>NQII01003002.1:103743-227230 GCA_002778355.1 Clitarchus hookeri
ATCTACGCCGTCTGGGGCCCAGAGGGACTGCGCCCCCTCCGCGTCACAGGCTCCATCTTCCATAGGGGCTGGCGCCTGCACGACTTAGAGCTGCGCGTCACCGCGCACAGGGTCAGTATAGGCTGTTCACAGTTATTTAAGCAATTTGGAAATTAACATTTTAAAAACGTCACTGCTCCTACCTGCATGTAATTTAACGGGTACATTGGCTGGCAAGCGTCCAGTAAAGTTGGCAACAACAGAAAGAATGTAGGTCCATATCTTAAGTTAGGTAAACGTTTGCGAATATCAAAATTATTTATTTTTCTTTCAAACTTTTTAATGCATATAAAGTTTAAAAATTAGCACTTTTTTCAAATATTTAACATTATAACAATTTCAAAGTTTTTTTTGACCGACGTACGAATAAAGTGCTGAGGCCCATGCCAATGTTAATTGCACATGTGATGGAAAAATACACAGCGATCAAACAAGTATATCTTAAGGAGGACTTTTAGTAAGTGCTCAATTTACCGTGAACAGCCTTTACCTGTTGACTCTCCTCGCTACCGTACGCCCACCACTCATCACACATGATTCTCTTCTTAGGCAGTGTCCGAATTCTCTCATAGTATACTACTCTACAATCTACTCTCCTTAATATTGAGCGTTGTAGTAGTCTTGAATGTGACACATGTCGAGCTGCCGGACCGAAAGTGTGGTTGGAGAGTGTTTGAGAGTTGAACAAAATAGTCTGTTTCACAATACACACGTATTCAAGCAACCTACAAACACAACAAATACTTAACCATTGTAGTTTCGCTTATATCATTTCTTCGAATCTGCTAGTACGTCTATTATTCTGTTATTTTGATGTTCGTATTACTGTTACTGACAACAGTTAGTTAGAAAAAAGTCTTCAGTTTCCATGTGACCCGCGTGTACATGTGTTGTCCGAATTGTCTGTACGATTTTGAAACTGACGNAAGCTCTAACCTTGCCAAGTACACGAGGTTGCTTACTTGTTAGCTGCGTTTGCGTACTTGCGGTTGACATATTTGTGTCGTTTTAAGTTGTGGAATTTTGTGAGGGTTATGTAGAATCTTCAGTTTGAAAAGTTAACGAGTATTTACGAAATGTCATTTAGTAGCAAGAAAAAAATTTGAGTTCACCAATTTCCCTTTGCCTCCCGTGAATTACTTGCGTACATACAATAATTAAGGTTGCTATGGAGCTTCCACTTATTTGATATTCTACGGACATTTGTACACCTCTATGACAGTGACTGATAAACACGGAAACACGCCAGNGCTTCCACTTATTTGATATTCTACGGACATTTGTACACCTCTATGACAGTGACTGATAAACACGGAAACACGCCAGAAAACAAAATAATATTCCTACCAAATTTTGCAATAGGTAGCGGTAGACCATATAAAGTAATACTTTTGAGGTCAGACACTTATTTTCAAAATGGCAGACATATAAACATTTTTGATTAATATGCTATAGCTATCTACGCAACTACAAAACAGAATTTAGCTTAACTTTGTATGCTGGCTGTATATATTACTGCCATCAAATATATATTTACAGAGCTTTATTTCTTCGCCATTTTATAAGATAGCCCCAAATGAAAAAAAAATGTTTTAGTCATATCTTGGGAAACAATCAACCGATTCCTACGAAATTTGGCGAATAAGTTGTACTACGGTTGGCAATATTAATGCATATGTTTTAGGTGTGCCACACACTTACTTTCAAAATGGCGGTTATATAAAATTTTCATCTAAGAGTCCTATAACTATCTACAAAGCTACGTAAGCAATTATAAATTAACTTTGTATACCGGCAGTATCTATGCAAGCTGTTCTGAAATCGCCGATTTCAGAACAGCTGAGTTTACCATCCCTGATATCAAATTGGAGTCGCAGAGGCTGAACGGTTAGACTGCTCACATCTTACCAAGGTGAACCGGGTTCAATCACCGGACAAGTCACTCCCGAATGTTCGCAAGTGGGGATCGTGCCGAATGATGCAGTTGGTCGGCGGGCTTTTTCAGGGGTCTCTCGTTTCCCTCGCCCTTGCCTTCTGGCGCTGCTCCATTCTCACCTCATTTCACCCTCATCGGCTCTAAGACCTCGTTGTTAAGAACCGCCTAAATCTCTCAACTCTCAACTCAACTGATATCAAATTGTAGGAATGTGCCCACTTCTTTCACGTACCCACGCCTTTTCGTCAAGGTTCTCGTAACTGGAAATTGGGGCATTAATTTGAGCGATAACACCCGATTTATTTACCGCTAGCGCAGGGTTTGAGTCCCGGGTAAGCTCACCACGGATGTGTGTTTAACTTGTACGTGTAAGTGAATGTTGTTATAGTTTGTTTGCCGTACCTGATTAGTCTCCCGATATGAAAAGCAAAACCGTTAAAACACAATAATAAAAAAAATTATTACTCATGGGACCTGTGATCGTATTTTTTAGAATTTACTGTAGCGAGACCCGCTGAACGTGTGCAGGGAGCTTGTAAGATTGCTTATTTACAGCAGTTTCTGTCACTAACATGCTGGCCATTCTAGGAATTTGAACCCAAAAACTATTGAGTCTAAGGTTGACGTTACTTGGTCACTGCATTTAGGCCAGTTCTAGTATTCACAGCTCTATTCATAGCTATAAAATTCAGGCGTTATATTTGACTGCAGGTGTGATATTTATGGAAGACACTAACGAAATCTTAGGCACCCATAGGGGCGAAGTGAGATTAAAATTGGAAAGCAATGGTGGGATAATTAGGAACACTCCGGGAAAAGCCACAAAGGCTATCGGCACCGTCCGCCACGTTCCCTCACACACACAGAACCTTCTTGGAAATGCTGTCCGGTTCTCAAACGTTCAATCGCGCAGCTGACCACTCGGCCATCGTACCCCGCCCTTCCNCTTCTTGGAAATGCTGTCCGGTTCTCAAACGTTCAATCGCGCAGCTGACCACTCGGCCATCGTACCCCGCCCTTCTACGTGTGTCAAGAAACTGTATGCTTGCTCTTCTAGGCAGCTCGCGGTTAAATGAGCACTTTGGAAGGCCTTGGCTCGGATCTAATTTAATTGATTTCTTGCAAACAGAACTGTCAGAACTATAAACTTTNCTTCTTGGAAATGCTGTCCGGTTCTCAAACGTTCAATCGCGCAGCTGACCACTCGGCCATCGTACCCCGCCCTTCCACGTGTGTCAAGAAACTGTATGCTTGCTCTTCTAGGCAGCTCGCGGTTAAATTAGCACTTTGGAAGGCCTTGGCTCGGATCTAATTTAATTGATTTCTTGCAAACAGAACTGTCAGAACTATAAACTTTCAACTTGTCTAGAGAACTCTCAAAATCACATGTTATAGCGACGCTGTTTATTGATACTTTGTTTTCCAACGAACATGAGTTTTTGTTCCCTACAATAATATTTAAAGGTAGCTTGAATATATTCCAGTAGCATTAAAACTAGAAATACTCGGAATATTAAAATANTGAATATATTCCAGTAGCATTAAAACTAGAAATACTCGGAATATTAAAATATCTTTATATAACCTTTATTCTGTAGTTTTGAAGTGAATCAACAAATACTTAAAAAATCTTTTTTTTATAGATGAATATGTTACGAGGACTGAGCAACGTTACCAATAAATCATTAACATGGTTTGATTAAGTTGTNTTTTTTTATAGATGAATATGTTACGAGGACTGAGCAACGTTACCAATAAATCATTAACATGGTTTGATTAAGTTGTTCGAAGGGGGAAAAATGCATTAAAAATCTGTGGGCACAGTTTTAAGAATGAATAATGCAATACATTGCCCTAAGGGAGTTCATCAACAGCATTCACCCTCCTGACTTATCACCACACACGCTTCTTATCAAGGTTGGGCGCCATCTATATTTTACCGTGAAAACGCTGCAACAACGCGAAGCTCCAAGCGAAGTCCTGGCAAGAGATGTAATTGAGGCCACAGTCTTCACTGGATGTGCACGGAGGGGAATCGGCTTCCATAAGGGCACATGCCGCTTACTCCATTTGAGTACCCTTTCAAATTGAAGAGACTACAATTCTCCCTCAAGGTCTGTTTTGCTATGACTATAAGTGAGGTCTAGAGAGGACGGCTTTTTAAATTGACTTGCTCTAGAGTAAGCTCGCCTTCCAACTGCTAATCCTAGCACCTTAGGTAAAACCACAAATGTGGTGTACGAAGAGGTACTTCGGTAAAGGAACTAGTAGCTGCTTCGTGAAGTACACGCGGCTTGACACGCGTGCGAAGCCGCGGGCAGAAAGCTCCTATAAAGTCATATTCCACAAATTTAAACATGACACTTTTAAAAACAGTACTATGATATGCTGTCAACATTACTGCGAGCATGCCGGTCAATGAGTCCGTTAAAATGTAATATGTGAATAATGGGAACGTTGTTCAAAGATTGTTTTCAAAAGTAGCCAGTTAACTCCCCACTTCCCAAATTAACAACTATTTTTAAATTATATCGTTCTTTTTTAAATATTTATGTGAGACTGAGGGCATGCTGGATAGTTAAGAACCTTGTGCAAAGTCAGTAGATATTTTTGCCATTACAAAAAAAAATACACATGGTTAATGCAAATATAGGCTGTTCACGGTAAAGTGAGCACTTTTGACAGCCCATATGTGACAGTGTCACATGAAATATTACGTTACGTCCCTGCCTGCCCGGTGGGTTCGGTCAACGTCGATGCACCTCGCCTGTTTGACGGAGCGCGGGCGTTGAGGGACGCGGCAGCATGTCTGCTACGCATGGGAGCTCGCCTCAGACCACAGAGCAAGTAAAGTAGAGAGGCGACACTTCCATGTATTACGTCGAGCTCTTATTTTAAGCTTCAAAATGTAAATAGGTCGCAGTCATATAGCCAACATAAGAACACTCGTCAATGCACGTCAACACGAATGAAAAGCTATGAATTCAGATACTGGCTACCCTGATGAGACAACAATCCNACACTCGTCAATGCACGTCAACACGAATGAAAAGCTATGAATTCAGATACTGGCTACCCTGATGAGACAACAATCCAGGGAACCCACCTACGTCAAGGTAAACATTGTTTAGGTAACCGCATTTTTCTTAAGTTTTTTTTTTTCCTACTCTTCAAACTGGTATACATATTTCGGGGGTTGACTTCTAATTATTTCTAAAATTAGGCATTAAAGACTGGCGTTCCTCATTTTTTCAAACACCTTTGTATTTTAAACGTCCTTCTCAACGAAGNTAAAATTAGGCATTAAAGACTGGCGTTCCTCATTTTTTCAAACACCTTTGTATTTTAAACGTCCTTCTCAACGAAGTAAATAAAAAATAAACGATCTCATCTTTGTAAACATGACACCATGCACGTCACAAAGGATCTAGTGGGAAAGGACAGCAACTGTGCAACTATCGAGTGAAGTTAAAAAATTGTCGTTGTGTAATTTATTTGCTATATATTAAAAATGAAATTATATTTCTAATTATTTTGAAGTTATAAACTGAGCACAGATATTATGGTAGTTTCTAGTTTATATTTTTTAAACATGAATAAATTTCCATCGCATTTTGGTGTTGGCGACACGGCTGCGGCCCGACAAAATAGTGTATTGGAAGGGCCTATCTAGTGTCACCCCCCTTCCTCAGATTACAGCGCCCCGCTCGAGGCACAGGCAGTGATGTCCCCTCTCCTTTCCACCTCCACGCCACCTGACGTCACAGCTAGCGAAGACGTGTTTTACTAACGCCGTAGAAGTTTTCAAAATAAAGACTGTGTTCCAAGTGGCTGCGTTTGGGATGACGACTACATATCCGTTGTAGAATTTCAAGACCACGCCAGAAAAATATTGTGTGGAAGGAATTTTCCATATAAATAGAGGTCTCAGGCATACGACAGGCCAGGGTTGGGGTAGCTTTGCACAGGACAAGATGTCCTGATTTGTAAATTAAGTTATGTATTGTCCAGTATTGTAAGGTTTTTAACTTTTAAGCGATTTGCTATGATAATTTTTTTATCAATCCTGGGTGTAAATGTTTTAACGTCATTTTTACTATCTTTTTTAGAATTTTTATATTATTTTTGCTTTTGTGGAGATTTGCAAATTTTGGGCACTGTATCGCTATAATGAGAAGCATTAATTGTGATTATTAAATGTATAAATATTGTATGAAATGCGCACGTCACATTTTATAGCGCATGTAATTATTTTTGCATGTTTTCACTTATATTTGTATTCATTTTTGAGAAGTGGGTTACTGACATAAAATAAATGGGGAGGTTATCCCCATCCCACAAGGAATAAAAACAGAAAAAAAAACTAAAAAGGGTTTCCACAGTAAATCATTCAGGTTTGAAATGGTTGCTCCTAATCCAACTTCCAGGTTCCTTTTCTCCTTTACCGTACGAGTGATGAAGGGGAACAGTGGTTCTGATGCATTGAGGGAGCCGGTGTTCTCTGGGTGCTCCTAGTCGGGGAAAACCGACGTCTCGGCGTATCCACATGTATACAAATAGTGAATTATTTCTCAATTTGTAAAATTAACATTGCCATAAGCTTCAACACCGTATTCATGCGCCATTTAAGTGAAACTGTGAAATTATTAGAATAGTCAATATTTTATAAAGGTACCAATCCTTACACTTATATACGTACATAAAACAGCAGAAGGCAAGAGACATCATTTCAGTATTTACAGACGTTCTCTTAACACTTTTTANCTTACACTTATATACGTACATAAAACAGCAGAAGGCAAGAGACATCATTTCAGTATTTACAGACGTTCTCTTAACATTTTTAACTCAACGTTAAGACANCAGTATTTACAGACGTTCTCTTAACACTTTTTACTCAACGTTAAGACATGGAACTATTTTCCTTTTGCCGTTGCCAATTGAACTGAGCGCATGCAAGTCAGTGTGCCCATTAAAATATGTGTAAGCAGGGGCAGTGACATTTTTCAAAGGCTCGATTCGAAAGTGTCTAATTAAGCGTGAGCAATCTGTAGTAAAATGTGAATAATGATAGAACTGGCATGTGACTTGAGAGTAACAGTGGGCAGTAGATTGTGAAGGGCGAACCAGCAGTATGTATAGTCTGTTCGCGGTTTCTTCACACTTTTTGAATCACACCTTTGTAAAATCACCACATATATGACGTTCTTGGTTGTTTCCTAAATATGCCACGAGTCACAAGCATTTCAGACTTGAGTTAACATTACTTTTAGTTAAATTGAACTTTTATTTATATTATATATATATAATATTTCATTTATAATTAATATGAATAATACAGTGAGAAAATAGGTGTGTTGGTAACAAGTAGTNTATATATATATAATATTTCATTTATAATTAATATGAATAATACAGTGAGAAAATAGGTGTGTTGGTAACAAGTAGTAAGAAATAGTTCTAATACAAAATATTACTACACCGAGTGAGCACGAATGCGGTGAATTGTCACTTTGGTGTAATTTTCTAAACTACGTTAAGCGTTGTTAGCATTAGGCGGAGTGATATCCTGGAAGTAGCATTTAGCAGGTCTTCAGAAAAGTTGGAATTAACCGTGAATGGACTGTAGTAAGGAAGTGGAGGTTCCTTGCGTAGACTTAAGACGAGGTAGACGGCTTGTTCGTCTTCTGCGCATTTACCAAACATTGACCTACCCCACAGGAACACAACTGTCAAATTCACATGGTTAATAGTGATGAACGTGTTTGTTTACATCTTAATTTTTAAATGACAAACACAATATTATATCGATAAAATACTTCTACCAATTTAAATTTAATCAAACTGCATTACAAATTTGCTAGAGGAAGTATAAAAACATATCAAAGCATTTATTTACTAAACAATGTTCTAACCTCAAATCCAATCCACGCCAAACCGTATTGGCAGATTAGCAGTTCAATGTTGGGACACGAAAATTGGTTTTGCGCAGCCAGGGAGATCGGCCTACCTCATCTTTAGTCTATGGTTCCTCGCAAGCGAGCACTGCAGTGTTGGACTGTTGTGCTGCAGGCGTGGCCCATCATTGACGTGCGGACTCGAGGAAACAGTACCGAGGTGACCAACTACGTGGGCGCCGTCTGGGACATCCTTCAACACTACATGGGCTTCAGGCGAGTGCCATTCTTACACCCAGGGACGCGTGTCTTCGCCTGCTCGACGCCACTCCTTAGTCAAATACGACCATATGCATATTTGTATAGTGTCAGGTCAAGTGAAACTAGACCGTAAATACTAACGNACTCCTTAGTCAAATACGACCATATGCATATTTGTATAGTGTCAGGTCAAGTGAAACTAGACCGTAAATACTAACGGTTTTAACAATTTTGTAAGCAAACATTTACTAAATTTTCGGATTTTCGTACAGTACTGCACAAAAATTGATAATTTTAAGTACGGCAATATACTCCAAATCGAATACTAATCAATTATGCACATTTTTCATAATTTATGTAAAATTAATGTTTGCGCGTATNCAATATACTCCAAATCGAATACTAATCAATTATGCACATTTTTCATAATTTATGTAAAATTAATGTTTGCGCGTATACGCATCTCTCATTAAATAAATGTTCTAGGAAGACCTGTATTTTTTTGGACAAGTAAAAAATCATATACTCAGGTTTATCCATTTTTACTTTTGCGCTGTCAGGTAAATTCGATAAGAAAATAATTAGTGGGAATGAGTAAAAAAGTAAGCTCTCAGCTTCTCGGGGCAGTTTATTTAAAAGGAAAGAAGTGAAATACTAATGTTCAGTCTGTTGGCTTTAATCCAGTTTAATATGATTTCGCTGTTGCTCATCTCATTTGCGACGAATGTAGCAACAGCGAGTGTATGTCGAACGCTTTGAAAGTCGTCACATGCTGATTCCTAACGGCATTATGTGGCAGTGTGTAGTTAAACAATGTTTATTAGGAAGTCACCTTAAGGCGTTCGCCTATCTAGAGCTGTTTTCTGCTTTAAAGACTCACGAGCAAGGGGGCGATTAGAGTGACAATGCCACGCGCATCAAGTGCCACATCGCCTGTACGCACAGTTACTCCGGGCTGCCGTGAAGTCTCCTTGGACAACTGTAATTTAAAGGGCTACTTTACAATTTTACTGGCAGAAAGTTTGTAGCGCAGTTCAAAGCAGGGCCCTATATAAGTTTTGCAATAGTCACATTATTTTAAGAGTGAAAAAAAAAAAAAATTTCGTCCACGTTTACCGGCTTCGAGTTAATGTTTGCAATATGGGAGATGTGTTGTATCTCGGCGTGTGAAATCCTTTTGTTTGAAAAAGATTACGAAAAATTTCACTTTGACTTTAGAAAGGTGTGTTGCAAACGTACTGAAGCGCGGTCAGTCGCTCCAGGGAGGCATGGTGTTTGTGGCGGAACCACTATATGCATGTGTTCATTACGTCCTCATCAACAAAAATAAACATTAATGCGACCAAGAAACTGTACTTTCAGCACATCACGCGTATTAGAAATTCTGTTTCGGAGCCCTCCGACATACTCACAGATAGCATTTGTAGATCGTCGTGTGTGAAAATACGTTAACCGGAAACATATGGAACTAGTATAGACAGCTACACTGATCTTGGTTAAATACTTACCACCATTGAAGCGATAGGGATGCCGCTTGAAATTCAACGGTTGCACGCTTCAAGATGGAAACACAGCACGACAGTTCATTGCCGTGGTTGTAGAGGTAAATACCGCACCGGATCAGCCTCGCAGGGTTAACCTTAGCGTTTCATCTTTTTCGGCATCGAGCGAGGTGGCGCAAATGGTAACTAACTGGTCAGCTTTCGAGAGTACCACTTTCTATTACTCGTTGGCCAACCTGGACCCTAATATACAAAGAGACTTTGCAACGCTTCACTTTGCACTTTACATTTTGTGTAAAAGTGAAAAGTGCAAATGTAAAATGTTCTACCATAATGTTTAACATATTTTCATTTCGCTGGAAATTATGGAAAGTATTTCCACTTATTGTTTGCTTACTTTAAAAACCTCCTAGTCTTTGTTTATACTGTTACACCTTTTAAAGTACGCTGGCTCAGGTATTTAAGGAACGTAAGGAAAGGGTAGTTATTGAAAATAAATTGTCTGAATTGCGAATGTTAAAAGTAAAACGAGATATTTTATTCGGAAGTTTCCAGGTACAATTACCCAAAAACTAATATCGTTACTAGATAAGTTATCTGAATGTAGCACATGACCCCTTGTCATTATTCTTGTCTCGGTTTTATAGGATATGTGTACATTTCACTATATTTACACTCTTCATCCACAGCAGAGTCAATTAAATTAATTTTTTAAATTATAGTTTCCATTAAATAACATTGCAACATTACAAATACACACTAGACTAATAATAATGATACTGCAAAGCCGATCTACACTTTGCACAACTTCTGAAAACTTTGCAAACCCTGATAAATTGATTTGGCAAACTGAGGTTGTGGTGGAACAGAAACGTGCTTGATAATGGAAAATCTTTGCAAATTTTCCTTAGCTCTTTTCACATTCGACTTTTCAAATTCAGACATTGGTGCAACATAAATAAAAACTAAAAGTGAAAAATGCAATATGGAAAGCTGCAAAGTCTGTTGTTATAATAGGCCCCTGACTTTGGTTCCCCATGGTCCTGTTACGTCACTTCAAGTGAATGCCGGTATGTACAGGATGGTCCGTCTAATGTGGACACCCCAACATTTACGGAACGGTTGCAGATCATGAAATACGGTTTTCGTTAAATGAAATTGCGTACGGGGGCAAGAAATTTGCCGCAAAGCGACTATTCATAACACGTGTATGGACAGAAATAATTAAACCGCGTATGATTTTTCCCCCGGAAAGATACATTTATTTCAACGTCATCTGAAAGTACGCGCAAAGGGGAATTCAGTTATATAGCATATGCAATGGAAAGTAACACAGAAACGCCAAGAAATAATGTGCAAATATGATTATGGGCCGGTAGCATGTGGCAGTGGACCTGTACTCACAGCTGTAAGCAAGCNAATAATGTGCAAATATGATTATGGGCCGGTAGCATGTGGCAGTGGACCTGTACTCACAGCTGTAAGCAAGCAACACGCACCGTGACTCATCCTGACGGGACCACTTCGTAATAGCAGCGTAGTGCTTACCTTAATAGCGCAAGGGGCATGGAATGCGATATTGGACAAAGGAGAGCACCGCAGCGGAGGGAAAACGGGCAATGTGAGTGCAAGTCTGATATCAATGCATTACATTTTATTCAGATACCAACGTAATTCAGGAGATTTGTTTCCTAATCATTAACTGTACTGAGTAACGAGTGCGTACAGATACACAACAAAAATAGAACAAATCAACCTAAGAAGAAATGCAATCGAATCCGCATGCATAACAAGAGCACCTTTATGGTTAAAACGCTTCACATTAAGTTTTTCATAGCATGTGCTCTAGGTGTTTACAACTGACAGCACATGTAGCGAGTGACAAGTGGCCTGAAGTGTTTCTGCAAGTTGCCACAATGCGTTCCTGCANTTACAATTGACAGCACATGTAGCGAGTGACAAGTGGCCTGAAGTGTTTCTGCAAGTTGCCACAATGCGTTCCTGCGTGTCTTCTAGTGTTGTAGGAACCGTGTTGTATACCCTATATTCCCTATATTTCAGTGTTCCCCATAGGAAAAAATCGAGAGGTGTGAGGTCGGGGGAGCGAGCTGGCCATCGTACAACACCACCACGCCCTAACCACGGTTTGGAAACGTTTAATTTAACACTTGCATCGCCACCAAAGCAAAATTCGCAGGACAACCATCATGCTGAAATCACATATCACGATGTATGTCGAGCGGTATGTCTTCCAGAAGTTCCGGTAAGGTCTCTCTAAGGAAATGGGCGTACGTACAGCCGGTCATTGTCCCTTGAATGAAGTATGGCCCTATGACATAGTCTCCAACTATTCCACACCACATGTTCATTTTTCACTGTCGCTGGTGCTCCACTTGCCGGACCCAACGCGGATTCTCCATCGCCCAGTAGTGCATATTTCGTAAATTTACACGTCCATGGTTTGTGAACGTCGCTTCATCGGTAAAAAGTATGTTCTTCAGAAAATTACTCTCATCCCTTACAGACATCAGAACTAGTCTACAAAACTTAACACGCTTCTGGAAATCACCTTCATGTAATGCGTGATGAGTCACATGATATGGATGTAATTTCTGTTGGTGCAGTATCCGTAATNCTGGAAATCACCTTCATGTAATGCGTGATGAGTCACATGATATGGATGTAATTTCTGTTGGTGCAGTATCCGTAATATACTTGTTTTACTTATTTCTATGAGCCTGGAAAGTTCTCGCGTACCCATGTGGGGGTTTGCATCGACACGTGTCAACACATCGAGTTGATGCGTCTCGCCCGTAGCAACCTTTCGTCGCACTCGTGTTGTGGAATTCCAATTACCTCGTGACAAGAGACGTGTGCAAATTCTTCGTATCGTTTATCGTGAGATGGGCGTCCGATTAGGATATCTTTCACCATACATTTGGACGGCTTGGGTGGCATTTTTGCCACACTCACCGTAAACAAGTAGAGTGTCCAGTTGTTCCTCATTCATGAACTTCATTGCGTACATACAGCCACACACTGCAATACCGCTTACCATAGCAGATTACAGGGACTGGTGCTGCGCTACTATTAGGAAGTGGTCCCGCCAGGATCAGTCACGGCGTATGTTGCTTGCTTACAGCTGTGAGTACAGGTCCACTGCCACATGCTACCGGCCCATAATCATATTTGCACATTATTTNCTTGCTTACAGCTGTGAGTACAGGTCCACTGCCACATGCTACCGGCCCATAATCATATTTGCACATTATTTCTTGACGTTTCTGTGTTACTTTCCATTGCATATGCTATATAACTGAATTCCTCTACGCGCGTACTTTCAGACGCAGTTGAAATAAATGTATGTTTCCGGGGGATAAATCATATGTGGTTTAATTTTTTATGTCCATACACGTGTTAGGAATAGTCACTTTGCAGCAAATTACTTGCCCCCGTACGTAATTTCATTTAGCGAAAGCCACATTTTGTGATCTGCAACCGTTCTGGAAATTTTGGGGGTGTCCACGTTAGGCGGAAAATCCCGTATGTCTCTTTGATTCTGTCAGTGGCTCCCTTCCACGATCCTGGTTTACCGAGCCACTTGTTCCGTCTGAAACGAGCCTGCCGTGGACGAGATGTAAGGTGCAGTGATTCCATATATCTAGGATTAGTTTACAAATATTCGTAGTCAATCTTTATGACCGGACGTTAAAAATTTAAAGCTTGACAATGCATAGATAACTACCAGACAGAAACCGAGCGAGGTGGCACAGTGGTTAAACTTTGGACTCGCTTTCGGTAGGACCTGGGTTCAAATCCGAGTCTGAACATCATGATTTCTTTTTCCGTGGTTTCCTGAAATCACTCAAGGGATGGCTCCTAATACGGGTAAGGTTTATTTAACCCGGGTTAGGAACAAAACGAGATATATTATGGAAGAGTTTGGCATAGCGAAAATTTCCGCCGCTAGGTGCGCAGTGTTCCAAAAGGTGACTTTCAATTAAAATTTCAAGCTACGTGAATAATAAAACAGAAAGATTTTACTTAGTTATGAAGTTATTTCATATTTGATTTATGATTATTGCAATTGTATTGTTTTTTTAACGAAGATAATAGAGGAAATATGGTACACATGTGACACTAGCTCTTATCCAGTGGCAATCATTTTTGGTTGCCAAACTTTTAACATTGATCTTCCCAACCTGTAGTAGACATAACCTTACTACAGGCCATGGCTGATTCCTACCAGTTCCTGCATGTCTGAGAAACTTGCTCCATCTCTATTTACCTCGCTGTCGATGAGACGTTAAGCCCCACGTAGTTACCTACCTAATTAACTACCTACCTACTAAACAGAATTCTTGAAGTTTGTGTGAGGTTTGAGATAAATCAATATTTTCCCATGTGGAACAACAATTATTAAATAATGAGGAAACCTTTGACTGCGTGTGCAAATGTGAAACGNACCTAATTAACTACCTACCTACTAAACAGAATTCTTGAAGTTTGTGTGAGGTTTGAGATAAATCAATATTTTCCCACGTGGAACAACAATTATTAAATAATGAGGAAACCTTTGACTGCGTGTGCAAATGTGAATTTGTGTAACGGGATGAAAAAGGAGTTGGGGTTTCAAAACTAGTGTTAAGATGTCCCCGGTGCCTCAAGAAGCTTAGTTTTTAAATGGTGAATTGTGTGCGGCAGGTGGCGCTACGTGAATCTGGGGCAGGACGAGGCGGGCAGCTTGGTGAACGGGTCGTGGACGGGGTGCCTGGGCGCCGTGGCGCGCGGAGACGTCGACGTCGTGCTGGGCGTGTTCCTGGCCACCGCGAGGCGACAGCTCGTTGCCGACTTCCTTCACGACACCTGGCAGGACACGTTAGTATCCTCCGCCCGTAGATCGTACAAGAATACCGGCAGATTCACAGCGAAGTTAACAATGGGTTCGTTATGTTACCTCTGTGTCAAATATTTTATGAAATCGCACCCGTGTTCACATCGTAATTAAGAAAGGTTCATCTTATATAAGCCTTAATTCAGTACTACGAAATTTTCTGTATCCAGGATTTGGAAAAAGCGTATAATTGTGTACACTGGAATTTATTCTAGGCGTACTTTCAAATGATCAATTATAATATTTAAAACATTTTCCTGTGTGTGCCAATAATAACCTCATATACGCTAAGCGCCAATTTACACTTAATTTTTTAAATTTAATTTCAGAGTTTTTCAAATCATACAAACGAAACCGCTGACTTTAACATTTGTTGTAATCGTGGCATAATATACCATAAAAAATCCAGTCTCTTATTGGCACGAATAAAAATGAATACACAAAACAAAAGAAAAGGATCTTTCCTTGAATCTGATTGAGCTAAATTATGTTACTGTTCCATTGTGTTGAAGTAGTGCCAACTTTTCGAGTGGAAAATTTACTTTTGCATTGCTCTTAATTTAATGTAAATACACTGATGCACAGTCGATAATTGAACATAACATCGACGCAAAGATAACACCACAAACTCGGTGTTTGTTAACTTCAATGTGAGTCGGCCTTAAGAGTTGTAACTCAATCACGATCTAAGAAAGACAACTCTTGACACTGACGTCAAAATCTGTCACCCTTATTGACTGGTTTAGTTCATGAAATAAACATCGGCCCTCAAGACCTCGTTGATAAGGGCCGTTATCAAAGTAGTGATAGTTTTTTACATGCCAAGTATGTATAGGTGTAACTACATTATTTGTTCTTAACATGTCCATTTAAATTATTTGAGAACATCTTCAAACGGGTTTTGTTTGATACTTTATATACTGTAATTTCTTAAGCTTAAAAAAGCGGTAAGAGTATATTTTTGACAGCAAAATGGATGTAAATATTTCCAGGTGGGTTTAACTTAGGGAATGCAAAGAATGTATGTATTCTACGGCCACTGTATTATCCATGGATGTATCCATGATATGAACCCTATACAAACAACGCAAAACTACACTATTTTGGTACAGATCCACGCGACTACTTGATGAGCTACATCGGGAAATATGAGCACCAAAACACGATCGTTAGAATTATAGGCAAGTATGAATACCTGTCCTATAGCCATGAACTCAACAGTATACAGAATAAGTCACAATTCGACAGACATACTTCAAGAGGTAATTCCTTATGCAAAAGTTCGTAGAAAATATATGTAGCACTTTTGGATTGCAGTAAGTGAAGGGAGATATGAGCCCTCGAATATAGAGTTTTTATACTGTTGTATATAAAAATTTCAGAAACCACACGAGATTAAGCAATATACTTGTGGAATATATATTGTTAACAGAAGACGTCAAACCTCTTCTAGAGTCGTTGGTAAAAGTATAGCTCCTGAACAANTTGTGGAATATATATTGTTAACAGAAGACGTCAAACCTCTTCTAGAGTCGTTGGTAAAAGTATAGCTCCTGAACAAATATAATAGGGTTTGCTGAAGTAATATCTTATAAAACTCTGTAACCCAATACATATGTTATATTATTGATTGATTATTAATCAGCATGTTTTAAATATAAAAAAGGCTGCTTTAGTGAAACACTCCAGTCGAGCTGTTTGCCATAAAACGGGCACCGAAGTGTCAATGTGTGCAGTGTAACGCCTGAGGGAGTAGGCTACACTTAAGGCACCCGCGCCACATGTTGAAGTGCGTCGCATGTCACTGTGATGTTTGGGGCAACACATTTCAATTACGGAAATAACACTCTATTTTAAAAGTTGAGACTTTTGCTTATAACTATCATAATGGCTTTCATACAGAAAAGGCTAAATTGTACGACCCCGATGCACCACACAAAGCTCACAGCGACGCGCCAGTGATTGGCGGACACGTCCAAACTCACCGCGTATGTCCGTGACTGTGCCAGCTGCTGCAACAATCCGCATGACGATATCCTCTTTCGTCTTTACCGGGGTTTCGTAGACGAGGATCAGCATGAACCCCCCGAAAAAAAAGGTCCAACGTATTGAGAACAAGTGATCGTGGAGGCCAGGCAATGGTGACCTCCATGACCAATCCCTCGGCAAGGGAGGCCTTCTCCACAATAGCTGGTCCACTGACCACGGTCCACGGATGCCTAACTGCTGATTGGTGCACGTGACCCTCTGACGTCACAGCTCGTGTCTCAATATCCCAAGGTCCCATGTCCCAAGCTCATTCGCGAACTTCAACTTTCGTCCGCGGACGCACTCGTGGACGTGGTCCATAATTGTTTGTTTTGTTTGCATTTTATCGTGGGTAAACGGTAAAAGTAAATGATGCTGTATTAATTTCGAAGCGTGAAGATTGAAAATTTAAAACACCCTATTTGTTGAAAGGCATAATGTTCAATCTCTCAGCTTCGAAAATGAAACTTTAATAAATAAAAATACAAAAATTTACTGACTCGAGAAAAATACATTCAAATGAAGTCAAATTCAAGTAAAATTAAAACGTACTCGCATAACTCAACTTAGAAAACAAAATAAAATAAGCTACAAATATAAACATTTACTAGTAATCGCATACAATTTAGTGACGCGCCGATTTGAGTGCACTCTAGTATCATTATTTGAAAGCTTAGCTTTAGATGGCGCCAGATTTGGTGCACTCTGGTGCCAGTATCTGAAAGTTTAGCTTCGGAAGACGTAATTGTGAACGCACACGTTGGGACATGCGTCCGTGGACGAAGTAGGTCCGCGGACCATTCGACCGCGGATGAGCTGTTGTGGAAAAGGACTGAGAAGGTCANTGCGTCCGTGGACGAAGTAGGTCCGCGGACCATTCGACCGCGGATGAGCTGTTGTGGAAAAGGACTGAGAAGGTCGCGTATGCCTCGTGCACTATGGGCTGTGGCACCATCGTGCTGGAACCACATTGTTTGTCTGGGGTGCAGTGGAACATCTTCCAATAACTCTGGAAGGGTTTCCTGCACGAAAATTCCGCAAATGTTGCTGTTGACGCGGGGTGCTAGCAATTAAGGGACCACAAACACGTAACTGACTGTACCTGTCCACACATTCACACCTAACAACTTTTTGTGAGAGCGAACATATGGGACATGCGGATTGTCATCAGCCTACACATGGTTGTTGCGGATATTTAATTTACAATCACGTCCAAAGTGTGCCTTTTCGGCAAAGAGAGTTTTATTTCTCAAAACCCGCTACCAGTACTTCTACTCGTTGGCGCAGAAACCAGTCAGCGAACTGTATTCGACAGGGAAAATCTCAAGGATCCAAGTGGAACGGATNTCTACTCGTTGGCGCAGAAACCAGTCAGCGAACTGTATTCGACAGGGAAAATCTCAAGGATCCAAGTGGAACGGATGCAGCATGTCCTCTTGCAACATTCGCACTACGGTACGCTGAATAGCATTACGCCTGTATGCTATACTACGTGTAATAAAGCTGGGACGGTTTTCAACCACGTGCAACACTTGCTCGTCGAATCTGGTCATTCGGAGAGACCGTGGATGTCCAGTATTCAATCTCTTCACATCCATGTGTCCATTTCACCACAAACGGGGATGCACAGAAGCATTTTTCGCTGCTGCACCGTACACGTGATGCATGTCGGCAAGTTCAGACCTCGTGATACGATCCATAAAGTCTACAATACGACTTACCCCCCGCCTGCTAACACGGAAACATTGTCACTGTTCAGTGATTCTATTCCATGTATTTTATATTGTAGCTAAACTGGCTGCACTGGACACATCAGCTGGATGTAATGTGGTGAGGGTACCAGAAGTGTTGCCTGCTCCCTCAGGCGTTACACCGCACCCTTTGACCCTTTACACTCTTGTTTTCTTGAGAACGGTTCAACCAGGAGTGTTTCATTAAGGCTGCCTTTTATGTTATTTGAGACATGCTGATTAATAATAAAGCAATTAAATAACATACATGTTGGGTTGCAGATTTATATAAGATATAACTCTCGAATATATTTTATTTGTTCAAGGGGATGTTTTTACCAAAAACACTTGAAGAGGTTTGAGGTCTTCTGTCAACAAAATATATTCTACAGGGCTGTTGCTTAATCACGCGTGGTTTCTAAAAATTTTGTATACAACCGTTTAAAAATTCCATATTCGAAGGTTCGTCTCTCCCTTGTTATACCTAATGAATCATTTAAAACTTGCACTGCAAATATTATTGAAATGGAAGGCACTATTGATGTGCTGGTTTCACAGAAGTGAATTTTAGACAAGTGCTCATAATTGCAGCACAGACACAGATTTTAATAATTATTAGAATGTATATTTCTTGAATAAAGTTACTTTTTTAACATGGAGCAATGCTTATTCATATCAACAAAATAAAAATTACGGAAATTAGAATGTCAATGGTGTTTTTTTTTTGNAACATGGAGCAATGCTTATTCATATCAACAAAATAAAAATTACGGAAATTAGAATGTCAATGGTGTTTTTTTTTTGCAGAATTATAGTTCAGGGAGTTTACGTGCTATTGTAATATTGCAATTTTAAATACCTACAGTTGTNTTTTTTTTTTTGCAGAATTATAGTTCAGGGAGTTTACGTGCTATTGTAATATTGCAATTTTAAATACCTACAGTTTTCTGCTCCATTTAACGGCGTAATTATTAGGTTATGATGATCATACGTTTATTTTTCTNTTCTGCTCCATTTAACGGCGTAATTATTAGGTTATGATGATCATACGTTTATTTTTCTGTTTTGGAGTGAGTGGTTTTCTTCTGAATGTGCACAAAAACACATGCCACATCTTGTTCATTTATGGGTTTTTACTGTACCATATATCAGTACTCTCTTAAGAAATACAAAATTGAATAAACAAATTCTGTGAATTCTGAAGAAAAAAGAGAAAATTATCCTTCACAGGTTGTGCTAAAAATTAAGATCACCAGCTACAATACAAGCTTCCAGTCTGTTTTGTAAAGATTGCTGCAGATTTTGTAATTTTTTAGCANATTAAGATCACCAGCTACAATACAAGCTTCCAGTCTGTTTTGTAAAGATTGCTGCAGATTTTGTAATTTTTTAGCAGAAATTTCAGAACAGGCAATTGTAAGACGTTGTTTCATATTTTTTGGTGTAGTCGGTATGTCCTTGAATACAGTTTCTTTTAGCATTCCCCACAGAAAAAAATCTGAAGCGGCCAGGTCTGGTGAACGGGAAGGCCACCTACAGGTCCGCTTCGTCCAATCCAACGATTTTGAAACAATCGATTAAGACAAGCTGTAGGACGTCTTGCACTATGCGCTCGCCAACCATCATGCTGATACCACATGATCCTCCTAGTCTCCAGTGGAAGGTCTTCTTACATCTGTGGAAGTTCGTCTGTTAGGAGACTGACATGCTTTTGGGAATCCGTTGTTCTTTATATGAAAAAAGGGCATATGAGATTATGGTTTACTATCCCACACCACACATTTACACACACTCCAAGGACGCTGACACCAATAGTGCACGTTTCTGAGGTTGACTCGGCCATGATTTGTAAATGTTGCTTTATTACTAAACAAGATGCATGACAAATATGGTTTATCATGTCTTNGTTGACTCGGCCATGATTTGTAAATGTTGCTTTATTACTAAACAAGATGCATGACAAATATGGTTTATCATGTCTATGTACATATGTTAACACTATTTTCAAAATAGTTTCCATGTTGCTCTTGATGGGGAGACACATGATACGGGTGGAACTTATGACGGTGCAGAATGCGTAGTGCACTTGCGTGACTCATGCGACTCCCTCTTGCGATTGCACGGGAGCTAACTTGCGGATCTACAGCTACAGCAGCTATACCATTAATTTCACACTCTTCTCCGGTCACTCGTTTGTTTCTGCTGTGTTTTTGAGGTGTTACACTACCAGTTTCCCGTAATTGGTTAAAGAGGTTCGCAAATAATTGTAGAGATAGTTGACGTGCATTGGGATATCGTTCAGCGTACACATTACAAGAACGAACAGCGTTCTCCTACATTGGTCATACACCACGAGCATGTCTACTTTTTCAGCATTAGTAAGTACCATCTTCCGGCGCGTCCTACGTCTAGGTAGTTTGAGCTATCACAGCGTACTGGCAAGGAGGTCCCAATGCAATCAGTGTAAAGGAAACAGAACCTACACAAACATACAAACGTCGTAGAGCCTAGTAACTAAGCAGTTTAATGGAGCAGAAAACTGTAGCCATTTAAAGTTGTTATATTGTGATAGAACGTAAACTACTTACACTAGAATCCTGTAAAATACACAATTGACATTCTAATTTCCTCTAGTTTTATTTTCTTTGCTATAAATAAGAATTGTTCCATTCGAAATATGTAAATTGGTTCAAGAATTACACATTTTAATAAGTATCAAAATCTGCGTCTGGTCTGCAATTGTGTGACCTTGTCTAAACTTAACTTCTGTGAAACCAGCACGTCAATCGCACTTTTAATTTACTAAGTATTTGCGGTACAAGTTTTAGGTGATTCATTCTGTAAACTATGAGCAAAAACTACATGTATTCCTACGAAATTCTGCGTAAGGATCCACCTCCCGAAATTTATAGGTCGAATTCAGACTCACCTTGTGAAGGGGTTTACACGATGAAAAAATTAAACAGTAAGCAGTATGAAAAAACGCAGTAGGCTCCAAAAATTTAATTGCAACGAGAGATAAGTGTAATTTGGTTGAAAATTACTTTGTTATTTACAGTACTCTGCTGAACATTTAACTTGTTCCCAACGCGTAAAGAAAAAGGTGTAGCTATTTCCATGTCCAATAGTGTATATACAANTACGTCTAGGTAGTTTGAGCTATCACAGCGTACTGGCAAGGAGGTCCCAATGCAATCAGTGTAAAGGAAACAGAACCTACACAAACATACAAACGTCGTAGAGCCTAGTAACTAAGCAGTTTAATGGAGCAGAAAACTGTAGCCATTTAAAGTTGTTATATTGTGATATAACGTAAACTACTTACACTAGAATCCTGTAAAATACACAATTGACATTCTAATTTCCTCTAGTTTTATTTTCTTTGCTATAAATAAGAATTGTTCCATTCGAAATATGTAAATTGGTTCAAGAATTACACATTTTAATAAGTATCGAAATCTGCGTCTGGACTGCAATTACGTGACCTTGTCTAAACTTAACTTCTGTGAAACCAGCACGTCAATCGCACTTTTAATTTACTAAGTATTTGCGGTACAAGTTTTAGGTGATTCATTCTGTAAATTATGAGCAAAAACTACATATATTCGTACGAAATTTTGCGTAAGGATCCACCTCCCGAAATTTATAGGTCGAATTCAGACTCACCTTGTAAAGGGGTTTACACGATGAAAAAATTAAACAGTAAGCAGTATGAAAAAACGCAGTAAGCAGTAGGCTCCAAAAATTTAATTGCAACGAGAGATTAGTGTAATTTGGCTGAAAATTACTTTGTTATTTACAGTACTATGCTGAACATTTAACTTGTTCCCAACGCGTAAAGAAAAAGGTGTAGCTATTTCCATGTCCAATAGTGTATATACAANTGCTGAACATTTAACTTGTTCCCAACGCGTAAAGAAAAAGGTGTAGCTATTTCCATGTCCAATAGTGTATATACAACATAAATCCTAAATAAAAAATACACATTTTATCGCCCATAATTTGTAATTTTCCATATGTCTCTGTAAACATAACGTGCTAGCTTTCTTTTACTTTGCTTTTTTCAATCAAATCATCTCCATTTTCCGATTTACTTTTCGTAACTTGCCCAAATAGAATGTTGTAAAAGGTTTACTCTGGCAAAATGCTGGGCATCAATGCTCTAAATTTGGGACACCGCCAAGCGTAAGTAAAAAATTTACTCGAGAGTGTTTCGGGACAACGGAAGAGTAAAGTGTACTCGCAGAGTAAGCTCGCGGAACGCCGCCCTGCCGGTGCAGGCAGGCAAGAAGTCGGCATGCGAGTGGTGTGCGGTGGCGCAGGTACGTAATCTACACGAAGGCGGTGGTGACGGAGGGTACGCGATACCTGTCGCCGTTCTCGACGTGCCTGTGGTGGGCCGTGCTGGGGTTCGTGCTGCTGTGCGGCGGCCTCACCTCCGCCTGCCGCCGCTGTGGCTCGCCCTGCTCCAGCCTGCTGCACGCCTTCGTCCTCATACTCTGCTCCAGAGGTGAGTCCGCTCCCAGCTGCTGCCCCAGCGCTCCTCTCCACCTAGTCCACTCCTCTCCACCTAGCTTCACCCGCCATTTTGGATTATTGGTTTTTCTTGCTTATTTGTATTTTTAAACATGGCAATTTCAAAAGTACGTCTATGGTGAACTATCTGTCGACCTTACGCTGCAGTACAGTTATAAAAACTAAACCATTAACACATAAATAGGCCACAATATCGATTATACCAAAATTTGGCAGAATAGATATTGTGACAGTTATGAGTTCGTAGTTAAGTTTTCATGTCTGTACTGCAGCGTAAGTTCAACAGCTAGTACGCTATAGACGTACCTTAGACATTTTCTTGCTAAAATATATAAATAACCAAGAAAAACCAAGAATCCAAAATGGCGGGTGAAGCTTACCCTTTCTGAAGCCCTGCTAAACTTCTACTGCCAGGATATTCCTCCGTCCCATGCAGACAAAGCGTAACCAAGATAAGGTTTATTCTACTCCGGTTGAGAAGCTCAATAATTTTAGTTTGCCAACTAAAGCATTTCTCTGCCAGGCTGCACTGGTGTTGCATGTGTACTGGATTTTTCTGTTTTGTATGTAAGAAATGGGATAATTTCAATGATCGTACAATAAATGTAACTGTGTAAAATATTCCGACCTGTATCACGTAAACAATAAACTTTGTTCTTCGTACTAGAGCGGAAATATATCGAAATACATTCAAATATTGTTCAATATTTTGTCGTAAATTGGATTTAGCACAACGTAGGCGTACACATTTACTTTATTTAAATATCACGACTGAATCGAAACATGTAAGAGTGAAATTGATAAAAAAATATTTTTAGGGCTGTTCTGTGCAGTTTTCATAAACAAAAGAAGAAAAGTATCAAGTTCCTTTTAACGATAGCTATACATTTTTTTTCACACTTAAATTCGTAACATTATCACATTTTATTAAGTTTGCTTATGGACGCTTAATACCAAACACTGTTTTATATGTGCTGTTTGCTCTTTTAAACACTATTCGAGAGTGTAAATACTGTAAATGATAGCTACGAAATAAAATTAATACCTTATATTTTGGTTGGTTCAAATATCCTATTACAATTTGAGCCAAAAATGAGCTGTTTGTACACAAAACATATAATTTATCCACTTACCGCAAGCATAAAAGTAACTTCTTTGGAACTTTAGTGCAACTTGCGGTGGAAATTTGCCATATACCAAACTCTCCCATAAGAACTCTCATTTTGTTCCCAGCCTGAGTAGAATAAACCTTAACCAAGTGTACAAAATTACACCAAAGGAACAACGCACCGCATTCGTGCGCATTCAGTGTAATAACATTTTTCACTATATCTATTTGTTACTAGGCATTACCAACTCACCTATTTTCTCTGTTTTTATTCATATTAATTATAGATGACACGTTACTTATAAAGAAAATAGAAGTGCAAGTTCAATTTAACAAACAATAATGCAATTTTATGTTAACGGAAGTAGATAACAATCGTGATACGTGGCGTATTTAGCAAACAACCAATCACGTCATACGTGGGGTGATTTTTTAAAGGTTTTATTCAAAAAGTGCGAAGAAACTCGGAATAGACTACAGGTTTTTCAGGGTTATTTGAGCACTGTTAGAATCAATGTTTGAAAAATATCACTCCTGCCTGCCTGCATAATTTTGATGAGCACACTGGCAGGTAAGCGCACAGATAAGTTGGTATTGATGGAGAGAAAGTAGTTCCATGGCTTAATATTGAATTATAGGTGTCAGTTAAACATTTGTGAACACTGAAATTATTTCTGTGGCTTCCCTTTTTTAAATGCATATCAGTATAAGAAAAGGCAAACTTGTAAACATTTACTTTACTTAATCATTCCAAAGGTANCCCTTTTTTAAATGCATATCAGTATAAGAAAAGGCAAACTTGTAAACATTTACTTTACTTAATCATTCCAAAGGTATTCTTGACTAACGAATGAAAAAAGTTCATGGTAATGTTAATTTTACATATGGCGGCAAAATACACAATGTGCATACACGCATATCTTAAGCGGGGTTTTCAAAAGTGCTCAGTATGCCGTGAACAGCTAATGCCTACATGGGGAGCNGCATACACGCATATCTTAAGCGGGGTTTTCAAAAGTGCTCAGTATGCCGTGAACAGCTAATGCCTACATGGGGAGCGATTATCATTCACATGTCCGCTTATCAGGTGCCTAATTACGTTAGCATAGCTAGCCGGGCCTAGCGGAGTCGACAATATTCTGGCATGCAGGTGACAACTGCACTTCGTGCAATGGCAACTGTCACCCCGCTTGTTGTTTCCACGACGTACATTCGCTCCAGGTAAGCAGATAAATGGGTGAGGATTTCGCTCCGTCACCTCTCCTCACTTCCGACACCAATTCTCTCTATGTATCCTCCACCAACACTCTTTCATCATTATCGCCACTTTTAAAGCAGAATACAATTATTACAAGACCTGTATGACATTTTATACAAACACACACACCGTTGTGAAATGCCGAGAACTAGATCCTCATACAAAATGATCTAAAATGATAGTTAAAGGAGGTTACCGTTCTTGAAAATAGTTTTTTTCAAGCGATTTTATTTCAAAATAATTAGAAACTAATTGTGGAGGGGAAAAAAACAAATTATTGAACAGAATAGTGATTTTTTTACTTTAAATCTGACATTTGGTAAAGTCATTGCTTGATATCATACCATCAATTAGAATGTGAAACGCTGCCTGACAGACTGCACAGTTGGCAGGCAAAACCGCGGCTATTCAAAATTTGTAACGGTTTTTTTCAAGAACCTTTTCTTTGGCAGTGTAACAAGAAGTAAAGGTTATTTTTTCCAATTAAAACGTGTTAATTTATATATATCGTAAAAAATATTATAAATTTTGTCACTTCCTAGGGTATTAAACTTTTTTGCGATATCACGTGATACCTCATTTTCTTAACGAAGAGCTTACCCACCAAAGTTTGCAGATTTCAGTACGAGAAAACACTATTCAGGAATGGGTGTTTCGTCTAAATTATTTTATAATGATTTGATAAATAATCATATGCAACATATTTTTTCAGAGGTATATGCTCTATCAGTAATTACTTTAGCTTATAAATCTTATTATTTTGCCGATATTCCCTGTCCCATGTTGCATAACGAATCATCTCACAGCAATTCTTACCCGGAGTTTAGAATACATACACACACACTTATGTATGTGCATACATATTGGCATACAAAATAAACTTTGCAGTTAACCGTTGGTTCACTGGTGACACTACTCGTTAAAACGAAATTCGTGTTTGCAGCGACTAGAATTGCCCCCTCCCCCACTCACCAAAGCATTGCTAGTCCTGATCGTGCTCGAAACATAAGGAGTGCGGTTCACAAATCCTATTTGCATCACCAAATATTCTTATTGTATGATTGATATAGACCCTATAACACCACCAACTTTTAGTTCTTACAGAGAATTATAGGCAATTCACGGTAAAGTGAGTACTTTTGAAAGCCCTTTCATTTGGAATAATAGTCAATAAATATTCTATAGTGTAATCTTAGATGTTAACTTATGAGTGCGGTGGAATATACACACTGTTTTTATTACTTACACGGCAATATTTATTTTAACAGGTTGTTAAAGGATAAAAAATTACCGAAAGGAAAAAGTAACTAGGGCCTCAAAAGTGCTCACTTTACCGCGAACAGCCTATACAACACCCCACAATTAGATAACCTCCGTCTGGTACTGGAGTATTTTCAACACAACTTACGTATCATATTCAGTTTTATATTTTATGGAAGGCATATTATATTTTCTGTAAAATAAATATTTGGTATTTACTACTGTCAATTGTCACGAATTAGATAATTAGTGGCACATCAACCCATATAAAGAAAATCTATNTATTTGGTATTTACTACTGTCAATTGTCACGAATTAGATAATTAGTGGCACATCAACCCATATAAAGAAAATCTATGAAGTTATGCAATACTGAAATTTAAAAAACAAATTACTACATGCTAGAAATAAATGTAAGCTTTTTGAAGTATACTCTACTTGTTTGAGTTAAGCAGAGGGAGGCTAAAAAGGTTGGAATAATGACAGAGCGTGCTCCAAACCACTTTAATTCTAATAGTGAATGCTTATTCAGATGACGGGTGCCAACCTTCACTGTTTCGGTCTCTTTGGTGCTATAAACACTACGTNTAATAGTGAATGCTTATTCAGATGACGGGTGCCAACCTTCACTGTTTCGGTCTCTTTGGTGCTATAAACACTACGTCTGTAACAGCACGGCCACCGAGATACTGACAGTCTTTTGTACACGTACGTTGGCCAGCGGTGGGGTGAATGGAAATGGTCTCTACGTCAGCATTGGCACCCATTATATATAATTTATACACACATATAGAGAAGATAATACTTGATTAGAAGGTCAAACTGACAGGGTTGGGTTAGTCGATGACCAAAAATGCTGCCGTTCAGCATTACAACGCGTAGGAAATGTATCGCGTAGCGCCTGCCGGTAGGCAACCATTGGCATGAAAGAGTCTTGTTGGTTGCACATTTTGCAGGCAGTACAGCAGTGATGTACGACTTGTGAAAGTTCATGATATCTGAGGGAAGACGCTTAACATTGGATACAAGCTACAATGATCACTGATTAAAATTGTAAGTATGTAAGATGTTTGTTGTCGTGTAGTGTGAAGTGAACTTGTGACATATTGTAATGGTGTTGTAATTGAGGTACACTTGGGCGAAAGAGTCACAAATATATTTAGCGTACTTTGCAAGGAGCAGAATCCAGAGCTTCACATCATGTAGCCCCCACACGTTTGTTACCCTCCACCTGCGTCTGCACGAAACACGCATTCTTGTGTAATGCAAGTTATTGGCGCATAAAACTTGCAACGAACACGGCCCACTAATGTCAATGGTTGTCTATTGGCAGGCACTTCTAAGAATATTGTGAAACTTTGCAAACACAAACCGGCCGGATTCCATTTGTAAAACCTGATCACGTAAATAAAATACTGGTCACCCATGATTCGGCAATAATGGCTTTCTGAATTGCTAGTAACTTTGAGAACAGTTATTTTTTACCTGTCATTATCACTTGCGTTCATATACGCTTTACTTTTTGATGGCGAATTTGTAATTTCGTTATTGATAAGGATTTTATTCATTAGAAGTTTGTACAAACAATTTTTACGCTGTTGACACAAACTTGTTTTTCAAATTACGAGGTTCTGCCAAATTATTACTGAAATCTCCAAACACTCTGGGCTGGGAAGTATAAATTTGGCTTTGCGAATTTAATTTCTGCACTTGTTAACTACCAAAATTGTTACTAGAGAGCCAGAACCATTAGAACTGCCTAAAATGTTTTTTATGCTAATAACACCAACAGATCTGTATATCATGGTCATTGATAATACTAGCGAATATAGATGTAATTCTTACAGAAGGTGCCTTATTATTTCCATAGAACCTCTTTAGAAATATTTTAATTGTTCCTGAAATAACTGAATCAGTAAAATACGACACAGTATTTCTCACGAAAGTGCCGAAGTATGGTTGTTGCTATTCTGAGAACTACAGAAATCTTTTGTAAACTTCCCAATGCAAATTTTTTTGAAGGCGGGAAAAGCTAAGATTTAATAGTTCACTAGGTAGAACTTTATACACTTGTGTTACCTTCATACTTAAACTACATATTGTTGAACTAGCGTTATTGTAATAAAACAGAAAATAACGAAACTGAACCAGACAATATTTTGTATTATTTGTAGGTATGGTTTCCCTTCAAGCTCCCGATAAGTGCTTGGTCTAAGCATTTGACTAAACGCCTTCTAATCTAAATTAAATTAAATGTATAATAAAGAGCGACACACGTATAGTCGTTATTACCACGCCATGTGGGGTAGCCGACTGGGCGACGTCAGCCTGTGACGTGGACAAGGAATGAACAGTATGAAGCTCGAGTGTAAAGAGGGTTAAAATCAAACAAAGCTTGTAATTACAGATAGGCAGACAACGCGGAACTTTGTTAATGACAGCACTGAGATACGCTGAGCTCGCTGTGTGATCTGCGGTTGTGTGTGGTGTGTGCAGAGCTTGAGGAAGGGCCCAGCAGGTCGGGGTCACAGCGGCTGCTGGAGTTGGCCATGACGGGCATGGGGCTGGTGCTGCTGGCCGCCTACTCCTCCCAGCTCGTGTCCTACATCGCCGTCATGGAGTACCGCACGCCGTTCCGCTCCCTCGACCACCTGCTGGCCGACGGCTCCTACACCCTCGTCTCCCGCACCGACTGCCCGCTCAANTCCCTCGACCACCTGCTGGCCGACGGCTCCTACACCCTCGTCTCCCGCACCGACTGCCCGCTCAACGACGAACTTATGGTAATACCCTCAACATACACCAGATTGTCTTCCTCCTCCTCCTCACGTGTCCTCAACACTGGCCCACCCACTGAGAGAGGTGGCGCCATTGTAAACCTTAAGACTCGCTTTTGGAAGGATGTGGGTTCGAATCTCGGTCTGGCCATCCTGATTTCGGTATTCCACGGTTTACAGAAAAATAACTCTAGACGAATGCTAGGATGGTTCCCTAGTACATGCCAAGGCCGATTCCTCCCCGCTCCTGCTTCTCTCAGCTACTTGCATCGTCTCTAATGACCACGCCGTTGACGAGACGTTAGGCTGCTTACCTACTGAACGGCCGATCGCCTTCACTTAATTAAGCCGNCTAATGACCACGCCGTTGACGAGACGTTAGGCTGCTTACCTACTGAACGGCCGATCGCCTTCACTTAATTAAGCCGGGGCTTGCATTTTGTTTACATTCACTTTTCCAACAGAAAAACCATGACTTTTTTAAACTTGAATACGTGTTAGTGGTTCCAGACCTTGATTAGAGGAAGTTTGACAATATTTCAGTTCATGTACACAATGTGACCAAAAGTCATCAAACGCAAAGGCACAAACTCTTGAACACCATACGCATTTTTGCTGCCATGGCAATTCAACGNTGACCAAAAGTCATCAAACGCAAAGGCACAAACTCTTGAACACCATACGCATTTTTGCTGCCATGGCAATTCAACGAAGAAAGCTGTATTAAGAATTTTAAGTGCATGATTGTCGGGGTTCATAATTTAGGACTTTCCGCCAGATAGATTTCCCGGGAGTTAAACGTGCCTTGGTTCACTGTAAGCGATGTCATTGTCGTGGAAATACCCCAAGCATAGCTCTGGTAGGAAATGAAACTAAGTAATCGGGACCGGTGAACTCTGAAGTTTGTGCAACCATTTGTCAGACAGTCATGTCAACGACTGCAGAGAAATTTTTTCGCAGCTTAGATACTGTGCGAGTTATAAGATTATCCGCCGGGAAATGGCAGCATTTGGTTTTCATGGCCATGAAACTATCAGGAAGTGACTGATCATACGCATCAATGTCCAACATCATCTGGAGCTGTGCAAAAAGCACCCAGCGAAATATTTCCATCAGTCTTTCGCAATATTTCCATCAATCTCACAATCTTGCCATCAATATTCCAATATTTCCATCAATCTTGTCATCGATCCCCACTAATCCTCAGTAATCTTTCGCAATCTTCCCATAAGTCTTTCGCAATATTTCCATAAATCTCACAATCTTTACCTTAATTTTTTCCAATATTTCCATCAATCTTCCAAATCTTTCAATCAATCTTTTCATCAGTCCTCAACAACCTTTCGCAATCTTTCCATAAGTCTCACAATATTTCCATCAAAATTCCAAATCTTTCCATCAATATTTTAATCCCTCCTCAACTATCTTTCGCAATCGTTAGCAATCTGTCCATCAATCTTTCGCAATATTTCCATAAATATCACAATATTTCTATCAATCTCACAATATTTCCATCAATATTTCCATAAATCCTCACCAATCCTCAGCAATCTTTCACAATCTTTCCATAAATTCACGCCACAATCAGCACCGCAATCGGCTCCACAATTGGCACCACAATCAGTACCGCACGCAAATCAATCGGCACTGCAATCAGAACCGCAATCCGCACCACAATCAGCCCCACATGCCCCGCAATCTTTCCAATCTCACAATATTTCCATAAATTTTACCATCTTTCCGTCAATATTTCACAATATTTCCATCAATCTTCCAATATTTCGTCCAATATTTCGATCAATATCACAATCTTCCCATCAATCTTCCAACCTCCCCATCAATCGCACAATCTTTCCATCAAATCTCCCAATCTTCCCGTTAATCTTTCAATCTTTCCTCCAATATTTAGATCAAACATTAATACATAATCAGTTCATAGGTTTGTCGTCTGCCCCTAATCCATATGTATAGAAATTAAATTTATTCACCAACTGCCTACACACATTTGTACTTGACTGCATTAATGGTTTTTATGCAGTCCACTATCCATGCATTTTTTGTACTTAAAGTTCTCATTAATATTCTGTATATATACCTGTACTTTAGTAAACGAGTCCTCATAGAACCACTTTAAATTTGTGAGAAAATAAAAGGATACAGCACAAAAAATTAAAAAACAATAATTTTATAATAAAATTTTATTGTTATTTTGTAATTACAATTTCATAAGAAAGCAGTTCATCACATTATGCGATATAATCCCTGACCTTCAGTTATTTAATGATTTAAGATATCTCGTTAATGTGCAATAACTCTCCACGTTGTTGCAAAGCAACCAAATGACTGAGTATCAACAAGTTCATTTGGGTCTTCAGGAAATAGGTAATCAGTATTCTCAGTGTCTTCTGCCTTCTTCGCGTCGCTTGTTGCAGCAAATGTGGTAGAGGGGTGTGTCAGTGCATCAAGAAAATCGCCATCGTCTTCAGCACCATCACTGTCTTCATGTTCATTTTCATGAATGCTATCTTCATGGTCATCTTCAACTCCGGTTTTGTATTCTATATTTAACTTGCTTTTCTTTGTAGCAGGAGTTGTATGGTAATCAGTATTAAGAGCCGTCGACAGTTTATTTTAAAGTTCGTCAACTTCATGCGAAAGTCTTGCAAGTGTACATTCCACACAAACCGACTCTTCTGCACTCATTCCATCTTTAGCATTAACTGTCTCATCATAATTGCCTGTCAAATCAGTGCCCATGGATGCAGCAAGGGTTCCCACCAATACCTCCCGCCTGCAGGATTTGCAATTGCGACACGAAAGCGGCGTTAACCCCGCGGAAAGTCACACCACCTCGCACAAATGCAAACTCAGCTAACACGCCGATGGTTCCTCTCCGACAACTAGCTTCGCAGCTCCTGCTTCATCGCCGAGCGAGAAATTTAGAACTACAAAAATTCACCGCGAAAAAAACTACCCTGTTTATAGGCCGCGACATCATTAATTTACGTATACACTTCCGGAGTTCTTGTATTTAAAGATTATTACGAAAACGTATGTTTTATCTATTAGCACTTTAAAAAATACAATTTATAGAAACTGAAACAGAAACGAAAATATACACTTTGGACGTAGAAGTGTCTTAAATGCTACACGTCAGCAGAATTTAGAACAGTTTTTGGATAAAAAAAATTATTATTCTAGTTATGCTTCCGGTTTGGCGGCCGTTTTAAGTGATATCCTCCTTTCGAATATTCTTTTTTTTCGCCACCATCAAAACTACATTTAAATGACGTCAGAAATTAATACGCATAAATTTACCACACTATTATTTCCATTCTATTTTCCATGGCAGTTAATGTAACTGAGCATGCACTGCACGCTGGAATAATTGCCACTTCTACTTCGAGAACAAAGAAATTTCTTCTTCCCTTTGTTTATTAAATAAGTAACATGGTTGACTGCCGCTGTTCAGAAGACTGTGGTAATACAGAGCAACATAATTATTTAGCCAATAATTCGTGTTTTTTTTTTTGGACCTTTTGACGGATATACACGAGGTTGCACTCAAAGCAGGACCAGGTTTTTTTTGTTAAAAACTGTAACAATTATGAAGTTATTATAAAGAAAATTTTAACAGATCTACTTTGCTTTGTGTGAAATGTCATGACATCAGTAGTATATGAATTGGGAGTCTGGACTAACTAAGGGTACGGGGAACAAACGGCTAATGACCAACTGGCCACCATGTTGTGAGGTCAACCAGCCACGATATTAAATCTGAGTGACCTTGACCTCGCGCCCATACCCGTGACCCCATGCCAGTAACCTTGCATAACCTTAAAATTGAAAGAAATTAAAAAATTAAAAAAATATATTTAAAGACTTTAAAAGTTTGTAACAACTCAAATAAAGTATAAATTAAAAATTTTTGTCAAAAACATTTAAATGCTTACATGCAGGAGGTCCAGGGTTCGATGATGGGTGGAGCATACATCCTTCAAGCACAACGACCAGCAGAAAACTGACCCCTAACACTATCTTTTCATTGGTTAATATGTCACACCCCTCCCCCTCCAACCCATAGCTCGTCTGATTAGTCAGGTTCCCTATATCCGCTCCATCCCCACCATACATTTTATTGGCTCTGCTCTTACAATTCATTTGATTTCGTCACATTCCCTCACCCAACAATTTTTTATTGGCTCACCTTGGCCCCCTGCCCAATGCAATTTCTGCCAAAACGAGGCAGCGATAAGGGCGGCACTGCCATGCGTATAAAGTGCGCCAATGTCACTAAACACTAGGCTCTGACCTGGCGTGCTGTGCCGTCATCTTGCTGTGTGTACCTACGGGACTTTGAGAAACAAACGTATCGTTTCACTGGTGGAAAGTCTGTGGCACGATTCAATGTAGGGACCCTGAGTATTATTTTATGTATCTCATGCATGCACATTTGAAATACAATGCTTTGAAAAAGCTATTTTTAACTTTGTTGGAGTGCTCTGAAATGGTGTTTATAATGTGTGACATCTTGAAAACACTAAGCATGCGTCAAGGGCGGGGAAATAGTAGAGCCCCGAGAAAACCCACCAGGAAACGGCAACATCCAACACATTTCCTATAGTGCTAGGCCCTTGAGACTTAGAATGTTCGAGGGCAGCTCGGGGATAGTTAGTCTTATCTTCTGTGCTCTTCTTGGACATCAATGCATCAATCGTCCAATACTTCAATCAATCTTTCAATATTCCATCCAATATTTTGGTAAATCTCACTATCATTCCATCAATCTTTCAGTTTTTTCCAAAAATCTTTATATCAATCTCGCAATACTTCAATATTTCCATCAATCTCTCAGTCACTTTCGCCATATTTCTGTAAATTCTTCAAACTTTCGTCCAATCTTTCCATCGATATTTCGATCAATCTTACAATATTTCCACCAATATTATAATCTTTGCATCAATCTTTCGATCAATCTCGCAATCTTTTCATCAATATTCCAATGTTTACAGCAACCTTTCGATCTTTTTTGCAATATTCGCATTAATTTTTCGCCCAATATTTCGTTAAGACTCGCAATCTTTCCATTAACCTTCCACCCCATATTTCGATCAATCTGTCAATCTTTCCATCAATCTGCCAATCTTTCCATCATTCTGTCAATCTTTCCATCAATCTTTCAATCAATCTTTCAATCAACCATAAATTCAAAATTAACCCATATGTTTGTCGCCTGTCCCCATTCATACATATAAAAACATTTATTCACCAACTGCCTACACACATTTGTACTTGACTGCATTAATATATGCAGTCCATTCGCAATACTTTTTATACTTAAATTCGTTATTAACATTATGTTTGTAGATCTGTACTTTAGTAAACAAGCGCTCACAGAACCACATTGAAGTTGCGAGGGAAAAAAAGTATACGAGGCACAAAATTAAGACAAATAAGTATTTTATTAAAAAATTATTATTATTTTGTACATTACAATCTCAGAAGAAAGCACTTCATTATATCATTCGATATAATTCCTGACTTTAAATTCAATAATGATTGAAGTTATCTCGTTAATGTGTGAGAAATCTCCTGTTTGTTGCAAAGCGATCAAATGTCTGAGTCTATTAACAAGTTCATTCGGGTATTTGGGAAATATGTAGCCAATGTTCTCAGCATATTTTGCCTTATTCATGCCATTCGTTGCAGTAAATGTGGTGGAGGGGTGTGTCACAGCATGGAGAAAACATCTTCAGCATTGACACTGTCTTCATTGTCATCTTCACCTCCTGTTTGTATTCTATATTAAATTTACTTTTCTTTGTAACAGGTGTTGCAAGATCATCACCAGTATAGAGAGCCGATAGCCGTTTATTTTGAAGTTCATCGATATCATGTGAAAGACTTGCGAGTTTATATTTCGCACGAACCGACTCTATTGCACGACGCAGGTCACTCATTCCGTCTTTTGCATTAACTGTCTCATAATACATAATAATCGCCTGTGGAATCAGTGCCCATCGATGCAGAAAGAGGTATTGGCGGCAACACTTACTGGCTCTTAAACGACGAATCTTTGTAGTTCTTGATGTGGTTGTTCAATTTATCGCCTTGCGTAAACTGCATGTGGCCATTGTCGTAATGTTTACTCGTGCGGAAAGGACTCTTCAAACATAACTACATATAAAATAAATTAAAAATATATTTTTAATTCTATGTGTATACGTAGACATATGTGTACAAGCATATTAAAATAATACATTGTTATGCATGTATTGAAAGATTGATGTAAATATTGGAAGATTGTCAGAAATATTGCGAAATTGGTTGAAAGATTGATTGAAAGATTCCGAAAGTGATAGAAAGATGGATGGAAATTTGGAAGAGTGATTAAAAATTGCGAGATTAATTGAAACATTGAGCAGAAGATTGATGGAAAGATTGCGAAATTGATCGAAAGATAGATTGAAAGATTGATAGAAATATTCCGAAAGTGATCGACAGATGTATGGCAAATTGGAAGATTGATGGAAAGATTGGGAGATTGATTGAAATATTGGACAAAAAGATTAAATGATCGATGGAAAGATTGCGATATTAATAGAAAGATTGTAGTATCGATGGAAAATTTGCTAGATTGATCGAAAGATTAGACGAGAGACTGAAAGATTGAAGGAAAGATTGGAATATCGAAGGAAATATTGAGGGATTGATCGAAAGATTGGACAGAACATTGATTGAAAGAATGCGAAATTGTTATAAAGATTGGGCGAAAGATTGATGGAAAAATTGGACGAAAGATTGAAAGATCGTTGGAGAGATTGGACGATTGAACCAGTGATGGTCAAGAAGAGCACAAAACATATGACTATCACCCGAGCTGCCCTCGTATAATCGAAGTCTCAAGGGCTTGCAGCACCACTGCCGACTGAGCGGTTAAATGCAACTGTCGAGTATTTAAGCACTGTAGGAAATGTGTCAGACGTGGCCATTGGCCGGCGGGTTTTCACGAGGCTCTGCAATTTTCCCCACCCTTGAGGCATTTTTAGTGCTTTTAAGATGATGAAAATTATAAACACAATTTCAGAGCACCCCAACATAGTTAAAAACTGATTTTCAAAGTATTGTTTCTTAAATGTGTATTTCATGGAAGTGCCCCCTTATCGCTCCCTCGTTTTGGCAGAGATTGGAGTTTGGGAGGGGAATAAGGAGAGCCAATAAAAATTGGGCGGGGTGAGGGGATGTGATGTAAATCCTATGAGATGTTATATTACAGCCAATAAAAATGTGTGGTGGGTATGGAGTGGGTAAAGAGGACCCGACTAATCAGTCGATCAATGGGTTGGTGGAGGAAAGGGTGACACATTAGTTAATGAAAATGTAATGGCGGGGGTCAGTCATCTGCTGGTCGTCGAGCCCCAGATACCTGTATGTAAGTTTTTAAATGTTTTTTACAAAAATTTCTTAATTTATATTTTTTAGAGTTTTTTATATATTTTAAAAGCTTCTTAACAATTTTAGAATTTTCTGGTTTTTTTTTTTTCATTGATTCAACTTCAAAGTTATATAAGGTAACAGGTAGGGGGACCACACGTACATTAGAAAGACACAGTCTATAACTGTCAGATAACAGAATAAACAAACGAGACCACATTATTTAGAAATGCCACATCTTAGAACAGTCATACAACAGAAACACACAACTAAGAACCACTATTCATTAGAAACACAAAAAACAGAAAAGTCACACCAGAGAAACACAGGTGTTAGAACAGTCATACAAAAGAAACACAGATTTTAGAACTATCGTACAAAAGAAACACACAATTTAGAACCACATACTACAAAACAACATATGTTAGAAACATCGTACAACCGAAATTTACACTTTATAACTATCATACAACGAAACCACAGATATTAGAACGATCAAACAAAAGAAACAAAAAATTTAGAACCATATAGCGCAGAACCACGTATGTTATAAATGTCTTACAATTGAAATTCACGCCTTAGAATGGTCATACAACAGAACCACAGTTGTTAGAATGATCGTAGAAAAGAAACACACAATTTAGAACCACAAATTTAATCAATATTTTTTTAATGTTCGTTTAGTAATTTTTGTTTTATCCGACACAGAAACCATAATTCTACGAACACTTCAAAGGAAAGCGTTTTACTTACATGTGTAGCCTATATATAATGCATTCCTGTTTTAAAGTGTTACTCAAAACTGCATGCAGTAGTGTTCTGAATTCAAAAATAAACTCACACACATACCTTATATAGATATATATATATATGTGTGTGTGTTTGTGTTTGTGTGTGTGTTTGTGTTTGTGTGTGTGTGTGGAATTGCTAAAATTAATGTCCTGTCGTAGGTTACAGCTGGCAGGAAAGTTTGCGAGCACATATTTTTGCCTTGCTTTAAAAAAAGGTATTTATATCTGAAATTTTTTTCACATGCGGTAATTTCTACGTAGTTCAGCTGACGAAAGCTAGGCCAGTGCTGAGGAGATTGAACCATAATTGTTTCGTTTTAAAATTGCACATTTATTAATTTACAATTCAATTTTCACGTATCAAACAAAAGCTATTGAAAAGACAGAGTATAAAAAACATGCGAACACCAACAATCAACACTAGCGAACAATGATTAAGTTAAATACCTACAAAATGGCAAAAAAAATATATTTGAATTTAAACATATTAGCACGTGAAAATCTTAACCTCCGGTTTTAACTTGTGGAGAAATTTGTCATAAATGCATACGCTTTGAATTTAAAAGTTTTGTAGATATACACTAGAGAGCCAAAAAAAACTGGTATATGCGTGCGTATGCAAATAACAGAGGTATGGAACCAATCAAATTAACGCGATGCGGTCGGCAGCGCCTATATAAGACAACAAGCGCCTGGTAAAGTCGCTAGATCGGTTACTGCTGCTACAATGGCAGGTGTCAAAAGATTTAAGTGAGTTTGAACGTGGTGTTATAATTGAGGCACGAGAGATGGGACATAGCATCTCCGAGGTAGCGATAAAATGTGGATTTTCGCGTACGACCTTTTCACGAGTGTGCCGTGAATATCGGGAATCCGGTAAAACATCACATCTTCGACATCGCTGCGGCCGGAAAAAGATCGTGAACGAACGGGACAAACGACGACTGACGAGAATCATTAAACGTGATAGACGTGCAACCCTTTCTCAAATTGGCGCAGATTTCAATGCTGGAGCATCAACAAGTGCCAGCGTGCGAACTATTCAACTGACCATCATTGATAAGGGTTTTAGGAGCCGAAGGCCCACTCGTGTACCGTTTTTGACTGCACGACACAAAACTTTACGCCTCGCCTAGGCCCGCCAACACCGCCATTGGACTGTTGATGACTGGAAACACGTTGCCTGGTCTGACGAGTCTCGTTTCCAATTGTATCGGTTGGAAGGACGTGTACGGGTATGGAGACATCCTCGTGAATCCATGGACCCTACATGTCAACAGGGGACTGTTCAAGCTGGTGGAGGCTCTTTCATGGTATGGGGCGTGTGCAGTTGGCATGAAATGGGACCAGTGATACGTCTAGATACGACTCTGACAGGTGACAGATACGTAAGCATCCTATCCGATCACCTGCACTAATTCATGTCCATTGTTCATTACGACGGGCATGGACAATTCCAGCAGGACAATGCGACAACCCACACGTCGAGAGTTGCTACCGAGTGGCTCCAGGAACACTCTTATGACTTTAGACACTTTCATTGGCCACCTAAATCACCAGACATGAACATGATTGAGCATATCTGGGATGCCTTGCAACGTGCTGTTCAGAAGAGATCTCCACCGCCTCGCACTCCTATGGATTTGTGGACTGGCCTGCAGGATCCATGATGTGAATTGCCTTCTGCATACCTCCAGACATAAGTCGAGTCCATGCCACGTCGTCTTACGGCACTTCTGCGTGCTTGTGAGGGCCCTACATGATATTAGGCAGGTGTACCAGTTTTTTTGGCTCTTCAGTGTATATAAATTGGCTACCTAAGAAGTTACAATTCATTTTTACTATTATCGTTTCTTTAACCGTATCCTCAATAGTTACATGAAATGGCTACCTAATAAGTTACAGTTCTTTTTTTAACTGTGAACATCTTCATAATCGCTACATACTCGCAGTATTTATCTGAAAGGTGAATTTTATGTAATGACGAAATAATGCTTGTTTTGCAGTAAACAGCGACATATAACTGTCGCTGTCTTTATTAATATAGGAATGTTTGTGTTGTTGCATGGGTATCCGTTAAACAGAACTTTGGTAACTGTAAAACATAATGGCTAAAAATGTTTAACTGTTAAATTTAACGGTTACGTTAAATAACACTTATCCCTACATTCAATAGTACTGAGTGTCTACTCCGTACAATAAATGTAGGTACTCTGTGCACATGATCAGGTAATTCTGAGGCCGTGTGTGAATTGGAGTTTACTAGAAGGTCACGTCACCCGAATTAGTCGACTAAAATGATAACGTATTTGGTAGTTTAATATTTATTTTTTAGTATGCAACGGAACTTTCTAAAATACTAAATTACCAAATCGCGACCATTTTTTGAAAAAGTGACTATCAATGGCGTCCGAATTGAACACCACTAAACACTAAAATCTTTAAAAACCAAATGTTCAATTCTAACATAGCCTGAAAAAATCAAAATTTTATCTAAATACAAGTTTGTTATTAAATTAACAAAATAATTAATTTAAAAGCGATATTCATAATTTAATCCTTATTTATTTTACTTCCATGAAAATCATTGCCAAGAATTCCTAAAAACTATCAATCCACTGGAAACCAGAAATATTTCGTGGTAAGTGATACATATTCTCCTGAAGAAACTGGTAAACCATCAGTGATAACAGCAAAAGAATAATGCGCCTGCGATCTACCGGATAATGTTTCAACTATACAAAAATAACTCCCAGAACTCACACCAGAGGCCAGGTATTTCCATACAAAGCATCTGGTTAACCTGTAGCGTCACTGTCTGTGGGTCAGTTCACTAAATACCTTGTAAAAACATTGTCTTTAAAAATCGAATGAAAATCTCCAAGCAGATCCACAAACATAAGCAACAAGGCACGACCAAAATGTACAATCTAGAACGATCATACAACAGAACCACATATTTTAGAACGATCGTACAAAAGAAACATAATTTAGAACCACATATAGATGAACCACATATGTTAGATACGTCGTACAACAGAAATTCACAATCTTGAACGATCATACAACCGAACCACAGATGTTAGAACGATCGCACAAAAGAAACTCACAATTTAGAACAACACATTGCAGAACCACATATGTTAGAAACATCGTACATCCGAAACTCACAATATAGAACAATCATACAAAAGAACCACATATACTAGAACGAGCGTACAAAAGAAGCATACAATTTAGAACTACATATTGCAGAACCACATATGTTAGAATCTTCTTACAACTGAAATCCACAACTTAGAACGATCATGCAGCCGAAACACATATGTTAGAATGGTCGTACAATAGAAATACACGCTTAAAAACTATCATACACTAGAATCACACATCTAAGAACTGTCGTTCATTTGAATCACAAAACACAGAACTGGTTTTCGTTAGAATGTTCTGTATCATGTAGTTCTATGGTATGTGGTTCTAGTGTATGTGTTTCTAAATTGTGACGGCACCCCATGGACATCGGGTCAGGGGCACGGGCGCTAATTTAAGATCAATGTCACTCAGATCTAATATTGCGGCCGGGTGATGCCTCAACATGGCTGCCGGTCGGCGCCTGGCACCTTGTCCACCGTCCCCTTGGCCCAGACTCCCCATTAATATACTACTGACATCTGAATCCAAACAACACTTATCTCTACGCTCCATATTGAAGATGTTGCAACGAAATAGAATTGTGAAATTCGCGTGGGACTGAGTTATTCCGTTTTGGATTGTGGCGTGATGTGCCTGCCAGCGGTTGTTCTGCCTCGTGACAGCCAGGGTGTCACCAGTCAGTCCGCTGTGATGCGAATATCGGTAGACAGGTGTTGTTATGCATCGTGGCTGGAAGTGGGTGTTTAATTCCGCGTGGTAACACTGCTTTATCATTAAGGAAATAGGTAAGAAAAATAACTATGTACCGTGGAGCAGTGTCTTCCTTGTTCGGACATACCGGAAAACAGACTCGGTTAAGTGATGTAAATACATATTCCGGGAAAAGTTGGAGGCAGACATGCTTCAGGCAAGTTCACCATTTGAGCCCTGGCGAAGAAACTCGATATCAAGGGGACTTTACTGGACACGAATGGAGGAGTCTTCCAAAGATGTTAGTATGTAAGGCTCCGACTACTGCACTCTCCGAAGTCACTGCGGCGACTCTCTTAGGAAACCCAATTGTCAAAAAGCACTTGTGACCGTGCAGCAAAAAAAATCCAAGCTCTATGTGTACCGTATTTTTGTCGTTCACGAACTCAAGTCTAACAAAGTGAAACTTGTGACATACTGTCGCTCGTTGCAGATGCCCATCTATGCAATCCGAGTATTCTGGATTATTATTATTTTTTCAACGAAACTTGGTTCCACCTTTAAGGTTATGTAAATTCTCAAAACTCCCGTCTTTGGGCCAGTGAATATCCCCACGTGGTGCATCAAGAACATCTCCATTCAGAAAGGTGTACTGTTTTGTACGCATTTTCCGCAAGCGCGCAGGCGCATAGTTGGTCCAATTTTCTTCGGGACAACCCTCACGACTGCTGTTTATACGGATACGTTTAACACCTTTGTTTACCAGTTAGACTTGTTATTATGTCATCTCAATTTTACACAACGCAAAGTATGTCTTTTGAAAATTTCGTTACAATATCTTCGTTTTGAACGAAAGCCTAGATTCAGCTTGGAGTGGGGTTCTCCCATTCTGCAGCCAACATAACAAATGCAGTGTGTCGTTTCTGCCTCTAAACTTGTAATTAAACAATCATAAAGCTCATCTTCCACAGTATTTTTTCTACGAAATCATATGGCAGCTGAAGTGAAGAAGAGAAATGTTGGTAGTGTGGCCCCGACCCGCTAGGAATTGGATGGTCACTGTCCGAAAATACCCGACGTTCGTTCAGTGTAACAGCACAATGCCGCCGTGTCTTCCGCATCGTCTATACATTGTAACCATCTGTTTCCTTTTCCCGAAATACCGTTTCCCGTCAAGTGGAGGGGGAAGGATAGGCGACTCGCAGGACCACAACATATATTCCCAGCCGGCTTTTCTTGTGTGGTGATAAAATAACTCGTATGAAGGGTGAGCCCTAGGGCGGGGCAACACCAACCCAGTGAAGGCAGTGGATATGCCGTCGTCGTTACTGAACTGTGTCAGTGGATCACGTTTCAAGGGCGTTTAATAGACTGGATTTATTCTCAAAGTTACATTAATTTTTTTTGTTGTTGTTGTGAAATGAAACAGTATTCTGGAAGAAGTGTATCAATTGCGTAAAACTACCTATAAAAAACTAATTTATATATTTTTCGTACCTACAAATTTTAAAATTTTTACAAAATGTATATGTTAGGCTACACCTAAAAATAAATGTCCGTGTCATCATAACGCCATGGATGTATGGGGAAAAAACATTGCCATTCTCGCTTTCTTACAATAGGGATACACTAACGTGGGAGATTTGCAAAAAATGTCTTAGTGCGTGGAGTCCAGCAGACGCCGGATGTTGTCCTACTGCAGAAGGGCCCGCGATTGTTAGAGTGCGTGTTCCAAATCCCGGATACAAGTTCCACGTAACACGGCGAGAGCGAATCGGCTACCACACACCATGATGCTTGCCATGGGAAAGTTTGCTGCCAGAGAGTGAGGTTGGGATTTTGGCGTTCACCATGGGCCTTCCACACCCGGGTGCAATGATCATCAGTCCCCATAACGAAGCGGCACTCATCACTAAACACCACACATCACAAGTATGTGGTGTTCGACATTGCTCTTGCTTCGCACCGCTGCAAACGCAGCTGTAATTTTTTACAGAAATAATGAAAGCGCGCATAATGGGAGCTGGGATTGCAGATTCACCTCAGCAAGACGTTGGAAAATGGTTCATGGGCACACAGAAGCCCCAACACTGGCCGCTATCGTAGATCGGGTCACCATTAGATCCCTTAGCGCCTGGTGCTAGATGCGTTGACCATTTTGATATGTAGTCGCCCTCGTCCGTCCTGAGACGGTCCTCCGTGTGTGGGTGCCTTCACATATCCACTGCTCTCAACAGCACCGGACAGCAGTATACAGTCCAAACGATCCCCATGGTGGGCTATACGGTGATACGACCACCCTGCTGTTTTCAGCTCGATTATGAGTCCTTTCTCGAAGTCAGTTAATTGCATAAAGCGACATTCTTCACTCTGTCCGCTTGCTGGGTATTGTCTGGTGTTTCTCGCGTTAATGGGACTTCGATTACACATCAGTTTCAACTACCGCTGGTCCAGTGGTGGGTGATTGTAGCACCACTGCCGGCTGTGCGGTTAAATGCCAATGCACCAACATGGAATCGTGTGCACACCAGCCTGTACTCTCACTATTTGGATCGTTTCGTGGTTATCCTATGATTTCTTCGTGGGGTACTGTTTTCATTGTCCGGCAGTATATAATTTCATAGCCCTCCAATATTACAAAAAATGCTTCTTCAGATACTGTATCTTAAAACATACTACCTGGACACGAGTGAAACTATGATAGAGGTTTTCTCTGAACTTTACTTTAGACTTACCACAAATAAAATGACAGCTTGACCGCTTAAAGTCCCATAGCTACACACAACACGACGAAGACCCTGCACGCGAGTTCAGAGCATTGGGCGTAGTGACATTAGCGCACTTGTTGGAGTGGAGAGATTTCGTTTAATGGCTTTATCGTGGTTTCTCAAAACAAGAGAAACAAAATTACAACTATCGTCAATAACGCACTTGACCACCTTACTCTGACTGGTTAAAATTTCTACAATGTAGGAAACTTTCAAACAGAAAACTGCACACGACCGATTACGAAAATGTTAATGTAAACTTTCAGCAGTCACAGTCGACTAAATCTTCTATAGAATAAACCATACCAGTGGCCATGCAAGCTTGCATTAAACCTGCCAAAGAAACTTGTATCGTGGCACAGGAGCTTTAAACGGTGGCACAGCGGCCAGGTCGCTCGCTTCCCACCAAGGCGAACCGGGTCCGATTCCCGGCGGGCTCGCTCCCGGATTTTTGCACGTGGGAATCGTACCGGACGATGCCACTGATCGGTGGGTTTTCTCGGAGATCTCCTGTTTCCATCGCCCTTGCATTCCGGTGCTGCTCCATACTTACCTCACTTCACGCTCATCGGCTCTCAAGTACCAACCAGAGAGGTAGGGGAAGAGCAGAGAATACAGTTGTGTGAAGAGAAATCAGGCGAAAAAAAATATATTGATTTTGAAGAAACACTTAAGAATTTTTTGTTTGGAAATAGATTTGAGTTTTGATAGTGTTGTGAGATTGTTGGATGAGTACAAGAAATATCTTGTTACATTTAGTAGCCACTACTTTAAAACAGCGCGTGTTCATGAAATTTAATTATTAAAATTATTATGGCTATTCCGAAGCCATCAATTTTTCTCATTTGCTGCAAGTTTGATCTATTGACTTTCTCATGCGATTTTCCTGCTATTCACGCATTTGATTTATCATGCGAGGCGTGTTTCAAAGTCCATTTTGCGCCTTGTAAAAGCAGCTTTAGTATTGTTGGTTAAAGCTGTTCGTGATAAAGTAAACACGTTTGTTAAATCATCCTTTGAAAAAATTACTGCCCATAACTACAAATATGCTACAGTACTATTGGCACGCAGGCTCCCATTCAAGTTGGCAGTGATTAAATGAATAACTACTGACGTCAGTATTTCTTGTTTTATGCACATTAGATCATACATTTGCATATTACCAACATATTTACTTTTTAGATGGAGATTTTTGGACATTCGCCATTGCGATGCAGATTTCTTTCATGGAAAAACGAGACTCAACATGAAAAAAATAACTTAAATAAGACAATTAACCTATGGACGAAAAAATTATTGTATGTATACAACACCGGAAAATTCCAAGAGGGAATAGAGTAAAAAAAAAACAGGATAGCAACTAGTTACAAAAATTTTACTCTTCTATAGGTTACCTGTCCAAAAAACTCCATCTAGTCATTCACTCCCATTGCACTATTCATTAAAAGACCACACATTTACTTTCCTAAAAAATTTCCACGTTTTCACTTGGTTGACGTGTGAATAAAATGAGACGGTCCATGAAAATGTTAACTTAACATACGGCGGAAGGATACAAAACGAGAAGAAATGTATATGTTAAGGAAAACTTTCGAAAGTGCTAAATGAACAGTGAGCGGCCTGTATTCGAAGGCGAGAGTGAGGAGTGTGTGGCGCGTGTTTGCAGGCGACGCGGAACCCGGTGCTGCGCGAGATGTACCGGAGGGTGTTCGTGCGCGACAGGAGCCGGCGGCTGGCGGGCAACGCTGAGAACCTGCGCCGGCTGTGCCGCCACCCCAAGTCCGGCTTCATCGTCGAGATGTTCGAGGCGGAGCAGCTGCTGCACAAGCTCTCGTGTCGCGTCGTGCCCGTGCCGCAGCGACTGGCGCGCGCCTCCGGCTACCTGCTCTTCGCCAAGAACCTCCCCTTCAACAAGTTCTTCAAGCTCATGTGCGTACCTCCTGCGCGCACTCAGAAAGATGTATGGTTGCATGAACAAAATCTCTGTACCCATATCCGCACTATCTTCTCTATTTTTTAATCAAACCTTCGACAAATCACCGCATGTATGACGTGTTTGGTTGTTTACTAAATTACTCTTCACAGGTTTTTTATTCTTTCGTTGGCATAAAAGTATCACGTTTTTGGTTAAATTTAACTTTAATTATATTTTCGCAACACATTATAATATTTCATTTGTAATAAATATGAATAAGAGCCAGAGGTAAAATAGGTGTGCTGGTGATGCCTAGTAATAAATAGTTCTCATGCTAAATACACTGACGGAAAAAAAATCGTATTCAGAAGGATGCATAGGATAATACTGAAACTTTATAGGGTAATGATATAGATGAGTAATACACATGATCACAAAACAGAGCATCAGGAAAGTTACGTATGGATCTGTGGTACGCCGTCCAGTCATCTTCGATATTGCATCGCACCCCCTCGCACTGCGATATACGCTGAAACGTGGTCTGGCATGCAGTTCAGCAGACACCAGATGTTGTTCTGAGGCAGACTGACCCACAATTGTTGGACGGTGAGTTCCAAATCCCGGATACTGTAGCACGGTGGCAGCTGGCATTTAAACTGGTCCCACACATGTTCGATTTGGAACATGTCAGGGAAGCGAGCAGGCCATGGTAGTGTTATGACACAACGGAGGCAGTACTGAACAACATGGAAATGTGCGGTCCGGCATTATCCTGCTGGAACATCACACCTGGGATCCTGGCCAGAAGTGATAGTGGATGGGGGCGTAGGATCTTATCCATATATCACTGGGCCTTCAATGTTCCACATAAAATACAAGAGCGGATCGACTATCGCAGGCTTCGGCTTCCAGACTACAATGCCTGCTGTGGAGGAAGTCAGGCGTTCGATAGAGAGATTGGAATTGTGGTGTTTAAAAAAAAGACAACTTGAAACATATATAACAGTCCATGTGCTTTAAGATACATATATTTTTATTGTTAACAAAATGCTATATGAATAATTACAAGGGCTTAAATTTTTGTTTCCACATTAATCCCCCGGGTTCCCCTAAAATAATTAAACTGACTGAAATCATTTATTCAGGTTTAGAGTGTTTTGCTGTTTCAAAATAATGCACTGTTTTTAAATATTTTTGTAAGCATAATTTTTAGTAATCNCAGGTTTAGAGTGTTTTGCTGTTTCAAAATAATGCACTGTTTTTAAATATTTTTGTAAGCATAATTTTTAGTAATTAAGCTTGTGAAAATTGTTTGCGAATATTATCAACATATCTTCTACCTTTCATATTTTAATTAATGCAGTAAAGAACGTTATTGTTCTCTATTTTAGGAATATAGTATTTGTTTAATTATCAATTGTGTTTGGTGTGTGCAATAATTACATTTAGCACAACTTATATTATGGTAAAAGTTTCCTAAATTTTTATTTTATAATGTATCTAAGCCTGTATAATATATTTACATATTTAAGACTATTAAATCACTGTTTGTCACANATTTTTATTTTATAATGTATCTAAGCCTGTATAATATATTTACATATTTAAGACTATTAAATCACTGTTTGTCACAATTTTACTTTTTCAGTACTTGGGGTCGTTAATTTGGTTTCAACGAATTGCTTTCTGTGTTTTGAAATTTGCGTTTAGAATACCGTTAACGTCCCAGTTGAAGCGCATTACATGCATTTGTTTCTCTGTCAGATGTGCATCGCAGCGTTGCGATTTCCTGTGATTGTTGTAGCACGTCTCGTGCTTGCTTCTCCGTGGCTGCGATGCTTGCAGTTTTATTGGCGTATCCCTGCAGTTAGCATATGATTTTATTAAAAAAACTAGTGAACCTGCCCAGTATCGCCCAGGTACAATTGATTTTACAGTGATACACTAATAAATAAATTGGGATAAGAAAATTCATTTATGCGGAAACAGAATTATAAAATTATACTGGTTGGCCTAAGTTTTTAAGTGATTACGACAGCCCAAAAGGAAGGAAATATTTTTTACCTGACAGCCAAGAAGTAGGGTATTGTTTTTGGAGTATATATGCGCAACTATTGCGTAGCTACCACATTTCAGCTTTACAACGTCGATGTATGAAATTCAAGACGTGAGTTTAATCAACTCGTAANTATTGCGTAGCTACCACATTTCAGCTTTACAACGTCGATGTATGAAATTCAAGACGTGAGTTTAATCAACTCGTAGCTTTAGAAATAAGTGTACCTAGGTACTACTTTTTGCGCTTGGCTGAGGGATCTTAATCGATCACCAAAGTTANCAGGTTTAGAGTGTTTTGCTGTTTCAAAATAATGCACTGTTTTTAAATATTTTTGTAAGCATAATTTTTAGTAATCTTGTGAAAATTGTTTGCGAATATTATCAAAATATCTTCTACCTTTCATATTTGAATTAATGCAGTAAAGAACGTTATTGTTCTCTATTTTAGGAATATAGTATTTGTTTAATTATCAATTGTGTTTGGTGTGTGCAATAATTACATTTAGCACAACTTATATTATGGTAAAAGTTTCCTACATTTTTATTTTATAATGTATCTAAGCCTGTATAATATATTTACATATTTAAGTCTATTAAATCACTGTTTGTCACAATTTTACTTTTTCAGTACTTGGGGTCGTTAATTTGGTTTCAACGAATTGCTTTCTGTGTTTTGAAATTTGCGTTTAGAATACCGTTAACGTCCCAGTTGAAGCGCATTACATGCATTTGTTTCTCTGTCAGATGTGCATCGCAGCGTTGCGATTTCCTGTGATTGTTGTAGCACGTCTCGTGCTTGCTTCTCCGTGGCTGCGATGCTTGCAGTTTTATTGGCGTATCCCTGCAGTTAGCATATGATTTTATTAAAAAAACTAGTGAACCTGCCCAGTATCGCCCAGGTACAATTGATTTTACAGTGATACACTAATAAATAAATTGGGATAAGAAAATTCATTTATGCGGAAACAGAATTATAAAATTATACTGGTTGGCCTAAGTTTTTAAGTGATTACGACAGCCCAAAAGGAAGGAAATATTTTTTACCTGACAGCCAAGAAGTAGGGTATTGTTTTTGGAGTATATATGCGCAACTATTGCGTAGCTACCACATTTCAGCTTTACAACGTCGATGTATGAAATTCAAGACGTGAGTTTAATCAACTCGTAGCTTTAGAAATAAGTGTACCTAGGTACTACTTTTTGCGCTTGGCTGAGGGATCTTAATCGATCACCAAAGTTAAGCAACGTTCCCAGCGGCACACATTTGGATCGGTGACCGTTTAGTGGCATATCATCTGAGCACTTCCGGGCTTCGGAGGGCTCGTTAAATATTCGATCCCGGTTGTCATCGATTGATAGCAGTCGTTAAGCCATTTCAGAGGTATGATAATCTCTGACACCAGAGGAAAAATATATTTTGGTCACGTTCCCAGCCGTTGCAGAATTACGTTTGGTTGTTATTCCGCAGGAACCTTACAATTTTCAGGAATAAAAAGTTTGTCCTATTCCAGGACCTAAAGTACCTACATACCAAGTTTCATCAAAATCCGTTCAACCGTTATGGAGCTGAGTTCGGTCACGTTCCCAGCCGTTTCAGAATTAGGTTTTGTTGTTATTCCACAGGATCCGTAAAATTTACCGGGATAAAAACTATCATATGTCATATCCCAAGACCTAGAGTACCTACATAGCAAATTGCATCAAAATCCGTTCAGTCGTTATGGATCTGTGTGGTAACAACTTGCATACACACATACACATCCGCACAGACTTTCGCATTTATAATATTAGTAGGATTGTCTTCTCATGTGATAATTTCCTCCACCTCTGAATGGCTGGATATTAGTCGTCATAGTTGGACAGCCCACAACATCTATCGGCAGCAATTTAGTCATTTAGTGTGTCTTTTGCTTGACACGTCTGCGTCCTATGCGTAGGGTTGTTCAAACATTTCTGGTCTTGGCGATTTTTCAGCAGTTAGGTGCTTATAATATGATTTAGTTTTCTTTAGTATTTACGTAGTGATGCTTAGAAGTTTTGTACATTTACTTGGATTACTTTTGAAATGTTGGTGATGCTGATTACTTTGTTTCTCCATTTGGCTGTTTCCCTCATGGTCAGCGACGTNCCTCTTTTTGTTTTCTTTTCAATAGGTATCATTTAATAATTTTATTTAATTAATTTTTGAATTCTCTGTGTTGTAGAGAGGATCCTCGTATTCTTCGCAGTCTACCTGATTGGTTATGGTTTTTATAAACGTATTTAATCGACATAGTTGGTTGTACTCGCAAAATTTCGTTTTGGTGGTGAAGTTTGGAGTAGGTGCCGGTGTGCCTTGGACGCTGCCTCTATTTCCATACTTTTGGGGAGTTTCCCCTTCTGCAGTGGGTAAAGTTTTGGCATTTGTTCTCGCCTCGGCATATCTCTTCCCCCCTTCGGCAGTTTCTTTTCCGTTCAAGAGTTCGCCGGGCCCTGTCAGCTGCTAAGTCCATCATCTATTGAAGTTAATATTTTTTCTTTAATTCATTTTAAGGTTAAACTTTAATAATTTTAGTTTAATAAATGTTACGTAAGAAACATAATTTCAAGTTGTTTGCATGTAAAGTAAATTATGTTATTATACGGTTTTATTAATAAGTGTTGCTCGGGGACTCCTAATAATTTCAAGCTGCAACCAGTCAACTGAATTTTAATAGGATTTGCGTCTGAAGTTTAATAAATGAAAAGAAGTGAAACGTTTTACTGTCAATTTTTCTTTATGAAAGACTTTTCAAGAAAGATCTTTTTTTGGTAACCGATGATTCAATTTGTTGTCAGTTATTCGTACGTGAATTTTCAATTATTTCTTAAATCTGTCAATTAGTGTGTCCAAATTTTGAATTGAAAAGAATGAATAAATATAAAACATAAAAGAGTTAGTAATACGCAACGAAAATCCACGTCTTACGTATTCATGTAAAATACTTTCCCTTTGGAGTTATTTTTCATTGATTATACAAGAAAATCGTGTATGTTTTATTCCATTTTTTGTGCACATCTACGACACTCAGTTTAGTAAGTAGTTTAATAAATATCAATTCCTATATAATTATATTTGGTGTTTCTTTGCGGAGTCCTTGTGGCTTTAAATAAGTAGTTTATTTTGTGTGCCACTTATTTGTGTTGCTTGTGGCTCGTTTGTGTGATGTTGCTTGTGCCAAGCACTGCACCTGTTTGTTGATTATGAAATATTATTTGATTATGGGCTTTCCGTCATACATGGGCACTNTTGTGCCAAGCACTGCACCTGTTTGTTGATTATGAAATATTATTTGATTATGGGCTTTCCGTCATACATGGGCACTGTGTGCTGCGAGAGGGGGGAAGTGACGTGTGTTTTGTGGCGCAGGCTGCAGACGCTGGAGAGCAGCGGCGTGCTGAATAAGTTGAGGAACGACCTGAGGCACTGGAGGAGCGACAGCCAGAAGCAGGGGCCAATCAGCGTGACGCTGGAGGAGGTGCGGTTCCTTTACTCCTTGCTGGCCCTCGGCGCCGTGCTCTCCTTCGCCCTCCTTCTTCTGGAGCTCCTTCTTCACGCTCGCCTCTCACCGGGCAGCGGCTATCCGCCGCTCATCCCCTACACCGACTAGCACTCCGCTTCACTTACCTCACCCCCCTCTGTCATCACTTTCCTTCTCTACATAATCTTCTCATGTCCAACCTACAACATAATGCTGTAGTCCAGCTTGCTAACTTCTTGTTTCTATTGTGTTATTTCAAAGCCTTTGCCGCCGAACGACGTCTACTGTAGGGCCATTTTGCTCTTGTGATATGCTCGGATATCTTAACCATTACCGAGGTGAAGAATTACGTTCCCGACAAAATGTGAAGTTTAATTTATTTTTTAAACAATAAAACATTGACAAACTGTTCCTTACAGAATTGCTATTTAAGAAATCAAATTGTTACGAAAATTACCACAACACTTTTTGATTTTCAGTAGTTATGTGCAGATGAACTCTAATATTCAAGTTCGCGTACAATAGTTCTATTATATAAATACAATTACTAATTAAGCTATATTAGTTTACAATAGCAATTAACTTATATTGTTTTGTTTTTCAAACGTTAATAATTATATTTATTTAATTAAAATCTACAACTAAAATACACTTATTAAAATATTTTTAAAATGTACGATTATATGCTTAATTACCATTAACTGATATTAAGGCTTAAATCAAATGACGTATATCTGCCAATTTAACAGTCTCTATGTACATCGACTGCTGGGAAGGTGCCTTTTGCAAGGAGCTACTGTTGCGATGATTGCTCAGCGATCGCACTCGCGAGTGATTATTCGTCAGGGCCGGATGGATGCACATTGTGTTATATTTTTTATAATTTGTGTGCGAGTTGTATTACATTAATTTGTATTTCATCATGTGTGGAAACAACAAAACAAAGTATGATTTTTCGCCTGGAGAAGATGAGATATTGCTTGAAGCCGTGGCAACACATCATGTTATTTATAACCTACAGCACGCCATGTACAAATACCAACATGAAAGGACAGTGTATGGATTGAAGTCGCAAAAGTAGTGGGAAGAACAGGAGAGCACATTTTTATTTTCATTTGTTTTCATTTATATGTTAATATGCTTCACATAATAGGACAAAAATTCTAATAAAAATTTTAAAGCATTTTTAATTTTTATTATTTAATTTACTTAAATTTTAAACNATAATAGGACAAAAATTCTAATAAAAATTTTAAAGCATTTTTAATTTTTATTATTTAATTTACTTAAATTTTAAAAGCAGAATAATTACTGTGTGACAATGATGAAAAAGTAACAGAAAATGCTGATGAGACAGACTCCATGATCCCAATCTCGGAAAGAAGTACAACATAAGACACGCTTCCTTCACCAGTTCATATACAACAGGTAACCAATTGGACATACCAGCAACCAAGTAATATCCCCCCCCCCCCCTCAACTAATTATGTAGATACAATTGTGGCTGCCATGGAGAAAGGAGCAACGGAGAGGAATACCTTCGATAAAAACATGCTCTCTAAAGAAGACGATGAAGATGACATTCAATTATTCTTCAAATGTATGGCAAAGTCAGTAACTGCAGCCAGTCTTACAACAGCGAGCAAAGCTCCAAACGTTGACCGTANATGCTCTCTGAAGAGGAAGATGGCGATGACATTGAATTATTCTTCAAATGTATGGCAAAGTCAGTAACTGCAGCCAGACTTACAACAGCGAACAAAGCTCCAAACGTTGACCGTAGTTGGGGAACTGAGAACTGGAAATGCAAATGTAACTGTACTTCAGGAATGGCTACTGTGCCGGCACATGCTTATAAATTCTCTATTTCATCTCAGTCTCTATCTTCACACGGTATTTCATCTGAAACTTATTTACCGTCTCTTGATCTAGCTCCAAACAATGAAACTCCATTAATTCTTCGTTTGTTGACTGGTTTGACCACAGGGATGCAGCATGCAAAACCACTTGTAAACGTTCCTACTCTCCCTTCTCACCGCACAGAATACCAGCCACCTTTTCATAGCTTTGACGTTTAATATTTTATACATAACCTTTTTTTATTTATTTGCAACATCTTTTAAAAAGTAATTTCAATGAGAATCAAAACTACTCATGAATTAAGTATTTTTGAATAAATATACTATTGTAAACACAGAAAACTGGAAAAGACTTAATAAACTGTAACAAACATATTTAATGCAAATGGGATTTATTGTATAATAGAGGATCCGCATTAAAAAGTTAGGTTCTGAGTACTACTTGTAGTAAAAAAAAATTATTTTTCTTTAGTAAATTCCTGTTTTTTTTTTTTTTAGTTGACTTTTACATTTATCTTATTTTATTACCTCAATGTTACGGCAAGTTTCTCATTAAGTGTGGTAAGATAGTGATTTCTGTTGCAAGAAATCTTTTGGATGTCATCGTTTATCAAACTGAGCAGAAAATTGAATTGGGATATTGACAACCTGATAAATTCAGAAAAATTCTTGTCGTCTTCAAGTAGAANAAACTGAGCAGAAAATTGAATTGGGATATTGACAACCTGATAAATTCAGAAAAATTCTTGTCGTCTTCAAGTAGAAGATTTGCTATCAGTTTATGGAAGAATCGATCTTCATTTCTAGCTTGAAATAATTGGCGTTTCTCATTTCTTGGCTCTGCGCACATTTGAAATAATTCTTCTGTCAAAAATTTCCTTAACCAAAAGGTATCTAAGTACAACATTTTTTATCTTACTCAAATTAATTTCACGCTACCTCGAAAAAGCAGAGGAAACTCAACAAACAACTTACTTTGCACAACTCTGCGAACTAACCAAAAACGCTGGAAGAAAGACGCTTCTAGGGAAATTCATCACAGACGATGATCGAGACAACATCTTCAAACCGCTTAGAGTGCTAATTCATCAAAATCCCAGAGATAAAAGAGTGAACTGGAAAATAACAATATGTGTTCCTGTGCAAATGCCTTGCTGCTTGGAAGCACTCGAAACACCTAACACACAAATAATTCACACATGTAATACATGAATATAAATAGGTACCGCGATTTCGCAAGGAAAAATCCCTCGAATTGTATTCTCGTGACTTATGGACGGCCGAGCCTTGCCGGTGCACACATCCACGGCTTGGCCGGGATTAGGATGCGGGAACATATCCGAGAGAAGTGCCTTAGCAACCTAGACTACAGAGGTTGCCTCACTTCCACCACATCAAACATGTGTAAGTCCGGAAACACGCTGCAAGTTATTAATAATCCATTTCACATTCACACGACCACCGATACAAATTTCACTTTATGTTCCGCTGGTACGTGTGATTTTCTGGGCTTTTCGCCACTTGTAAAGACTTGTAAGCGTTTTATGTACTGTGGATGTATTATTATATAGCACTGTCATCCTGAAACATTTCTAGTCTACGTGTTTTAGGAATCAGACGTTCTCTTAAACTGGTAAAAATTATAGCCTATTTTACTCAAACCCGACCATACAGTTATCGGGCACTGGTTATTTTACATGAAAACTCCCGAAATATTATGACTTCCACAACAAAACGAATGAGGGCAGACTTTCAATTTGAAAAATTACATGTTTGAAACCCGTATGTAGCTGTTTGATTTCAGTCAAATATGAGCGGGTCACTGATACACTTTAAGCTCGAAATAAGCAATATTAACCAGTAATCAGTCTGTACATAAATATATTAACAGTTGTCCAATATCCACGATTCTCTCCATTAAAAGTCCACTGCTTAATGTTCGACAATAAAAAATCATTCAGAAAAGATGTAAGACTTATAGTTTAAATTAACGTCTAAGGCGGTATAAGACCTTAACTGTGGAGCTGAAACACGAGTTTACTTCTGGGTCTCGTTTTAATCACTGAATACTGAATGCGTAGATAACAGGTAACTGGAAACAGATATGCAACCGCTTCAAAATCTGCCGTTAGTATAAAATTATATAGTATAATGCTGTTTGTGTTTAAATCAGCTCTTTTGATAGTTCTGCTAATGATCTACTTTTCTTCTCTATTTCTATCTTTTTACTATATTGAAGATTAACATTGCCACGGATCGTAACACTTTATGCATGCGTCATCCATGTGGAAACCTGTCATTTTAAGATAATTAATGAGTTAATAAACTGCAAATTCGTGCTCTTGTGTGTGTAAAACAAGAAACGCAGACTTCAGTAACCATAAATATACGTAATTCACTCTCAGTACATCATCAATTATAAGAACCAATTATTTAAATTCTTGTGACAGAGGGAGTGTATTTTGACAACAAATTACTAACCAGCTTTTCAAAATTAATGAAAAGTAATCGTGAGTTATTTTTCTATATTCCGTCATTCTATAGATACTCTTAATAAAGAAGTAAAAAACATGTAACTGGACAATAAACGCCGCACTCCCGATCATAGGTACTACTCTCCTGAGCATTATTATAGTATCATTGCTACATTTTACTGTCCTGTCATCTTGATGGCAAGTATCACATTTACCAGTGTTTTACGATACACTTTCACCTTTAAAGGAATGTGCAGGCATTACAAATGTCCCTTGTTAATCAGAACAGCGGAGTTCCGTGTAAAAACACATCGTAACTTAATTTTTATTTATTTTGACTTGTCAATTAATAATCCTTTGTTAAAAAATCAACTATCTCTTATTTTCATCACAAAAAAGTATTGCAGCGTAAACAAGGCGACCCAGTTTTTTCATGAAATAATGTGATGACAGCAATTGCTTTTTCAGTAGTTGAAACTCTTTAAATCATTACACGTTCGCCAGACGCTTATTGCTATGTTGTGTTTTTAATTTAGGTGGTTCATCTTTTAGCATCACAAGACACATATTAATTACCTTTACGGTAGGAATTGTTTTAGACCATATGTTCTAGAGTACTTTTAACGTGAGTAATTTGGAGCTGTAACTTCACGCAGCTGTCTAAACGCCGGGNTAGACCATATGTTCTAGAGTACTTTTAACGTGAGTAATTTGGAGCTGTAACTTCACGCAGCTGTCTAAACGCCGGGCAGAGAAATCGTGCCAGTAGATAACACGTCACCCAGTTGCCGTGCATCAGTAAACACGGCAATGTGTCTGCGAGANAGACCATATGTTCTAGAGTACTTTTAACGTGAGTAATTTGGAGCTGTAACTTCACGCAGCTGTCTAAACGCCGGGGAAAGTGCAGAGAAATCGTGCCAGTAGATAACACGTCACCCAGTTGCCGTGCATCAGTAAACACGGCAATGTGTCTGCGAGAAGGGCGTGTCCCATTTAGACACGCCCCGTCACTGGTAATTACCTGCACTTACGACTCTGCACTTTCATAATTTCCTCCGGGAGACTCTGCAGCTCTCGCGACACGCGCAAAGTGACAAGCGACAACTCGTTGGCATGGGCTTAGCTGCGAAACTGCCAGCCCTGTTCAGTTCAGCCGTTCAGTCATTTGGAAAGTAACGATCTTTAGTAAGTGTTTTGTCGTAGTAACTACGTTTTCGTGACAAGAAAGTATTGTTACAATAGATACAAAAAAATTGACGCTCCGTCTTTACAATTATAGCGGCGCATGCGCTACCAGGCCGGAAACGGCTATGTTATGTTTGCACTGTGAGCCATTCGTGAATAATAACACGATAGAAATAAACGTGGTTTTGTTCGATCGCGTGTACAACTACGATGCGAGTGTGACCTTGAATTTACGCCACGCAGTGCTTGCGCGCTGATTTTGATACCAAACGAAAGATGTCCATTTGGGGTTACTTTGCACCTGCAGGGATAATTTTGCAACAATCAAAATGATCGATTTGATGCAATTTGGTAAAAAAACAGAGCACTATAGCAAAATATTTTAAATTTTGAATGTAACCTACTCCGGCACTGTGCCACTAAATGGCACTTAAACAAATATTTTTAGTGGCGCAATGTTACTCCAGCAGGTGCGAAGTAGCCCCGGTTTATAGTACTTTCATGTCATTCTCATGTTACAAAAAAAAATATTACCCCTAAATCAGACGTATTCCCACGGCCGTGTTACCGACACAGCCACGCCAAATTTTTTTTCTTTGGAAAACAGCTTTGTTTTTACTGCATAATAAGTTAATTTTTGCTTCACGAAAACAAAATATATATTGAATTGGGGATAAAATTATTGAAGCATACACACTATAGCTAGACAATAATCACTACGTCAAAAAAAAAAATTTGTAAGAGGAGAAATAAAGTAATACTTGTAACACTGGTTTAAAACGCCATAAAAAGTAGTTACTTTGACCGAGCGGGCCATGCCTTAACCACTATTCGAACTGAATATTAACCGCCCCCTTGGCCTGTATTTAAATTAGTTTACAGTATGTGCATGAAAATAACGTGATAGATTACAAGCTTGACATAGCTACCAATAGATGGCGAGAAAAAAAGTTAATTCGTCTGGGATGAATGTAACTCCAGACGGTCCAATTAACCCCCTAATTTACAAATCGTTAAGGAGTGAGACAGTGCGCGCAACAGCTCATGGACACAATGGAGAGGTTGCAGTCCTTTCTTTCTCTACAATTCGCTGAGCACCAAGCTTGGCCAATGATGTGTTCTGCAACTCTCTGTGCGGATGCATGGCGGCAGTGATCGTGTCTAGGGCGAGCGCAGATCGCTTCGCAGCCCGCCTTCCCCTTGGCACTAGCAGAACGATTCTTATCCACTTCTCCGCTTATCGGGAGCGCGATAACGTGAGCATCGCTACGCGGGCCTAGCGGAGTTTACGATACTCTGATAAAGACTGTTAACGGTAAACTGAGCACTTTTTAAAGCCCTACTTAAGGTTTATTTGTATGCACATTGTGTATTCTTCCTCCATGTATAAAATTAGCATTCCAACGGGCCTGATCACTTTGTTCATGCGCCGGTCAAGTGCAACTCTGAAATCATTAGAAAAATAAATATTTTTACAAATTTGCTCTATACTTGCACTTAATGCATTTAAAAAACACAAAACTAAATCAATCATATCAGTATTTACACATGTTTATCCAACCCTTTGAATTAAACTTTAATAAATGAGACTACTTTCCCTCCGTCGTTACCAACTTAACTAGGCGCACGCCAGTCAGTGTGCCCATTAAAATAAAAGCATGTAGGGAATAATGACATTTTTAAAAGGTTGATTTTAAAAAATGCCAATAGGCTATGCACGGTAAAGTGAGCACTTTTGAAAGCCCTCTCATTTGGAATAATTGCCAATAAAAATATTTTATTTCAGCATTATACGCTAACTTACAAGTGCGATGGAATATATACACTGTGCTAATTATTTACATGACAATATTAATTTAAAAAGGCGGTTAAAGGATAAGAAATGGCGGAAAGGAAAAAGTAACTAGGGCCTCAAAAGTGCTCACTTTACCGTGGACAGCCTATAGGCAGGTGACCACTGCACTTCGTACAGTGGCAGTTGCCACCCTGCTTATTGTTTCTTCGACGCACGTCGGCTCCCGATAAGCGGGAAAGAATGAGAATCGCATCATAAACAAGAATAGCCAAATACAGTGCGCGTCAAAGTTTAAGTAAGACCAACGGTAAACTCGTTAAAATACTTTCCTTAAACGTTTGGTGTAATCAATCTTATAAAATCTTACATCACTCATACTGTCAAAGTACAATACGTAATTAATTTATTGAAATATACCAAGCAATTTGCAAGTTATGATTTTTTTTATGAGTGCGTAAATCTCGAATTACAGTAAACAATTTTTTTGTGGAGAATATGATGCAAACACAATTATTTTACAGATAGTTTAGTGTAAATTTTTTTAATTGCATTTATAAATACACTTTAAAAAAAAAATTAAACGAGGACAATAATAAATTTGCAAAGAAGAGTTTTATTTTTATTATCTGAATTCACATTTTAAGGAAAATTAGCCACAGTTTGTCCAAGTTGAGAATTAAATATGTTTATTATCAGTTCAATTATATTTCTGCTCAAGATATGACATCACAGGTTTTTACGGGGAAGTTATAAATTCACTGATTTTAGCCATCCGTTTTGAGACATACAGTTTCAGTGATATTTTCTTGTCGTTGTTGTGTATGAAATGGGGGAGAAAAGTGTATAAAATAAAGTGGCAAATTGTTGGAATGAGTAGAAGTAACAAACCTCACCAAGAAACTGCAGCCGAAATAGGCATTTCTAAGATATGTGTATCAAATACATCTAAAAATATTTGAAGTTGGGTGTATAATACGCATATGAAAATCATATTTAAAAAATCAACAAGTATTCGCATGCTACCTGATTTTAATTTAAGTGAAAAAAAGCATCAACTGATTACACATTGTTTTATTTTTGCTGTCATTAATTTATGTCTAGTATAAGGTAGAGAAGTTGAAGTATTCCTTTACATCTTACATGGTCCTAAACTTTTGATGGCGTACTATAATTGCTCATGAAATATATAATAACTTGTATTCAATAAACCCATGTCCGCAATATTCGGGCGAGATTTCATTCCCTGTACCAGTTTCGTTTGATGAACAGAAACTGCCAAATACTTTTTCGTGAGATAAATAAAGTTCAGATACTACACAAACCCCTGTCCGCAAATGCCGGCTTTCTCCACCAAGGAGCGAGACAAATGTTTTGCAGCGCCTGCTGATAGACGACTAGTGATACGGGAGAGTTATGTTGGTTGCAGCAATTGCAGGCGATACAGCAGTTATGCACGGCTTGCAAACGCCAGGGACATATAACACAACCTCTACAAGCTGTAAGTACAATTGTAGACTCATATATTTTATGTAACAAGAGCACACTTTTATCTACCAGTCTGGGACTGGTAACCACAAGTGAAATTCCATCCTTGTAGACCAGTTCTGTAACACAAACTTACAAACTTGTGAGTTGTTACAGAAACATTCACAATTGTTATATATTTTCTACAAGTTTAATACTCTTGGTATAGTTCATTCACAGTTGCTTTCAACTTCTCTGAAGCCCTGCTTAAGTTCTACTTTCTGGATATTCCTCCGCCTTATGCAAACAGAGCTTAGAAAATTATACCAGAAGGCCAACGCGCCGCTTTTTTACGCACCCAGTGTAATAATATTTTGGATAAGGAACTATTTATTACTAGACATTACCAACACACTTATTTATTCTCTGACGTTATTCATATTACTTATAAATTAAATATTATCATTTATATATAAAATACACCTAAAAAACAAAATTGAACCAAAAATCAGGTACTTTAATGTTAACGAAAGTATCAAACGCTTGTAATACAAGACACATTTAGGAAACAACCAAATACGTCACTACTAGAGTGATTTTTCAAAGGTTTGATTCAAAAAGTGTGAAGAAACCGTGAATAGATGTAGTCATTGTTTTCAAGTGCTTCTGTAGTGAAAATATAGTGTATTTTTGAGCTTCAATTCAGGTTCGCATGTTTATTTTGTGGTTATGAGAATATTTTTGGATAACGGAAACAATGCCGCAGGTGTAAGATGTCCAGGTACTTGCCAAGAAATAAGTTTGTGGCAGTCAATGACTTCGAATAAAAAAAAAATATGTTACAGAACTGGTAAACAAGGGTGGAATTTCACTTGTGGCTACAAGTACCACACTAGTAGCTACAATAGTGCTTGTATAAATATACAAGTCTACAATTGCACTTACAACTTGTAAGAGTTGTGTTATAGGCCCTAGGTAGTTTGAAAACACACTACTTGCTCCTGTTCCGGCTGGAGGTCGCGTCTGCGACAATCGCAAATACAATGTTATGGGGTGGTGGGCGAAGGGGCTAGCCTCTCAAACCTACCGACTTCAAATGAAATACGAATAACAGGACAAGAACAAGGCCCCCGTCTCCCCGGGGCTTGTACGACCCCGCGTTGAGAAGCTTAGCCCTAGTGATGAGAAAGGCAGCTCTTAAACTTGAGTGGCTCTGTTTCAAGGGGGCAGCACTGAGGACATATAATTTAACTACCACTGTTCCACATCGCCGTTTGTTGCTGTAGAGCGCATTGTGTCTGGCAGCACTATAGCAAAAATTCATGTATTTAGCGCATTGTGGAAGATGCTGAAATTCCATAGCTGCGCAGCGTACGCCCCAAGTAGTTAGTTATTTTACTGTACTTACAACCAAATGGTAAAATACGGAAAGGCTGCAGCCACGTTTCGAACTAAATATCTATCCTTTTTTTGCTAAGGCATCCACACTGAAACAACACAGTTGCTTAGCTGGCATTCGGAAGTTCACGAATACCATTTCCATAGTCTGGTCTGGACCATATTTTTCCACCTATTTTCTGTCCACATGCCAGGCAAGCAAATACACAATGTATACCGCCCCTCCTCTCCAACTAACTCCATTATATATTTTGATAAGCTCTTAAACAGTCATTTTGTACATTACAGTTAAAATTGCGATTTTTTATATTAGCAACGTTTGAGGGGTCCGGTAGTAAAAATTTCATAAGCTTGTGTTGTGCCATTCCTGCTCTATTTGTAGACATTTCCCACTAAAACCGAGACTCTGTTATTTTTGTGTAATTACATGTCAAAATCATAACTTTGCGGTTTTTGGGACGTAGGAAAAAGGTAACATGAGATTTTTCAAAAATAAAACAATTGACAGGTTAATTTTAAGATCTGCTTAAAACCGTTAGTATTTTGCAACTTTTACTGAGTATATATATATATATACACACACAGGATGTCAGACAGAATCATTGTGACAAACTTCTACGGGGGATAGGAATTATAATGAGGAATCACTTTTGTCAGAGAACGAATGTCCGGAGACGTTTGATTGAGACGCCAGGCATCGTTGTAAAATAGTTCTATGCGCCTNCACACACAGGATGTCAGACAGAATCATTGTGACAAACTTCTACGGGGGATAGGAATTATAATGAGGAATAACTTTTGTCAGAGAACGAATGTCCGGAGACGTTTGATTGAGACGCCAGGCATCGTTGTAAAATAGTTCTATGCGCCTGGAAGGTACGCATTTCGCGTCGTGCGTATCACATTCCTGCTGTCGACTATGCAGTCATCTATAGCCAGCGAATGTGAGGGCCGGTTACAGAGCCTCACCTCTGCCCTGAAAAGGTAGGCTGCATCAAAAGCACTGAGAGCCGCATTAGACCCTATGTACTGTACGCAGTTCATTAAGTCCTTTCCTCAACACATTTCACGACACAGACCTTCGTCGTTGTCGCTGTCTGAGTCGAAACAGTTGTGTGTTCACGTTCGTACACCAAACTAGTCATGAAGGCTTATTCATCGTTAGAACTCGTGGCTATGCATATGCTGTACGGTGAAGCTAGAAGCTGTGGGCTCGTAGCAGCACGTCTTTACCACGTACACTTCCCCAACAGACGGCAGCCACATCGCACACTGTTCCAGATACTACATCAGTAAAGGCGCGAATATGGGACCGTCTATCCACCGAATTAATTTGCCAGGGAAGGATGTGTTCGTACGCCACATTTTGAAGAGGAAGTATATGACGGAGTTGAGGCGAGGCCTTCCACAAGTGAACGTGCGATCGCTCACGATATTAACATCAGCCATATCTCCGTGTGGAGAGTGCCCCGTCAGCACAGACTTCATCTATTGCACGTGCAAAAGGTACGGGCACGTGGGCCAGTTAACTTCGAGCCCTGTATACGGTTCGCACATTAGTTCATGCAGCATTGCATTGCCGAGCTAGAGTTTTCATCGTGTGTTATTTACAGACGAAGCTAAAGAGATGGTTAGTTCAATACTCTCAACAGCCACGTGTGGGCAGAAGAAAATCCACGTGCATTTGTGGTCACACATCACCAACAACAGTTTGTGGTGAACTGCGGGCTGGCATCGTTCATGACCAAGTTATTGGACCATTTATCCTTCCAGCCCGTTTAGACGGCCAGGCGTATCACAACTTTTTGGAAAATGAGCTACTCCAGCTGCTAGACGATGTGCAGCTGAACGTACGAGTAAACATGTAGTTTCAACATGATGCCGCCCCACCGCATTTCAACCGTCGTGCTCGCCAACACCTCACCGACACATTTAGTATTAAGTGGATTAGGAGAGGCGGCCCTGTGCCCTGGCCACCACGGTCACCCGACCTCACGTCAGTGGACTTCTTCCTGTGGGGGCGCATCAACAGTTTTGTGTACTCTACGCCTGTGGAGAACCACGACGTTCTCGTATAACGAATACAGGCGGCACGCAAAGCGGTTCAAACCACTCCCGGCATCTTCGAGAGGATCCGCCAGGCAATGCATCGGCGTTGCAACGTTTGCAATCAAGCGGAGGGCTGACATCTTGAGCACCTGCTTTAGGTTAAAGTATGTAAATGTGTAATGGCCATTCAATAAAGTACTGCAACCTTCAAACGTCTGCCTACTTATTGTTATCACCGCCCCTGCAATATTACATCAAATACCACTGTTCATGTGAGGTAGGCAGCTGGTGCCTGTTGTGTGCAACGCTAATTTACAACCTGTCAGGCGTTATAACGTGTACAAAGACGCCTAGCGTCCAAACGGGGTGTCCTGTGTCAGCCTGAATATATATGTATATATATATATACACACACACAACGTCGTATATTGAGGTAGCACATGACACTTTTTTACAGTTTACATTACCTCATATCTGTAAATAAGTATTTTTTTTCATATTTCAGAAATATAAATATAACATTTAATGAGGGACTTAATATGTCACTGACGTCACTTGTATAGTGTACGAGTTGACGGTTGCTTGGCACGCATGTTAAATACGGAGAACGTTATGTATGGTAAGAAACTCCCTGAGGCGTCAGAATGTTGGGTGCGAGCAGCTCCAGAGGGTAGCTGTGCGAGGGTGGTGGGGGTGGGCAGTGGGGGAGGCCGTTGTGACGAGCAGAGTGGTGCAGTGGGACGGGCAGGCAGCTCTGTGTGTGTGTGTGAGAGAGAGAGAGAGAGAGAGAGAGAGAGAGAGAGAGAGAGACTGCCCTCGGAGCTCTGTGATGAAGCATGGCACAAGAGAGCGGTGATTGCCGCCACGCTATATATCCGGCATGTAGGCCGGGGTCGTGACCCGGTCAGCTGCAGGTCACTACCACCTCCAGGCTTTCTCTCGCCCAGCCGTGTCACCCACTGTGCGTTAACGGGAATGCCTAGTCAAAAAATTTAAACTCCTCAAGGTCACGTCTTGTCGTAAGGAAGCATTGCAATGGGCCCTACAAAGACTTCAATATCCATTCCCGAGAAGCAGTACTCCTCATAAATTAGATATGTGGCAGTAAAAGTAAAATAATAGTAAGGTCTATTCGGGTTTTCTTTGGACTTTTTGAATCAAACCTTTAAAAAATCACCCCAGGTATGACGTGTTTGATTGTTTCCTAAATATGTCTTGTATCACAAGAGTTTTATACTTGTGTTAACATATAATAACTTTTTGTGTAAATTGAACTTTTGTTTGTATTTATTTATAAAATTTTTATTTTATTTATTACAAGTAATACGAATAAAAATCGGTAGAAAACAGGTGTGTTGGTAACGAATAGTAAGAAATAGTTCTTATGAAAAAAAAAAATATTATATAGAATGCACATGAATGCGGTGCGCTATCCCTTTGATGTACTTTCCAAGACTAGGTTAAGCTATGCTTGCATGAGGCAGACAAATATCCTGGAAGTAGAACTTTACCAGGGCTTAAGAAAAGTTGGAAGTAACCGTGAATGGTCTATACACGCGATGTAAGCCAGTGCATTAAACTACGGATGCCACCTTATACTTTTCTTATTTTTCTTAAGGAAACTGTGCACGAAATTCATGAAAATGCTATTTTAAATCATTTTCACAAATTATTTCTCTTTCAGTATAATGAATAGGATAAAAGTAAAAAAGTGGTTGCTGTAGATAAGTGTTTTTACTTTCCTGGAAAAAGTTTACTTCCGAAAAATTTATTTACTGGAATACACGTATATTCGTAAACACTTATTTTGTAAATAGTGTTTTACTAGGAAGTCCCCTTAAGGTCGCCGTCTGCCTAGGCCCCTGAAACCCATAACTAGCGCGCAGAGGTTCAGTATTATACTTGTCATTTAAAATATCTTCATAAATTTTGAGCAGTGTCTGTTTACGAATAGCATTTAAGGAATTTTTCACTTCCGAAAGGTGGTCTCCGTTTTTTATTTCTGTTTCCAAAGTGCATTTTTTTTAGTGTAAAAGGGCTAAAGCGGGTACTTCACAACTATTTTATGTATGGAATTTCCATAAAAGGCTACTTAACGTACCTTAGGGAAATGTAGCACACATATTCTTTATTTTTAAATGTTGCAATGACAGGGTCGCCGCTGAGAAGGGTCGAGTCGACGCGAGAGAAAGACTGCACCCTAGTTCAGTGCTTTGCGCATAGAGGCGATGAGGCATGTGATCCGCGTACATAGATCGCCCTTAGCACTTCCACGCTTCTAGTCTTCGCTCACGCAAAATACCTCCGGCCAGACGGCGCCTTTAATGTTGTTCAAGAGTCAAAAAGTTTTTTCTAGATTTTGAAGACGTTTTATGGTTTCATGACACGATGTGGTTGATAGTTTGATTAGAATACCAAATCATGTGATAAATACCTTTCATGGGGGTTTTTAGTAAAAATATAAGAACTTTAATTCAAAACAGCGATTCATACAAATTTCACAAAACTATTTTAATACAAGGTTTGGTTTCAGCTAAAGTGTTTATTCAAGTCATAAAAGTGGCATCTTGTAATTTTTTTCGAAATCAGACGCTTCGTTCATATGCGGTAAGGTCTACCTTCTGTTTTTTCTTACTGTAAATTCTACTTGAAAAGTGAAAATTTAAATATGGGCAAACCGCATTAGGAATTTCCAACAAATTTCCTACATGAAATTCTAATAACACGAACAGTTATTTAGAGTTGTATGATAACGTATTAATTTTATTCATTTTTGAGATATGTCGCATGTATAATTATTTTTTAGTAGTAATTTTCCTCCACTTTCATGTTTTGTTTCCTCAGACTATTGTTTTATATCACAGCGAAAAAGTATATGATTTGCTAAAAATGTTCAGAATAATTTTAAACTCTTGAACGCCCTTAACTTGTATTCATGACAAATACTATTACACTGCATATTTGGTGCTTGCTGTGTTTATTTTGGTTATTGAAGGTATGTTGAACCTGGGCAAAAGATTAAACCTGCTTGGCCGAGACGTTCTATGTATAGCCTTCCTTAGGCACGAGGCCCTGTGCGGCCGCGCCTGTCGAACACCCCAAGGACGGCCCTGCCACTTCCTTCCCCGTTTCGTATATTTAATCTGTAATACCGCTGTCAACGTGACGTAAGCCACAGCCAAAAACATAACTATTACCATAGTTGTTATTTATCTCTTTAACCTCCACGATGTTTAATATATTTCTTTCTTGAAGAACCTGCAGAAGCACTCTTCAGGTCTAATTCCTGTGTATATTATATATTCATAAAACATAAAATGAATATGAATATGTATATAATACATGTGCAAACACGCGGGCGAAATTTCACGATATTAAACGATATAATACCAAAGTAAAACATTTCCTTGGCTTTAAAAATGATAAAATTTTTGCCAAACAATAAAAAATATAAGGTGACATTTTCAATGTGCGTCAGGAAAACTAAATCAACGTAATTTTTCAAATATGATTATGTAATACTATTTTAGTAAGAGCTCGGCGCATATCCCTTTAACCTTCTGGCGTTGTGGAATAAAGTTTTGTTGCGCCCAGAAAACACCAAACATTTTTTATGGCGTAAACAACTTCATGACTGAAATATCACGTCAGTTTTGGCGCTGGTGGTTTCAACCTGGCGGTATAAATAACCTGAGCAGACCTTAATAAACGCACCAAGTCCAGGATGCGGGTTATATTTTTAGCGCGTCACACCAGATATGAACCGCTTTTTTAGTGTAGGCGCCAAGTGAAGCGGAAGGAGGACGTGGGGATGACGGAAAATGAGTCTCCGGTACAGTCTTCGGGTGTGCTACAGTGTCAACGCGAAGTATTCACTATGACTAAGTGAAAGGAATACATCGCACAAAGTTCTGATGTTGCTTGGTGGACAGCTGTACTCTACTTTGCGTATTTTTATAGGTCACTAACATCATAGTAGGTATCCGTCTGTCTCTTGTCCTTCTATAGCTACCTTCATGTTTCAACCTCATAGCAGACATGTTAGATACATTTCCTTTTGCTAAGATTCTCGAAAAATTACATGAAATACTCTGCACACTATTGCACAATTTCAAAGACAGCAGGCCACTCGACGTAAAATAGAAAATTCTTCAACAATGCCTCAAATGTGCTTACAAGTCTCACTAGCAGACTGCACAGCTCCTTGTAATTGCGTGAGTGCATTTTAAACACATTTTTCTCCTTGAGTCAGTCAATGTAATTTGGTTGCTGGCGAAACCAAATGGAAACCACCGACCACGTAGTGAAGACCAAGAATACAGCGCACGTCCTAAAAAAAAGCGATTGTGTTTACTCACAGCATGAAACTTATACGGCGGAGGACGCCCTTCGAACCGTGAACCAGCAAAACGCACAGTAGCAATGAATTCAGTGTTTAGGCGAACAAAAATACATTAACACGTTGTTATATAATATTTATATATTCCACGAATTATTATTAACTCTGTGACGCAAGCGATTCTCCTCTCCTTGTGTTGTGTAATTAGGACATCGCTGTACCATCTCATTGTACCACCTCGAAGTCTGTCTGTTCCTGACCTTAAAAAAAAAACAGATTTTTTTCTACAGCTAGGCATGGCGACCGTCGACGCAATAATCCTACCAGCTCCCGGCGTTGCGTAATGAGGTTAAAGATTCTTCTAACATAATTATTTTTTAACACGAATGAGTTATAATTATAAATGAAAGTGTTTCCTTTGCAGAAAATATAATAGCAATTGTTAATATTTATTTATATCTGTACTTGTCTTATTTATCATTTGCAACGAAACCATTATCCAATACAAACATTTTATTTAATGAGTAACTCTTCTGGGTCTACCAGAAAGTCATTCAACCTATCCGTACACGACATTCTTAAATTAAATAACTTATATATTTCTGGAACATAAACTGAATAACAGCAACGATAATAGGCCACTGAAGATACGCTATGATATTATAAGTCAAAAACAAACGAACGACTGAATAATATACAAGGTATTTGGTGCAATTGTTCTGAATACACTCATTTGCAAAAAAATTGATCACCCTGAAGGTGCTATTGCAGGGTACCACACCAAGCATGTATTGCAGGGGACCAATACTTAGTATGGTGTTGGACCGCCCGTAGCATAGTGATAGGTGGCGATACGATTGAGCATTGAGGCGTACAGACGTCGAATGTTCTCCAGAGGAAAATTCTGCCACAGTTTGAGCAACTCGCCCTCCAAATCTGCCGTAGTTGCCGCTGGCCGAAGTTGCCGTCCAATCTGGTCCCAAACATTCTCGGTGGGCAAGAGGTCTCGGGAAGTTGCTGACCAAGGAGGCATGTTGATATCATGAAGGCAGGCCAGAGATGCCCGTGCTGTGTGAGGCCGGGAATTATCCTGCTGAAAAATGGGGTTGTAAAACTGCACCAGGAAGGGGAGCGCACATAGTCGCAGGATTTCCTGGACGTACTATCGCGCCATCAGGCTTCCTTATCACCACCAGAGGGGCGCAGGTATCGTAGTAAATGCCACCCCACACCATGGCACCTTTCGTTAGGACGGTGTCCGCTTTACAATGAAGCGTGTATCGCGGCGCTGGCCAGCACGTCTCCAAGACTCGAATTCGGTGGTCGTCTGTCTTCAAACAGAACCGTGATTTGTAGTTGAAAATCACTCGTCGCCAATTCGAAAGCTGCTGTGCTGCACGTTTCCGGCAGGTCATGCGTGCTAGATGATGCTCAGGTCGCAATGGTAGGCGTAAGGGACGCCGCGACGACAGATCCCGCTCTTCTAGCCACCTAGATATGATGTCGGTGGACACGGACGTTTCTCCAGCTGTCGTGACATGTCCCTGGATGGTGAGCAGCGACACCCATGTAGTGCTCACAGCCTGTCGCACGATTAAATGATCCTCTCTGCTGGTGGTCCGCCGGGGTCGACCCTAGCGTCTTGATTGGTGTGTGTACCCTCATGTTCCCACTGCATCCAACGTCGCATAAACAGTGTAGGCAGAACGGTACAAGTGGCAAGAAATACGCCGAAATGTGCAATCTGCCTTTCGGAGGTCAACGATGCGGCCTCTCTCAAAATTATCCAGCTGGGTAAAGGCTTGTCGAATGCATCTTTATAGCACTCTGCATGTTCACTTACAGTACTGTAATTTGTCTCTGTGGCTCACACTGCTACTAAGATTTTATTCTGTGTCTTGCAGCTATGAATGGTGGAGAGACATGTGTGTCCCCTAGTGGCACAGTCACGCAAATAAAGCGCTTTAAATGAAAATGGGGCACGTACTAGGCTATGGCGATACTGTATGGCAACCTTCGTTGTACTTACGCGATTATTTCCTGGTGATCTATTGTTTTTGAAAATGAGTGCATTTAGTAGGGTGCATATTGTGTTCAGCCACGGTGCAACTAGATCTAAGACGTCAAAAATTTCGCAAATGCATTGAGAAAAAGTTAGATTTAATCACGCGCAACTGGATATTTGTGAATATACGCCCTGGAGGACCTTGAAAAAACAACAAATTCGCAAGTAATCAAGGAGGGAATGCCGTGCTACCTCGTATAGGGTAAAACTGGCTACTCGGTGGGACAGTAGTTGGACAAACAGCTAATACTCGAGTATACAAGGCATTGTTTTTTTCATCTTGCAGGTCAATGAACCGGCAAAAATTTCACATCCTTACAGATAACGAACACCTTCCGTTGGAGCAGGCTCCAAACTGCTACCCTGTTGCCCAGGCAGACCGCATATCACGCCGTATAACCGAGTAGACTATACACCAGGCGTTGACACAATCGTAACAGTTTCCGTCAACACGGACGCTTCTCAAACAAGCAAGTTTGCTTTTAAGTGTGTCAATCCAGGTTCAAGTGAACATTTTTTTATTACGGAACAATATGTTCACACATCGCGTTTCATTTTGTCAGTAAACAGTTTCGTGAAAAATGTCCTGGTGCCGGCGTTCTTTTAAGTAAAGTATTATTTACCTAACATCATGGCGTTTCCGATGTGTTCACTTATAAAAATTACATTAGGCAATTTTTTAATTTCACGGTTCACTAATAAAAGCCTTCAGAACACGGGGTTCTCTGAATGATAGCGCATATGGCTACTTTTTTCACCCCGGATCTGCACTTAATCCAGATTCTGATTCATTATAACGCTAACGTTGTGGCACCGCTACAAATTGTTCCCCAAATATAGCTGACACGTTGACGTTAACGACTTGTAAGTCTTGTATTTTGCATATATCATTAATATATTATGGTTGCTATACTTTTTAACATTGCACGTCTTTATACAAATGCGGAGAACCGCTAACCATTGCGTCTCTTTAAATAAAACTTTACGTAGCCTACAACTGAACTCATCCTACATATTTTTGTGAGATTTCTCCTCTATAATCCATTCACGGTTACTTCACACTTTTTTGAAGACCTGCTTAAGTTTTACTTCCATGATATTCCTCCGGATCGTGCCTACTAAGCTTAACTAAGTCCAGAAATGAACACCAAACGACAACGCACCGAATTCATGCGCACTCAGTTGTAATAATAGTTTGTATGAGGACTATTTCCTACTAGGCGCTACCAAAGCACACGTTTTCTCACTGTTTTTATTCATATAAATTATAAATTAAAAATTATAATTTGTAAATAAAATATAATAAAACTTTAATTTAACGAAAAATACGATACTTTTATGTTGACAGATGTATAAAACGCTTGTGATATGTGGCATATTTAGGAAATAACTAAACACGCCATGCATGGGGTAATTTTTCAAAGGTTTGATACAAAAAGTGTGAAGAAACCATGAATAAACTATATTTGGAGTGGCATGATCAAAGTTAATTTCATTTTCAGATGATACATCATTCAAGCTCGTGAGGGTAAATGAACGCATGCTTCCGCTAACTGCGTATTCTGTGTTTGGTTCAATGGCCAGTGGCTAGTTTAGCTCCTCGGCGGTCTCCAGCTAACGGCAGGTAGTGCGGGTGTGCTCTTGGTACTCCTTTTTCCTCTCGCATATTCATTCCACCTCTGCCGGTGCCCCACACCCCATCACTAATGTGTCCATTGGGTAGGGCAGCCAGCCTTCTCCATGCCGACCACCGAGCGAGGTGGTACAGCGGGGAAACCTTCGGATTCGCATTCGGGAGTACTCGGGTTCGAATTCAGGTCTGGTAATTCTGATTCCGGTTTTCCGAAATCATTCCAGGTGAATGCTGAGAATGGTTCCTTACTATAAGCCACGGCCAATTCCGTCCCTGTTTCTGCTTCTCTGAGCATACGACGGCTCCAGACTGAATATACTGTTCGCAGCTAACCAAGCACTTTTTAAATCCAAGCCTAGAATGTACTAATGTGCCCATTTCAAATTATTCCGTCATACGTACAATTAACGTTTCCATGGGCCATGTCACTTTATTCATGCGCCGATCAAATTAAAGTGCGTAGTTGTCAGCAACATTAATTTATTTTTACTACCATAATTCTTACATGATCCTAAAGCAAAAAGAAACTGAATTAAATAAATCTAATGTCCACATATTATAACATCACGCTATAAATACGACGTTCAGACATGTAACTACGTTTTCTAAATCACAGTATGCTCTACTAATAGCACACCAGTTATGTGCCCGTTAAAATGTTTGCGGTTATGAACAGAGACTTATTTTTAATGTTGGTTTCCAAAGTACTTAAGGTTTCTTGCTAGCCACTAAAATATTAATTATTTTCTATTTGTGTGAAATACAGTTTATATTGTTAACATTACTTAGAATTAGCTACTACTTTCTCGTATAAATTTTTTTTTTTTTACATTTCTGCATAATGCGATGTTAACATCACCATTGTAGATATTTGAGACGTAGAAAAAAAAACTATTTCACTTGCCGAAATGAGATAATTCACAATGAATTAAGATACCGTGGGTTATTTCAATAAATATTTTTAACATTATGACATTTCTTCACAACTTTAAAAGTGGCTCAAAATAGGAAGATGTTAATATTTTTTATTTGTAGCCGTTCAATTTTTTTTTTTTTTTTTTTTTTTTTTTTTAATAGTCACACTACAAAATTAATTAAGACATATCCTTTCAGTCACACTTGTTCAACTTTCTGTAAATGTTTCGCTGATTTTTTTCTTACCAAAAACACTAAAATTGTGATTATGCCATGCCTTGGATCATAAACTGTGCGTTATAAATGTTTATGTGAGAAGAGATCTTACAAGTAATAACTACAAGTTTTGGTATTTCGTACAAATACGTATAAAATAATGAATTGTTTGGTGACCAGCAACTAATATAATGATATGGTTCCATAGTTGGAAAGTGTATAGTGCGGAGAGGTCACGAAACACTTGCTGGGCGTGTCAGTTTCGCCTCTAGTGGCCGAGTGGAGGCACCTGCGTGCAGGACGTCTGGCGCATTGTCGGCAGCAGCTGGGCGCACAGGGCGGGTGAGGCCGGGCTGTTCATTATCCCGCGCGAGACGTGACGTCAGCCACCACTCTCTCTCAACATCTGGCCACAGAGTACTTAATAATACAGAGGTGAAACATCGATTTATTCACCAGCAGCGACCAAATGAAAGGAACCTCCCCCTACCAATATTTTTCTTTTACGGTTTCAAACACCCTTTTAATAAATATTATCTTTCCTCATCCTCTATTCTAGTATAAATCTCTTTCTACTTCATAAATTGCAAGCAATTTACAATTTCCTTCTGTCAAGGGGTTTTACGGTGTCTATGGAGATTTTCCCCATTCTGTTTGTAGTGCAGGTTTAAGTTGGCTTGGCAGGTAAACATGACCCCAATGGCGGTCATGTTTTTACCCGATACCAGTCAGGCCGCGAGCTTGCGTCCTTGTAATTAGAATTTCTCTTGCATGCCTAGGCTATGTGGTTCTGCCCTGAGACGCACTTAAGCCCTACCCCTACCAAGGATCTCTGAATCTCCTCTTAGTTTTAATGTACATTACACTAATCATCCACTTATTCCGTGAACTACAGCCGCACACGCCAGCAAAATGGCGTCATTAACCAACAACATGTCACAACGCCTTTCGCCAATCAGCGCTTGTCAACGTACCCGCCAGTAGATGTCTCAGCCAACAGGGAACCTTTCGCAGTACGCAGTATCCATTCAGACACAAAGTCCGTTTACAGAGACTCGCGCAGCCAATCAGAGAATGGGTACGCCGAAATAAAAGGAACAGCCACGCAATTTTTCCTCTGAATACGTATTTACTCTGTGGACACGCCATCAGCCTAGTTGCCCGTGACCGTAAAGGTAATATTGGGTAGAGTGCCCACGCGAGCCGCACAGTAGCCACTATCCGTGTTCCATTATTGAACTGCTTTTATACCATTAGCACAACGAAAAACAACGTGGATAGGATTTGAGGTTAGAACAACATTTAAGTAGATGTTTTGAGATATTCGCACACTTTCTCTAAACTAGCTTTAATGCAATATTAAAATATATTTTAAAAGTAAAACAAAAACGTTCCACCGCTGTTGACTATGCGACTTGACAGTTGTACTGGCGATGGGCGAGTCTGTGTCGGGGACATGCGTAGAAGACGAAAACTTGTCCACCCCATCTTTATTCTACAATCGTGACAAGCAGTTCACGCCAGTCTGTGTCGTGTGCTGGTCTGCTCGCCCGCGGCAGCTCCAATAGGGAAAATCAATCTTTGCCGAAGAAACACGAACTCGGGGTTCTACAGTCTTCCAACTCAGGCATTAAAAATATTTTTTTCATATTTAAATATAATGATTACTACTTGCACATCGCGTAACTATACAATAAACAGTCGTGTAGTTATTGTATTTAGATATTGTATAAACACGTGCCTGTTCCATATATATTAATTCTAAAGATGGTAGCACATCCTTCTTTGTTTAGGCCCTATGAATTAGTATTCTTTCATATATGGTAGTTCGTGAACGTGTATGTTCATTAATATTCACATGTAATGGTTTATAAATAAGTATCTCACCTCCGTGATGATTATTTATATTCCCTCAAATGTATGAATGGTAGCTATGAAATAACTGCTGATAAGCGACGCAGTCGATAATACTGTCCATAAAATGTAAGTCAGTCTTAAAATAAAAATATACAAATAGGCTGGCGACATCGTGCTACTTGTCTGACAACATAACCAAGTGAAGGTTCGTAGTTTACAGTGTGTTCTAACGTTGGCGGTACCGTAGAACTTGAGCAAACAATTGAATAAGACAAGGTTCTCTCGTAGAGTTGAGGAGCAACTCTTCCGTAGTTTGCTCCTTGGGCCAACTGTGCTGCCTCCAAAGTGATCGCCCTTACCAACTATAGGCGAATGCCTCTCTTGTTTCTCCATATGAGCCGTCTGATTTCTCAGCTCTTACGCTTGAATCCTATTCAGCCTCTCCACATAAAAGGAAATAAATAGTATGCTCAATACAAACAAAATCTCTAACAGGGGCGGCGGTGGTGTGGTAGTCAGACTACTCGGAATACTCGCCTCCCTCCAAGAAGAATCGAACTCGATTCCCAGTCGGGTCAACCAAATTTTCGCACGTAAGAAACATGGCAGACGTAGACTTTGGCCAGCGGGTTTTCTCGGGGCACTCCCACGTCCCTCGCACTCGCTGTTAAGCATCGACTAAAGCCTCTTGACACTCAATCTATAATACAAAACAATTGTTCCTGGTGCTGGTATACACATCGAAATATTTTAAAAAAAGTTAGTAACTATTTAAAGAATTTATAATAGTTTTTCCTTTTCTGTTGTTTTTTAAATTTTGTTTGTAGTCTATGTTTGTTCGTTCTTGCATAATGAAAGAGCTACTAAACGGATTTTGACGAAATTTTCACTGTAAGGAAAACAAAGTCAAAAACTGCGATGTATGTCATCACGTCACATGCGATTATTTTTGTGATGTATTACAACAGATGCGTATGTAGTCACACTGTGTCAATAACAAGCTAAGCAGCAGTAGTTTTATCATTAAAATAATATATATCCTCTAAATACCGTGTTTTAAAGTGATATTCATTGTAAAATATTTGATTTCGTTCAACCTTTCGGAATCAAGGATGGTTTCAGAAAAAAATGGGGATCACAGGAGGAGATGCTCCCCCCTCCCCCCCGAATATATTGGAACCGCGGTGGTGTAGTAGTCAGACTACTCGCCTCCAACCTAGGCGAACTTGGTTCGATTCCCGGCGGGATCACTCAGGGATTTTCGCACGTGGGAACCATGCCGGACGATGCCGCTGGTCAGCTGATTTCCCCCGCCCTTGCATCCGGCGCTGCACCATACTCACCTCGCTTCACCCTCATCGACTCTCAAGACCTCGATGTTAAGAGTTGTCTAAATCCCTTCACTCCACTCTAGACCTGTATCTACACGATGGGAAAATTATCACACCCTCCTTCCCCCATCAACCGAAAATCTAGATCCGCTCCTGTTTAGAATACATGGTCAATTCGATCTTTGAGACTCCGTATTCACAGAAAAACTCGTTTCCTCGCGAGTGTCGCGGGCTGAAGTTTTGTTTTCAGTCTGCCACAGACGAATTAAACAAAAAATGTAATTGCATGTGGGCGACGCTGCGGAATGCAGCTAGTAAAAATTTAAAAAAACCACAGGCTTTAAGGACTACTCTCGCCTATGGCGTCACCAACAAACTTTACCTGCTCCAGTGCTTCATCGACGATCCATTTTCACTCGAACGTGTATTGTTAAACTCGTGACCGGAGGTGCGAGAAACTACACAAGCATTCAGGTGAACAGAAATTACTGTTACAATTGAATACGGCCAATAACTGATCCTTTGACGTGTAACAGAGGAAAATGATTAGTTAAGACTACTCTAGAGCAAAAACCTTTTTCTAGATTTTGAGGATATTGTGTGGTTAAGTGGTATGATATTGATTATAACTTGATAAAAATAACAAATCCTTTAAACAATACCATTTATCAATTTTATCTGCAATATAAGAATTCCAATTTAATTTTGTTCCTACAAATTTTAAGAATTTATTTTTACAGAAAAATTGGTTTCAGCTAAAGTATGTATTGAAGATGCAAGAGTGTATTTTGGCAATTTCTTTGAAATCCGACAGGTTGTTCATCTGCAATAAAGGTTTCACTTCTAGTAATTTGACTTTAAATTTTATCTCAACAGTTAACATTGAAATACACGGGTAGAGCATATCCAATTTCCAAGAAGTATATTTCTTGACGTTCTAAGAACACGAACAACTATTATGTTGAGCTACAGAATAACTTATCAATTTTATTCAATTTTGAGGCTTGATAGAAAAATATATAAAATTTAATTCTTAAGTGTCTTTATTTTATTTAAAAAGTAATTTCCCTCCATTGCTTCTTTTTTCAGACTATTGTTTCGTATTATAATGAAAAATTGTGTTATATGCTAAACATGTGGAAATTAGTTAGTCTCTTGGGATTTCAAGCAAATTAAAATAATGCGATTCTATAGTTTTAGTATAGTCACTTAAAAAGTTGCAATTATAATTTTTCAAAAATAAATAAATAAAAACTAATTTGCAAAAATCAGACCATGTACCATAACAAAAAAATAATATCAGACGCAGAAACGATAGTTGTGTGACCATGCAGAGAAAAGTCATTACAATTATTTAAATGGTTAAATAAAAATAAACTTTTGAATTTTATTTGTGCCTGTACTTTTTTAATTTTTGTAAACTTTCGCAAAATATGTCTTAAAATTAATAAATAAAATAACACCCAGCTTCCCTTGTTTACTTTTTGTAAATAGTTTCTATTATTTTACTTACGAATTCCAAAAAGAGTATTATTGTGATTTTGAAAAGTGTTTATGCAAAAACTATAATGTAAAATTTTTTTACTTCATGTAAATGACGTCACAAATACTATGTACAGCTCAGATACAATATAATTAACGTTTTTCTCTCTTAAGTAATTAACTTGATCTAGTAACTGTATTTGTGAAGGTTATGTTTAGAATTATATTCACTTAAGAAAATAAAAAAATACAATTACTATTCTAACCAAAATATGATAATCACTAGTTAGTTAGATATTTGTTCGGGTGAGAAATAAGATGTTTGGTAAACACAATGCATGCTTCGTTTATTTATTCACTTATTTGATCATTTTCTTGTACAACTACTACAATTTCATGAGATCATGGTACAAAGTATAAACTTTGCAGAAATAGTGGATCAATACCACTTTATTTTTATGGTAAACAATATTTTTATTCAGTTGTGTAAAGCAGAACATAATTTAATTACAAACAACTAAAAAACGAACATTACAAAATAATAAAAAATAATTACTTTATCAACAATATTTCTGTTATCAGTAAGTCTTATTAAACATTTTCCTTCCACTGACAGTAAATGAGGAATTTAATTTTTCAATTACGAATATATTCATGAGAACGTGATTACAGTTTTCCTGGAGCGGGTGACAAAACCATTATGAATCTATAACAAGTGTATTTTTATTACAAAGTACAAAATGTGCTCATGACTATAATCGAATTTAACAACCATCTCACAAATTATTTCGGCTGAAATATTCACGTCAAAAAATGCTTGCAGTGGAATCAATGCATGTGTATTTTTATTAGTTTTATTGTGTTCGCTACAATGATATATGTTTTTTGTGGCTTATGGTAACATTCGGTCTAATAAACCACTTGCCAATAAATACTCTGTCTTAAAAAAATAATGTTTATTCTGAATAAGTTTCTAACTAAATACAAATAAAATCTGGAATGTGCAATACGACCACTCGACAGTCAATAAAACATGCAGTGCGCTGCCCAACCCCAGCGCGCTGGTGAGGTCACTTCTTGTTGAGCGAATCGTTGGATTTGCATGTTGGCCTTGAACTTCACAGAGGTCTTCGGCGCTTGCGTCAGCACCCGATGTCACTGTGCGGTCTGGTACCGTCCAGTTGACTCGCATTCCTCATGCGTGTTCACGTCGCTTCCTTGTCGAGGTCGCAACTTGGAACAAAGGCGGCTCAACACTTCCCAGGACACACGCCATAAAGCATTCCTCTTTACACACTCACTAATTCCATGTTGTACATACGCTATGATGAACTATACATGCAGACATGGCAACTTATCATCTTTTAATATACCTACAGGAATGGCACTACTAAATCTGACATGATCAGCATATGTACATAATCTTTGGTATGTTTCAAACAATGCTCTGTCTATTGTACCTAGCGCATTGAACAGTCCAATGATAGTTGCTTCCTTTTTTATTCTAATTTAAACAAAAACACTCTCACATGTCTTGCAAAAAATTATTTGTTTTTGGCATGGTTACCAGTAGATTACTCTCGTTTACGGAAGCGTATCAGATGATGGTTCGGCTGCGTAGAGAAATTATATAAAACTTTTGGCAAACACACCAGAACAAATACAACACACAGAAAAGTGAAATTTTGTATGCTACGATCCAGCTGACACTTCCAGCCGGGACAGTCTGACCAGCAGTAGTGTGTGTAACAAATAGATATGCATGATTTTTTTACAAATATATTAAACATCTTTGGTGTATTGTGGAGCACCATGGTTATCATGTAGAAGTCAATAACCTCACTTTTTATTTTACGCTCGCTATTACCCTTAATTCGCATAAATTCAGCCTCTTACGGCAATTTCCTTCAGATTTTCAATACCAATTTGCGAAAACAAGCAATTATGCTGTATTTTGTTATAACGAAGATGGTATTCTTTCACGCATTATTTATATTTAATGAGTTTGTGTAATAAAAGTTGTGACCTATTTTACATGGTAGTTTTCACTATAAGTAAATTTCTTAAATTTTTTCACAAAATATGCTACATGTCTCAGAAGAAGTAAATTTATCGAAAATTACTACAATCCGAGTTGCAGGGCAGTATGGAGAGAAGCATTAAGTTAAGGAGTGTGCTCCTTGAATTACTGCAACGCACAAGAGAACCAGCTGTTTACATTTACCATTTTAAACTGCTCCAAACACAGTAACGCTGGCAATTAAAATACAAAAAACTCTCTCTTTTTATGGGAATGCGAACTGAAAGTAGCGGAAATATGAGTTCTTGTTTACATGTACACCTCAATTAGCTCAACTGAAGTCACTAGAACAAAATCCTTGAATGTATGTCTGTAGTCTAACTAGGTAACCACTGGCTCAAAAGAGAATAAAACTGTCTGAAAGTCACTGCCTCGGCACGGGCGCATCTTAGTAAATGCGAGTTTTCATATGATTTTCGAGTCCTCCTTTGAACTCTCGTTACACACAGAATTTCTTCGCCTCTGTCAGTGTCGCTGACCCTCACTAGAGCTACGATCGTAAAAATGAATGCACGGAAATATATTTAAAGTATTTAAAAAAACGAAATGGTTATACTTCAAAATACGGCTGTTGCGGCTCGCTTCCTACTAACTTTGTGTAAATTTGCACACGTCACATCGGTTAACAAGGTTTCAGGTCTTCAGGTGCGCAATCCACGGATGTGCGTGTTGGCTTGGACGTAACATCGGCTGGTTTAGGAGGTAATCCACCACCTGTATGCCCACAAGCAAAAAAAAATCCTTTAAAACTCGAGTACAAGTTGAGAGGAAAGTACTACGCAGATAATATGCGTTTTTCACCTACGTGCGTGAAGTGTGTTAACTCCGGCGTGGCCTGAGAGAAGATCAGGTCAGCCAGCAATATACCTTTGACGTGACGTAACTGCGTACATAGGTAGCGACATGGTAGTGTGGCGACGGCGTGGCCGAGGGCGGCTCAGAAGGCGAACTGCGCGGACGGAGCCTCCAGCACGGAGGCGACACTGCAGGCGCTGAGCTTCTTGCGCGGCGTGGCCGGGTGCGGCCCGCTGCTCGGCGTGCGGGTGCCGCCCCCGCTCCTGTTGGCAGCGGCAAGGGCGGAGCAGGTGGCGGCGGGGTCGCCGCGGTGCCCGCAGCACCAGCGCGCGAAGCAGGCGCGGAAGTTCTCGGAGAGGACGCCATACAGCAAGGGGTTGACGACGGTGTTGAGGAGCGCGACGACGAGCGCCCACAGGAAGTGGCACGAGTTGAGGAAGAAGGCGGTGTCCTCGGTGGGACGGCGCCCGTCCACGTAGATGAGGAACATGACGACGGTGATGGGCAGCCACATGAGCAGCACCACCAGAACGTTCAGCAGCAGGATCCTCACCACGCGCAGGTGCTGCCACACAACACCACCGCCACTTCACTCTACCGCGCCTCTCTACTGCACGTACATTACACTTCACACTCACGCCAACACACCTCAACTTCTAACTGGCCTTATAATGCACCAACATTACCAAAACTCCTGACTGGTTCGCAGACATTTCAAACTTACATGCTAAACCACCAGACACATTAAAACATTAAACGTACTTAAATAATGCAGCAAACACAGCTAGCGGCTGTTCACGGTTAATGAGCACTTTTGAAATCAGCCTTTGAAAAAAACGATACGAGCTACTGTACACACTGGTGTGATCTTTGAATGAATAGTGCAATGAGAGTAAATGACTAGATGGAGATTTTTGGACATTCGCCATTGCGATGCAGATGTTTGTCATGGAAAAACAGGACTGAACACGGAAAATTTTTTTAAATAAAACAAGTAACCTATGGACGAGAAATAAATATATGTATACAACACTGGAAAATTCCGAGAGGGAATATAGTCAAAAAACAAAACAGCAACTAATTAGATCAAGCCTCAAAATTGTGTTCTAAGACTTGGCGTTGTATTGCAAGAGTAACGTTTAAATTTACGGCCATTGATGTTAGTGTTCCTAGTTTTATTTAAGAATTCGAATACGAATTTTCATATCCCAAACACATTTATTTTTCCACAACAACTCCACTTTTTCACTTGGGTAACGCATGACTAAAGTGATTAGGCCTCTTGGCAATGTCTCTTTTACATATAACGGATGGGTACAAAATGGGAAGAAAAGTAGTCCCCAAGCAGGGCTTTCACAAGTGCTCTATTAACCGTGAACAGCCTATAAACTTGAAACTGACTTTTTAATGCATTAGACTCTCCAAAACTCTAAACTGGCATATTGACGTACTGCAAACTGATATTCTAACATATCAGACACGCCAGAACTTCAAATAAATTTTCCCGTTTGAAGGACACACAAAAACTTCAAATTAACTTTCTGATGTACTCATTTTATAAACCAAATGCACATAATTGCCGCCTGAGAAGTACGACTAAACGGTCTCAACTCCAGCATATGGGTCCACGGCCAAGGAGAACGGAGAAATTTCGAGTAGACGGAACTTCAGAAGGTGAAGGGGTGTGGCAGGGCTGCCACTAAAACCACATCACGTGTTCCCTCGGCCCACTGCAGTTGGACGCCTGACCAAGCGCAATAACTGTGTCGTAAAACAACGACCGTAAAGCTCTTGGCGCAGCTGCTCCGGCGACGTGCGGAGGGGCAAACGAGTACCCAGCTCCCCCGAAATGAACTTCACTTACCACACCAGTGAAAGATATTCTTGAAAAGAGCTACTCTAGGCAATCTACGAAAAAATAACGTGCATACCATTTTCATATGTAATATTATGGTGTCCTAGCTTATAAGAAATCTTCCACCCCCAGGCTTTTCTCCTAGTTAAGATTTCGGCAAAACAAGCAGTTGTGTTAACTAAGTAGCACATTGTTTGAAATAAATATTTTTATGAAGTAAGTTCCTTAATAATTCAGTTTACTTGCGCTCAAGACTACCCCATTACACAGCTTGCAAGACACGTGTTTATTGAAAACTAATTTGTAACGCTTAAAAATAGCCAAAAACAGTATTTATAGCCTGCTGCATCTAAAAACTTATAGGCTGAAAATATGCGAAATTAGTATATAGTATTGTACTGAGCTCGTATACATTCTGCCTATTTCTAAAGTAATGGGCGTCTCAGCTACTGAATATTTTTGGTGCAGGCAATACATTCTCGCTATTTTCGATAAACATAAATTTTGGGAAACTTACGCACAAGCAGCTGTGAACGAAAGGCAGAATTCCTATGAATGAGAAGGTGGGGAAAACTTGAAATACTCGTAAGAGTAAAGCAGCTGCGCAATTGAAAGTAGACGAATTATCACAGTTAAGTCAAAACTTTTGACTCTCAACAGTAATTTTGAAGTGAAGCTCCGACAGTTTGAACTTGCAGTGCACTCACCTTGCAGGACATTGTATGTTTCGGACAGTGGCCGGCATGTGATGCAGGAATGTGCCAACCCTGAGGACTTAAAGAATTGCCGCTAGTATGGTGGGACAGTGCTCATGGTATCAGCAGGCACGTCATCATTAAGATGGTCAACGCTGCGAGTATCTTGTACGCCTTCGCTAATGATGCGACCATCGGCCTGGGGGATTTTGATGCGTAGCTGAAGAGCGAGAGCTGCACGTGGTAGATACGAGCTCAGATATTAAAAGTAAATCTTTCACATCTGAGAACACCAGAGGAAGAAGGGCTGAAGAGAAGTAATTTGCTAAAAGATAGCCCTTCAAGTGAAGATCAGCAGGTTCCACAAGCATGTCGACAATGGCAGAAAACGGAAAATAGCCAGTCATCAAGCAGTATTCCTGCTAGAATGAAGAACAAAGCCGGGTCAAGAGATTACATGCACATACGGAATGCTGGTTCTGGATGAAGACTTAGAGAATGAAACACAAATATACAGTATTCCAGACAATACCGTGGCACTTAACTCACAAGATTGAAGATCGCCTGTTGGTGCTCTTCTCAGAAGATGATGCAGTATAAGGAAGGAATTGCCAAGCAAAACGAAGACAAGAACTAGCTAATGAAGATTCATGCAGGTCAGGCTAAAACAATGAGAAATAATCTTGATTCTTCGTCCATTATTCGAGCCGTAGATCGCTACAAAAATTGCATAGATGTAAGTTATCACTATTAAAATTCAGCTATTTTAATGGTTTCAGTGAAGAATGCAGAACACACTTTTCCCACAAATGTAAAACCATAGCATTATGTTAGCCACCAGCAACTTCCCAACGATAGTGGCACCATACTTCTCTAGATCAATGAAGTGAATGAAAAAAAAATAAGAGTTTGACTTCCAGGCTGTTAGGAGAGAAGGTATCAAGCATAAGGTTGGTATGCGTCGGAAAATACTAAATATTTGTATGATTACAGAGTTATTCAATAGTTATAAAGAATATTGCTCTACAAAACAGCAAACTCTAGCTGCAAAAGGGATCACACAAGAAAGATAATACGTAAAGAAAGTAACAAATGGAGAACTGAGAGAGTAAGAGGAAAGAAAAGAATCGCGAGGAATGTGCAAGACGAATACAGTGACAGCGCTGGCGACCCGATACAGGATAATGGAGTATAACAACAACATCCTTCCACATGCTCTAATCAGCAGGATCTCTGGCATGATGATGGAGGTCGGCAGTGATAGAAGAAAGAACAAAAATACCCACTAGGCACTCACGCCGAGGAACAAGAAAGTATTTTAAGGCCCCACATCAAGGCCGAGAGGGGAAAAGTACCTTGTTGAGGCGCAGCTCCTCGTGCTGCGAGAGGGAGCCATTGCGGAAGCACTGCTGGGTGGAGGTCTTCCTGGACCAGGGCACGACGAGGCTGCCGACGAAGCTGAGCTCGCTGTCCCTGCGCGGCTTGTCGTCGCCGGCGCCGTTGACGACGACGCAGGGCACGGTCCAACGACTACGCGTGTCGAGCAGCTTCTTGAAGATGCGGTGGTAGTGGTAGACGAGCAACGCCATGGGCAGAAGGCAGGCGAGTAGCGTGGTGGGCAGCGTGAAGCAGAGCGACACGTTGACGGTGTCGGAGCGCGGGAAGACGAGCGTGCAGATGCGCGGGCCGGGCTCGGTGCGCTGCTCGCGGAACCAGAAGGCGACGGGCAGGAAGAGCGTGGCGCCCAGCAGCCAGGTGACGGCCGTCAGCACGGCGGCGAGGCGCGGTGTCAGCCCGGAGCGGTACGGCGGCACCACGATGCAGCGATGCCGGTCCATGCTGATCAGCGTCAGCGTCCACAGCAACACGAACCCGCACACGAACTGCGCACACCCACACACATGCTATACAATGCCGTAGACAAGTAGATTAGGTATACATACATTAGAACATATATCACAGTCCATTCACGGTTACTTCCAACTTTTCTGAAGCCATATTAAAAGGTTCTACTTTCAGGACATTCCTCCGCCTCATGCAAATTAAGCATAACTAAGTCTAGAAAATTACACTACATTGATAACGCACTGCATTCGTGCGCACTCGGTTCTATAATAGTTTGCATAAGAACTATTTATTGCAAGGCATTACTAACATATATATTATCTCCCTGTTTCATTAACATTAATTATCAATTAAATCTTACAATTTATAGATACAATACAATTAAAAGTTCAATATAACCAAAAATAAGATACTAAACACGTTTTACATGGGGCGATTTTTCAAAGGTTCGTTTCAAAAAGTGTGAAGAAACCGCGAATAGACTATCTAGAATTACCCCCAGGATGCTGGGACAGTCAGGGTGGATGGCAGGATCAACCGGGCCACACTCGCCCTCCGAACAGCTTGGCAGTAAAATAAAATATATTTTTCAATCATATAAAACAATAATTATTCAAAATGTAATTGTATGCAAAGTAATGAAAATAAAACAAAAAGTGAAAATTACGTGGCCCGAGAGAGCCAAAGGATGAAAAGTAATGAGGTAGATAACACAATCATCAGCTAACGGAACTACTTATACCCATGCATAACCCGGATATGGCACAGACACGGGGGTGAAAAAAATGCGTGACTGGCCTTTGGCTGGCCTCGGAAAAAAGGAACACGTACACCATTATTTTATTATCACTTCCACTACGATATACTTCATTAACATTAAATTCAGTACAAGAACAACTAAAAATTTGTTTCAAAAATACCCATATAGCACCTCAACGTGAAACTTCTAAGCATTACCACGTGACTCCGACCAGAGATAGCTTGTGTTGCCATTTATAAGAAACTCAAGAGTAACTATGTTATGACAAGCTTGCACAAACAGCGGACAGAGCGATACACATACGAAAGTCTTCGTTTTTAAGACAGGACAGGCGCCTCGTGTTCGCTCGCGGAGATGGGAGATATATACGCAAATAGAGAATACATGTGATGGAAATCAGTTGTGATGCTATATAGGCTGGCCCAAAGCACAAGTTCAATCACTGAACAGCTATTTAATTTTCTGGAAATGTGGAAGGGAAGTTATGTGATAAATGGATGAACAGGTGTTCGTCTAGAACGAGAGGGAAGGCAATATGGAGGGAGCACAGTCGGTCTGGAAGAAACCATCTACTTAAGAGCTCCGCCTGGTTGGCGCATGATGTGCGTTGCAGAAGTATTGTATAAAATAAGTGATTAAATAACGGTTGACTATTGTGTTGTGTTGTCCACCTAACATGAAAAGCATTTAAGAAACGTCTCATGCCCAAATACAAGTTTCAAGATCTCATTTCAACTCCAACAATATTATTGTGTGAAAACAGTTAAAACGTGTGTTTTCATAATCAGCTTCATCTGCTAAATTTTCTATACCAAAACTTGAAAGTTACCTTCAGGCACGCACCATACTTTTATCGTCATTGACGTGCCATAAAACTATAGGGTCACCGGTTAGAATCACGTTCAGGCGAGTTGCCGACAGGAAGATTGCACGCCAGTTGAGCGCCTTGCGCGTAGAGGCGATGATGCAAGTGGTGAGCGAGTAAGAGTCAGCCTTAGATCTTTTGCGCGTTTCGAGGACTCGAACGCGCAAAAGAAGCTTCAGGGATATTTCAGATAGTCACGAGTGCGTTGATTCAATTACTATATGCTGTTTACGGTAAAGTGAGCACTTTTGAAGCCCTAGTTACTTTTTTCCTAGCTGCCATGTTTTATCCTTCCACAACTTTTAAAAAGAAATATTGCCATGTAAGTAATAAACACAGTGTACATATGCACCGTGTAAGGAATAGGGCCACAAGTGCAAAGATGGCATGACTTTAAATAACAATGCCACCGTATAGCGAAAAAATCCTCTATATGTTTTTATAGGGCCACGTGTGGTAGGTAAGACATTGGTGGCAGAGGGTAATCATGTCCGTGTGGTACTAATGTAATTCAATGGCACTCAGTAATTATATATGGCCATATCTCCTTCATGGCCATATTCCATATAAATGTGTACGATACTCTTTAATTTTCGTTTTTCTATACATCCAAATCTGCGTTTATTGCCATTTAGAGACAAATAAAAGTATATTTCATCTACTGACATTGGTACAACTGACCAAAGCATTAATTTCATTGTTGCGGTATGTTTAATTCCATGAATTCTCTATCTCTTTGTTTCAGTGAAGTTTTGTTGTTTACGTTGTTACATAGTGTCGTACAAATGTACAATGTACAAATCAAGAACTGAGTTTATAAAAGTATTAGCTGCATCTGTAAAGAATCAGATAATATATGTACTTCACCTTATTATTTATTTCCATTGCATATATTTGCTATTCACAAATGTGCCGAAAAAATGACGATTCAACTGAAATTGGATCCTGCCTAAATACCTATATGAAGAGAAATAGTGTTGGAAAGCTCATTGTTTTTATTCCAATATCTGTTCGTGGCAAAATAAAAATAAGTTTATTGTTTCATTATACTTGTTTGCTGTAATTTCATACAACATTCCTTCTATATCTCACACATTTTTAATTACTGGTCACATGCAAAATAAAGGTGATAACATGCACGCCCTCATTGAAAAACAGAAGAAACTTGTATTGGAGGGAGTGCCCATTTATGTTCCCTCTCAGTGGGTAACAGTCATACAGTCTACTAAGAAAACTGGATCACCATTTGAAATAAATTAAATGAACACAGCGGACATGTATAACCTGAAACAATTGTATTTCTCCTTTGGATCGAACTTCAACATAAATGAAAATTGTGAAAAGTTATTGTGGAATGAAATAAAAGTAATAAAAGTTGAGAGGGAAGAACGCTATAAATTTAAATACAAATTAAGTTATGAGGCTAATGAATACAGCATCATCAATGTTCGTAGCCGAAAAAGAGGAAGACATTCAGGGACTCGTGAACTTACTCCTGCCTACACCCAGGCCACAGGAATTAGTGCTGCAAAGGAAAGAGATCTTCTCCTGTGTGAAGCAAGTATGTAATGCCACAGTACCACAATTTCTTTAAAAACCTTCGTGTTTGTGCCGACCTAGAGGTAGGAAGTGCAAATTAAGTGGGGAAAACATTGCTTTAAAAAATTCTATGTTTTCAATATCCATGCATGTATTTAAAATGATGTTTTTTATATGGCATGCATTTTGACTAAAATGAGATGTATTTAATTTATTCTATTAATGCTAGTCATATTATTTATTAATTTTCCACTAGTTCATTTCAAGTATTATATTGATTTGGTGATAACATGCTAATTTCTTGTGAAATATATTTGCCCATAATGCAACGACTTGAGATTCAGTTATATTTCATTATGACTACAAGTGCAAAAAATGTATTTATAATTAAATATATCACATTTTATCTAAAGAGGTAATCCTGTATTTAAAGAGCTCAAATATTGTGCCAATCCTCAAGAAATTGAATTGGTAGATTACAAATCCAAATTTACATAATGTTTTTAATGTTTAACTGTAAATATCTCAGAACTGTCAGTTTTTCACTTGTGGCCGTCTTTTCCAAAGGTGTGATATTTCACCGGACTCGAAAGTTAAGGTCTAAGGTTACATTAACATATATTTATTGTCTATTATTCCAAATGAGAGAGCTTCAAAAAGTGCTCACTTTACCGTGAATAGCCTATATCAGCGGTCGTACTGCGGCTGGAGGAGCGAGAAAGACGGGACGGGATTTTGGAAGCGCCTGGTTCGGCCTTCAGTTCTTCACGATGAAGGCAGCTGAGGCGAGCTGTACAGGCTGCTAAGGATGGTGCTCCCATCATACTCAGTATGATGTCTGAATTAGGAGGATAGGTGAGACCTGCTGGAAGCACTAGACATTAGATCGCCCGAGTGCCACGGAAGGTGCTGGGTGGCTCATCATATCTCGCAGATGGATGATTACCCGTGTGCACTCGTTAGCATTACCGACGATTGGTGGTACAACTCAGCAACATACAGCACCGGTTAAAACTGCATATTTGGATTTTCAGGGCTGTAAGCCATGTCGAACATCTGACATGCGAGTGGCTGTGTTCTGCACGTGCATATGCATACAATAATTTGCCTGTGATATCCTAATACAGTGGCTTGTGGTGAACTGTTGCAAGGTAAACTGGCGTTAGCTATGTGCTGTACCCCGTTGCTTACTAGTTTACACTTCCCCCACCAAAACGTAGTTCGGCAGCTGACGCCACAGGACGCGTGTAATGGGTCCCTTGCTGCTCGTTTGTGAGTGGTCGGATTGCATTCAATTTCACTAGGCAGCACGGTGGTTACTTGCTCCTGTTGCGTGCACCGAGAATGTACAGAAGTGAGCAAGCACCAGCTTAACTTGCAACAGTTCACCCACGCCACTGTCCTAACATAACACCGCCAGGCTGAAAGTTATCTCGAGTGGAGTGGGGTGGAGTGATTTGGACGGCTCTTAACAATGAGGTCTTGAGAATCGATGAGGGTGAAATGAGGTGGAAATAGAGCAGTGCTGGAATACAAGGGTGGGAGAAACGGAAGAGCCCCGAGAAAACCCGCCGGCCAGTGGTATCTTCCGGCATGATTCCCACGTGCGAAAATCTGGGAACGACCCCACCTTGGTTGAGAGGCGAGCGCTCTAGCAAATACACCACTGCAGCCCCGCGGTTCAAAGAAATTTCTCAAAACTGTTTCTATGAGTGCCAAATATACCAGCTTAAACTGAAAACTATGTTTGAGGTGAGTTTCAGATCTCACGCAAAAAGTAATATTAAAATTCTCATAATTCTGACAATTTTATTGAGGTATATTTTCCATGATAATAAAAATCAGCAAAGGAATAATATATATATCAGAACAGTTCTGCAAAAGGATGTTATAAAAATGTATTACATAATTCTAGTTATTGCGGGAACAATCTAGCAATTGCGGAGTTCTGTTGAAGGAATGGTCTTGTCTGAAGAAGAAACAGAGTGCTGTGCTGTACTAACTAGTACGAACTAGAAATAATCATAGATAGGACAACAGTTAGTTATGTTGTGATTACTGTATATTTAAAACAGTGGTATCAACAGTACGCCTTATTTCTGTCCCTATATTAGCAAAACTCTGGAATGTATAACCGCGGAAGGAATAAGTGATAGATTGCGCACGCCAACTGTGCAGGAAGTACTCTCCGTGTTTTAGAATTGGACTGCTTTTTTTTCCAATAGCCACATTAAAAACAACGTGGCTAGGATTTCATATTAAAATGCTGTTTATGAGTGTAAGTGTTTTGAGACATATGTATACTTCCCCTAAAATAGTTTTAAAGGATTATAATATATTCAAGATATTAAAGTATTTTATTAATGTAAAAAGGTTGACCTGTTGAAAATTCATAAATGTTGGCCATGTGACTTTAGCAGTTCTATTTTCGTTCGTCAGTCAATGTTGGGGACATGCGCAGAAGACCAAAATTGGTCTGCTTCACCTTTAGTCTTTGCGTATAGCCGCATATTTTGTGTCAATGCACTAGAGTCACATAACAGAAACATGCAGTGCGGAGGGAATGTACAGGACGAGGCTATGTATCAGGGTCTTCTCGCCCACATACAGGGACGGGAAGCTGGCGAGGCGGCCGGACACCCGCGTGTTGACGGTAACCGGAAGCTGGGCGTGGCTCGCTGTTTGCGCCGGGGTAGGGGATAGAGATTATTACACGACATATCCTGCCGACATCGCTCACGGCGGCAAACATTGCCCCCGACAGCCACCTGCTGGGGTGGCGAGAACTTCTAGTCTGCGTGTGTGTGTGTATGGGCGTGTGTGAGGAGTGAGTGTCGGTAACGAAGTGAAACAAACAGCCACACGTCGTTGCTGCCCATGAAGCTGGGCCAGAGCGCCGATGAGAACAGAGGAGGCTGTAGCCAGCTGTGAGGGATACACTCTACTTCCTACTCTGCCTGATGAACGGCTGAGATGTAGTTAGAGAGGAGGCGACATGCAGAGGTGGGAATACCTGAGCACCCCAATCATCGGCAACGTCCGCCACGTTTCCCACACGCGAAAAAAGTACATTTTCGGATCCGCCGGGAATGCAACCCGGAACGCCAAGAATTTCTCACCCCCCTCATTTTTTCGCCTCCTTGTATATAAGTTATGGCTGTACAAATATTAACGTGTGTGAGACTGATGCTGAATGTGAGTGAGTGAGAGAGTGTGGAGAGATTTGAGCGGCTCTTAACATCGAGGTCTTGGGAGACGATGAGGACGAAGCGAGGTATGAAGCAGTGCAGGAATGAAGGGACGGGGAAAACGGGAGATCCCCGAGAAAACCCGCTGACCAGCGGCATCGTCCGGCACGATTCCCACATGCGAAAATCCGGAAGCGACCCCACCGGGAATCGAACCCGGTTCACCTAGGATTGAGGCGAGTAGTCTAACCACTACACCACCGCGGCCCCGTTAAATGTGGAGTAAGAACGTATTCGGAAGGAAAATGCCTGAGAAAAGAATGACTCCAACAGAAATATGTGAAACACCAAATCTTAGGGATGCTTGTTAATATAATTTCTAATGATTCTTCGAATTGACAACACTGCAGGAATATACTAGCTGCAGCACAGTACGTGCCATAGTCCACTTGCGGTCTCGACAGGCATGTAGTGACGTTGTCCCTCTTCTATGCTGTATCGTCAGTGTCAGTGATAAACCGTATCATTCGTCTGAAACTGCCTGACGCATCTGCACACGTCCGGCGTGTTTTAGTATCGTAAGTTCCGCCTCCGCACCGTCATTCTGCATTTCGTCCCCAACATTTCCTGCTTCACGGACCATCTGTGACGTGGCTGCCTGTATTTTGGGCCAGTTATTCCTGCTTCAAGTGTTGCCTAGTTGGTGTACACGGTGTCTGGAGAAAACCACTCGAACACTGTTCTGCTGGAGTCACAATTGCAAAACAAGCCCGACACCATATCAGAGTGCGTCAAAATTTAATATCATATTTTATTCAGAGTTAACAATAGCCCGACAACATCGGTTCGACAAGAGTTGTATTTGGCTGCTGCAATGTCCTAAAATGGCAAGTCACTCAAATAAAATCCAATAATGGAGTGGAGAGATTCGGGAGGTTCTTAACATCGAGGTCTTGAGAACCGATGACGGCGAAGTGAGGTGAGTTATGGAGCAGCGCCGCAATGAAAGGGTGGGGGAAACGGGAGATCCCCAAGAAAACCCGCCTACCAGCGGCATTGTCAGGCACGATTCCCACACGCAAAAATCCGGGAGCGACCCCGCCGGGAATCGAGCCCTGTTCGCCTAGGAGGGAGGCGAGCAGTCTAACCACTACACCACAGCGGCCCAACATCCAATAATAACGGCATAAAAATCACAATAAAAAGAATGATTATGTGCTTTCAACTTAAGTTGAATGCATACGAGAACAACGTATTTAAAATTAAATCGAAAGGTAATTTTTTGCTCAAAGTTAGTTTATTTATTATTTACTACAGTAGAATTAGGTACAAGAAATTTTGATTTGTAATGTTGTATTTGCATTCTTTGCGCAGCCCGACAAGCCCAACGCGACGAAAAGTAGAAAAAGAATATACTTCTGTCGTTATTTCGGGACTGCGAATTCGTCGGGTTGTCTTTGCTTCTTACTGGCGTTTGTAAGTTTGTCGTCGTATCGCGGCTATTGGGTCCTCGCTGGTCGTGTTCGCTGAGGCGTCGCGCTGCCATGTGTCGACGAGGCCGGACCGCCAGACATCACACCATTCGTGATACCGAGTCATTGACATTTAAATGCCAACTAACTCAGGGTGGAACCATTTTGTCATCATACTGAGTCGTTTGCACTTTTCCAGTAATCAGATTATTATATTTTGATGATTACTGCGAACGTTATCAAAAGTATTTACATTCTTTCAGGAGGCATGTATATTCGCCGTCAGCAAGAAAACTAAAGTAGTTGAGTTAAGTTATGATGCTAAGCCAGGAAACAGTTGCTTGCAAAAACATTCAAAACGAAATTACGAAAGATTGGTTAAATTTTAAATAATAATGGTAAGTGATACTGAACCCGTTCTGTGTTGGGATAGGCCCCCGACGATATAACTAAAGCACACATGCATGTACTCCTGGTAAGCAATTCACAAAATTTGTATCGCCTTGAGCAAACAGTTCGTGCAATGTTCACCAATCAGCTGCGGCAATAAAAGTGCGCTATGGCTTGTTAACGACGAAACAAATTATAAAATCAACCTTTGCCTGCATCTGACTGAGTAGGTTGTAATGTAAGCAAAACTGGCGAACCTATAATAATGTTAGCGATGTACTGGGAAAAGAAGTTCTGTGTCTTAACTTCTCAATTGTGTTTTAGTTGTGGTCACTCAGATTACGCATAGTTTCATACACATCCAGGTGTTGTATTGTATTGTATATGGCTTATTAACGTCCCCCGGTGTTATGCCTGAAGGCTTATCAGGGGACGACTTACAAAATAACTTATGACCTAACTTAAACTAACATCCTTGCCTTACATAGGATTCGAACCCAGAACCTCCCGCATTACAGACCGGCGGCGTACCAACCAACTGCGCCATGGGACGTCGACACATGTTAAAGTAATAATTGGCGTATTATCAATTTATTTATGTTTGTAACCAATTTACAGTGTCACTTGATGAATTCATGCAGTCAGTGATGAAGCCAGAAATTTCTCAAGTTTTCATGATTAAGGGGGGGGGAGGGGGGAGGTTTGCACTGACTGTCGTGAAGGTTGTAAGGTAATGCTGACATGTGTGTTAATTAGGATAAATTCTGGGAGAAAAATTACCTTCCAGTATTATAAAATGCACTATAGTTATTCCGCAAATACATATTTTATAACGATTAAAGGCTTATTAATAGTTTTAATACTAACTGTTGACAACCTTAGTAGCAAAACGGAGGGGAGAGAAGTTTGCAACCTCCTGGCTACTCTCCTGATGCACACTGAAATGTTCACGGTTAATTAAGCATTTCTGAAATCCTTTTTTAGGATCCATTTTTGTAGCAGTTTTGTATCCTTCAGCATATGTGAATTTAACGTTGTCGAAGTGTGAGAAATTTTCATGGATATAAATTTGTTTCTAGACGTTTAGTCTTGCTCTTGTGTTCACAAAACCAACAGAAACTGTATTATATAATTACAGTTTTAAGTCAATGTTAGTCACAGAACCACTTTCTCTACATAGTTGCCATCTTTACTGGGAGCCTGGTCAGTCAGCGAGACAGTTCAAATGTCTACAGGTAAGAGCACGAATATTCTTTATAATGGGTAATTTATAAATTGCGTTGATAATATTGACACGTGGCTCCAGTGAGAAGAGAGCAAGGCTTCCCAAAGCGTTCAATTACCCGCGGACTGTAGGTGCTTCACAGTTTACCGAACCTTTCGAGAAGCCCTACTCAGTCCTCTCATTCAGCATTATCATTTCACTTCGCACACATGTTACAGCCATGCACCTTACGACTAATTTTCATGCGTCCTTCTAGTGACATCGTGAAAGTGGCAGTAACCTATATATGTTACTATAACGCTGAGTATTACTCTTAAGATTACCATGAGACATAAAAGAACAACTTCAGTTGCCTCCACTCTTAACCTTTCTTTCTTGAGGAGGAGAGTTAGATGTAATTTTAGATTTACATATTTTTTGCCATTACTTACATTTGAGGTTAATTTTTGAAAATGTTAATTTTTAGGGCCTATGACATAATTTTATTATATTTTAGAGGCTATTATCGTTTGAATTATTGAAATAGTAGCACTTCTGTAGCCATTCTCAGAAGATAACCAATAATCAATTCCCATTTATTCCATATGGTAAACAAATCAATCACATTTATTCAATAACCTGAGTAATATAACGTGCATTATAAAAGAAGAAATTCCAATAATGAGTTATGAACACATTACTTAATGAGACGATAATACATGGAACTACGTTTTGTTTCGCTGTCGACATCATCGTAGACAAACCAGTCAGTGTTAAGTTTAAGATACATNAATACATGGAACTACGTTTTGTTTCGCTGTCGACATCATCGTAGACAAACCAGTCAGTGTTAAGTTTAAGATACATTAAGTCACAGGGAAAGACGTTTTTTTTTTCTTTCAAATGCTGATATTAATAGCTGTTCACGATTTAGTAAACACTTTTGAAATCAACCTTAGAAAAAAGTCACTGCACCTACGTGCATATACAATAACGGGCGCACTGTAGGGCATGCGCCCAGNGAAATCAACCTTAGAAAAAAGTCACTGCACCTACGTGCATATACAATAACGGGCGCACTGTAGGGCATGCGCCCAGTAAAGTTGAAAATGATGGAAGGAAAGTAGTTCCATGTCTTAGCGTTGAATTAAAAGTGACTGGTAAACATTTGCGAAACCTTAAATTATTTCTTTTTCTTCCTGATTTTATAAGACATCACAATCACAATGTACGAATTAGCAGATTTGTAAAATATTAACTTTTCGAATAATTTTACAGTTTCACGTGCTCGGTGCACGAATAATGTGATGACCTATGGCAGTGTTAATTTTACATAAGGCCAAGAATCCACAACGTGCATGCAATTAGATCTTAAGCAGAGCTATCAAAGGTGCTCAGTTTACCATGAGAAGCCTATAGAAGTGTTAAACTAAATGACAACGTCTGAGAAAGGAGCTCGACGAGTAACCTCGACAACAACGCACGGAGGTCAATACAGCAGCTGGTCGCAGCTCGGATCGCGGCGTTATAGACGCACGCTGGCGCCACGGGGCGGGGCTTGGCGGAACTATTTCCGAAGCTGCGGCGTTTAGCGACGGTGCCCGAGTTACGACGCTGTTATGCGGGCAGACACGGCCCCAGGGACTATTAATACACGATTGCTTGGCGGGAAAAGGGAGGCTGAATAGCGCGCAGTGTACGGCTCAAGTATCAGTTTTATTGCCTCCCCTCGCTCTCGGCAAAAAATAAAGAGCCTCGTGACGGGGGATGACGAAACGAAGTGAAAACAATGTCTCCACGCCTGCCTCATGGAGGAAGGAAACATTCCGTCATGTGGACCTGGTATCGAGGACATCTTCGGGCCTTTTCCAAGGTCACTTCCGGCGTGCAGACTGGACCGGACGTCATTTAGAGAAACCGCAGCATTGAAATTTAGTTCCCATATACGATTTCGTAGCAAAACATTATTAACTACTTTAAATAAAGCANAGAAACCGCAGCATTGAAATTTAGTTCCCATATACGATTTCGTAGCAAAACATTATTAACTACTTTAAATAAAGCTAATTCCTAAATATTTACTTTTTTAAATAGATACATGTAATACTTCAACGTTTGATTAAAAAAAACCCTTTTCATTACGAAAGTAGGGTGTGGCGTGTTATCACCCTCCAAAATTTCAAAACTCTAGGCAGATATAAAAGTCTACAGGCAGTTCACGATCAATTGAGCATTTCTTACGCCCTAGTTACTTTTTAATTTGACCAAATTTTAACATTTAATCTCCTCTTAAAATAAATATTGCAATTGTAAGTAATCAACACAGTCTATATATTCCTCCGCGCTCGAAAGNAAATTCCTAAATATTTACTTTTTTAAATAGATACATGTAATACTTCAACGTTTGATTAAAAAAAACCCTTTTCATTACGAAAGTAGGGTGTGACGTGTTATCACCCTCCAAAATTTCAAAACTCTAGGCAGATATAAAAGTCTACAGGCAGTTCACGATCAATTGAGCATTTCTTACGCCCTAGTTACTTTTTAATTTGACCAAATTTTAACATTTAATCTCCTCTTAAAATAAATATTGCAATTGTAAGTAATCAACACAGTCTATATATTCCTCCGCGCTCGAAAGTTAACGTCTAAGGCTAAAGTAAAATATATTTGTTGGCTATTATTTAAAATGAGAGAGCTTTANGGCTATTATTTAAAATGAGAGGACTTTAAAAAGTGCTCACTTAACCAGAAATGGCATATGAATAGCGAAAATAATTTTTTTGGTGCAAAATTTTCAGAGGGGCGGCCTTGAGAATTTGGACTGCACAATTTAAAGTGTCTTAAATTCTCTCGTTCAAATAAGCAAAAAAAAAAAAAAAAAAAAAAAANCACGATTTAAATTGTTTTAAAATCTCTCGTTTAAAACAGAAAAAAAAAAAAGCTCAGGTATAACATTTTTAGGTTAACTATTCTTCAGAGAGAACGGATACAAATTTTGAAATGGTGTGGCTGTCTGCCAGCCACGCAACCCCGGCGGGTAGTGTTTTATTTTCATATTGGAAGAGAATATTACCCACCAACTGTCGTAAATGCCAGATTTCAATTCCAGAATCCACTGCGCTGTTCATGAACTTGTTATATCATAAGTAGCAATTAATTATTTTTAAATAACATTTTTTAAAAATCTCACTTTATAATAAATATTGCAGGTCATCAGATATATTATGATTTCTCAATTTGAATTAATAAATAAATTCTTGTCTTGGAATTCAAAGAAACCCTGAATAAAGCACTAGCTACTATCAACAAACCAGAATCAGTATGTGTTTCGCGAAGACGGGAATTTCTTGAACAGAGCAGTAAAATTTTTCTCAAACAAACAATTTACAGCGTTTAAATTGAAAATTTAAAAAAAGCTGTAAAAATGATATATGGAAAGGCGGCTGGTGTTTGTCCTCGTANCGAACTTGTTATATCATAAGTAGCAATTAATTATTTTTAAATAACATTTTTTAAAAATCTCACTTTATAGTAAGTATTGTAGGTCATAAGATATATTATGATTTATTTCTCAATTTGAATTAATAAATAAATTCTTGTCTTGGAATTCAAAGAAACCCTGAATAAAGCACTAGCTACTATCAACAAACCAGAATCAGTATGTGTTTCGCGAAGATGAGAATTTCTTGAAGAGAGCAGTAAAAATTTTTTTCAAGCAAACAATTTACAGCGTTTAAATTGAAAATTTAAAAAAAGCTGTAAAAATGATATATGGAAAGGCGGCTGGTGTTTGTCCTCGTAGGAACATAATTAAAGGAAACAGTGCTAATCGTGAAATTAAAAGCTTCTTCCGCGTCACGTGATTATGCAGGGAAGCTACGCAGACGAGGACGGACCTACACGCCAGTGTGCTGCTGGGAACAACTCGGCGTAGACTGTTCAGTTACCCGACCGCTTCTCAAAGCCTGCTTAAACACTACTTATCTGCCCATCTTATATCCTTCCACCACATTTAAAATTAACTTTGCCATAGAACTTGTCACTTAAGTCGTGGTGTGAAACTGTTAGGCACGTGAACATGCTTGTAATACTTTAAGTGCGACCTACTCCTATGCGCCTGAAACATAAAGGAACTTAATGAAATAAATTAATTCAGAGTCCACAAATTTTAACGTCAAACAGTTAATAAGATATTAAGACGTGGAATGACTTTTTGCTAATTTGCTGCCAACTTTGCGGCGAGTATTTTAGTAAGTGCTTACGTTGAAGCTTGTGCAGTTATGGGCAGGAAATATTTAGCATGCCTTTTAATCTTAAAAATGATATTAATTTTATTTTGGGGAGTTTATTGGTTACGGTTAGGGAGGCGTGAAAGTGAGAGCTTACGTTGCGGCTTGCGCTCCGACTGCCTCCATCTGTATCTTCGTATTCGCAGTTCTTGCGCTTAGGCCTCTAACTGTTGTTTAAACAATAACACAACTAATGTTATACACTATTTATGTTCCTTACAAACTGAACTCACTAACTAAAATAACTAACGAAAACATATTATTGTCCTTTTTACGTGTTTTAAAATAAATAAACAAGTTTTCAATAACAACATTTTGCAATATATTAGATTGACAATCACTAACAAAGTTAATAACATGCCCATATAAATTTATTTTAGTTTAATTATGTAATAACAGTATTGGATTGGTGAAGGAGGGCGGGGGAATAATACCCCCTCACAAATTATGGTCCATTCATTATCCACTACCTATGGACCCGTCGTGTCCCGGACTTGCAAAACCGGTAGCTGTCAGGTTTATGGTTTTTTTTTTAAACAAGCAAAAGAGAGGAATTTTTTTTTAAGAGCTTTACGTTTTAGATGACAGCATCACGGACCACCCACCCTCATCACATGTAAAAGTAAAACATAATGTTCACGCAGATTGTCTTTAGTTATTATATAGGATGATTCACGAGGAGTTACCGCCACTCACAGGGCCTATTCCTTACATCATTTGGAGCAAAATATGTCATATAAATTTGGATCCTATTCGCCATATTAACAGAGTAATTCGAAACATTTGAAAAATGACGAAAAAATAATAACCCTTTCAGAAGAAAATACAGTGATGTATTACCAGACCGTTTTCTTTACAGTTGAGCATCACATTAGCGTCTAAAAAGCTTACAAAAATGTTTTTAAAATGTTTCCATCTACTTCCATACACTTAGCCACGCGCTTATGAACCACGCGTTGCTCTAAGCAGCTGCACGCTGCTGTCTTTGATTTATGTAGCGGCATGCATGATACGCGCAAGTAGTTCCTCACGTGTTTGTGTAGTCCTTTGGTAAACTATATCCTTCATCCATCTCCACGAGCAATAATCTAGTGGTGATAGATCTGGCGATCGAGGAGGCCAGGGGTGAAAACCACATCATCCTATCCATCTTTCAGGGAAATGCACATTTAGGTGTTAAATAACAGGACGGTGGAAGTGAGGAGGTGCACCAGCATGCTGGAAGATCATACGACGTCTCACTGCTAATGGAATATCCTCAATTAATAGCATAAATTCTTCTTGAAAAAATTTCAGATACACCACACCAGTCAAGAGACCCGGGAAAATGAATGCCCCAATCAGCTTATCATGTAGGACACCATACCACACATTGATGCTGAAACGGTGTTGGAAACTCCTTTCCACTTTAGGGTGGGTATGTTGATTGTCGAATAACTTTGTAAATATTGGGAAAAGGACCAACATTTGTATGGCATATTTTGCTCCAAATTATGTAAGGAGTAAGCCCTGTGAGAGTTGGTAACTTCTCGTAAATCATACTGTATGATTGTCTTATTTATCATTGATTTGCTTCCAAAACCAGTGCTGACACTAATCATCAAAAGAAAAGTAAATATTTTGGTCAAAATTAGGAGCATTAAAGCATGATAAGCCACTGCAGTTTTTTAAAATTGCAGAACAACTCAGACCAGAGTATCTGCATCTACAAAAGTTACCGCATGGAGTCATACAGCTACAGAAAACAGAACAGAGAAGGCCATCGGGGGCAAAGGCTTTGGTAACGGGAATAGGTTGTAAAACTTTCCTTTTTCTTCGGTTTCCTGTTATATGCCCATGCCTCCAACCCTAGTCTGTAGGCGGAAGTTTATTGCCAATGCAGTATTCCAATAAATGTTGCTGAGATGCGTGTGGTGTTGGTGGTAATTTCTCTTAAACAAAGTTAAGTATTTTAAAACTAACTTGGTTTTAGAGAAATTACCACCATCAGATGCAGTTAACCAACATTTATTGCAATACTGGATTGGCAATAAACTTCCACCTACAAATTGGAATTGGAAGCATGAGTATATGACAGAAAACGAAAGAAATAGGAAACTTCTAAAACATATTCTCAGTACCAAAATCGTTGCTCCCGACAACTTTCTCCGTCTTGCTTCCTTGCAGCTGTAAGACTCCATACGGTATCTATTGCAGATGCAAATACTCTGGTCTGAGNTGACTTTCTCCGTCTTGCTTCCTTGCAGCTGTAAGACTCCATACGGTATCTATTGCAGATGCAAATACTCTGGTCTGAGTTGTTCTGCAATTTTTAAAAACTGTAGTGGCTTATGATGCTCTAATTCTCCTAATTTTGACCAATAAATTTACGTTAATGTTTATGATTAGTGTCAGTGCCGGTTTTCGAAGCCAACCAATGGTAAGTAAGACAAACACATAATAACTAAAGACAATGTGTGTGAACATTATGTTTTGCTATTATATCTGATGTGGATGGGTTGTCCATGATGCTGTCATCTAAAAAGTAAAGTTCTTAAAACAAAAAACCCTTGCTTTTGCTCGTTTTTAAAATAAACCACAAGTCTGACAGCTACCGGTTTTAGCAAGTCCGAGACACGACGGGTACATAGGTAGTGGATAATGGAAGGTCCACAATTTATGAGGGGCTATTATTCCCTCGCCCCATGCCCCCAATCCAATTATACTATTACATAATGAAACTAAAATAAATTTATATGGGCATGTTAGTGATTATCAATTTAAAAAATTGCAAAATGTTGTTATTGACAACTTGTTTATTTATTTAAAAACACGTTAGTAATTGAGTTCAGTTTGTAAGGAATATAAATAGTGTATAACATTAGTTGTGTTATTGTTTAAATAATAATTAGAGGCCTAAGCGCAAGAACTGCGAATACGATGGTATAGTGGAGGCAGTCGGAGCGTGAGCCGCAACGTAAGCTCTCACTTTCACGCCTCCCTAACCGTAACCAATAAACTCCCCAAAATAAAATAAACACCATTTTTAAGATTAAAAGGCGTGCTAAATCATTCGTTTGAAATACTTTTAGGCGTACCCAATTATTTAAAAAAATACACAACGAAAAGTACACGATTCTACTTGAAAAAAACATATATTTTAGGTTTGAAGTTTTATAACTCCTTGATTATCAATAATAGACAACGTGTTGCCTGGACCAAAGTAAAAGAGCTATTAGTAACGAATGAGACACTAAAAAGTATTGGAGGAGAAGCGTGGGCTTTTTAGGGAATGCATGTCTCATTAGGATGTATCACCAGAGAAAAAACCAGTTTACCGGAATTAGTTGCAACAGAAAACATTTATTTCCTGGGCTAATATGTTCGGTGCTTTTTTCCGCGGGTTGTCAGTGCTGCCCAGAGCGGTGTGGTCACTTCCTGTTGTTCCTGAACTATGGCTGTTTTTTCCGTCGCGACTGTGGTTTCCTGTACGCACTGTGGTTCGCGTCACACCGCTGTAACAACACTTCGCGGTAGCCGTTGATAGCGTGTCGCTATCTCGCGCACTCTTCCACGAAGCACTGACCGTTCCAGGCCATTCTATTGTCCTGGTGAGTCATTAAACATAATACCCCGGCTATGTTTTTACTTTACGGAGTTTAATAACGAGCACATTGAACGATTTGGTTCTAGAATTTTACCGCCAACATTCTGCAATTTGTGGACGACAATGCAATTGGCATACACCGTAAAGCTATTTGTGTTTAAATGTCTCCAAAATGAATCATTATTGCGGAACAGTGTTTTAGTTCCCTTCCGGCCTGTGTGGAAATGCATGTCTCATTAGGATGTATCACCAGAGAAAAAAATCAGCTTTCCCGGAATTAGTTGCGACAATTGCCGATATTTGGCCTTTATTTCCTGGGCTAAGTAGCAACAAGGCTGGAAGTATGGCGGTTACATACCAGCCACCGTCATCACTGACATTATGAGCGTCAAGTCTCAGGATAAATATTTTCGTGATTCATAAAGCACTTTTGAAATCCACTTTTGAAATAATTTCCTGCCCATAACTGCACAAGCTTCAACGTAAGCACTTACTAAAATACTTGCCGCAAAGTTGGCAGCATATTAGGAAAAGTCATTCCATATCTTAATATCATATTAGATGTTTGACGTTAAAATTTGTGGACTCTGAATTAATTTATTTCATTTAGTTCCTTTATGTTACAGGCGCATAGGAGTAGGTCGGACTTAGGGTATTACAAGCATGTTCACGTGCCTAACAGTTTCACACCACGACTTAAGTGACAAGTTCTATGGCAAAGTTAATTTTAAATGTGGTGGAAGGATATAAGATGGGCAGATAAGTAGTGTTTAAGCAGGCTTTGAGAAGCGGTCGGGTAACTGAACAGTCTACGCCGAGTTGTTCCCAGCAGCACACTGGCGTGGAGGTCCGTCCTCGTCTGCGTAGCTTCCCTGCATAATCACGTGACGCGGAAGAAGCTTTTAATTTCACGATTAGCACTGTTTCCTTTAATTATGTTCCTACGAGGACAAACACCAGTCACCTTTCCATATATCATTTTTACAGCTTTTTTTAAATTTTCAATTTTAACGCTGTAAATTGTTTGTTTGAGAAAAATTTTACTGCTCTGTTCAAGAAATTCCCGTCTTCGCGAAACACATAATGATTCTGGTTGACAGTAGCTAGTGCTTTATTCAGGGTTTCTTTGAATTCCAAGACAAGAATTTATTTATTAATTCAAATTGAGAAATAAATCATAATATATCTTATGACCTACAATATTTACTATAAAGTGAGATTTTTAAAAAATGTTATTTAAAAATAATTAATTGCTACTTATGATATAACAAGTTCGTGAACAGCGCAGTGGATTCTGGAATTTAAATCTGGCATTTACGACAGTTGATGGGTAATATTCTCTTCCAATATGAAAATAAAACACTACCCGCCGGGGTTGCGTGGTTGGCAGACAGCCACACCATTTCAAAATTTGTATCCGTTCTCTCTGAAGAATAGTTAACCTAAAAATGTTATACCTGAGCTTTTTTTTTTTTTTTTCTGTTTTAAACGAGAGATTTTAAAACAATTTAAATCTTGCAGTCCGAATTCTCAAGGCCGTCCCCCTGAAAATTTTGCAACCAAATAAATTATTTTCGCTATTTATATGATATTTCTGGTAAAGTGAGCACTTTTTAAAGCTCTCTCATTTGAAATAATAGCCAACAAATATATTTTACTTTAGCCTTAGACGTTAACTTCCGAGTGCGGAGGAATATATACTGGAAGTATAACTGAGTTTTAAATGAGGAATCATCAGACAATACGTAAAATATGAAAACAAAACGTCAATTTTTGCTACTCACTCACCTAAGCAAAAACACTTTGGAATAATACATGTAGAATTTAAAATCGAAGAATTACTACACCTGGCAGATAAGTTACACTCATTAAATGAGTGGGAGACTGATGTCGCAACATTAGGGCACATTTACGATGATTGCAATGTGAATTAAACAGGAGATAGGTATATGTTGGTGATTGTTTAGTTCATTTATTACAAATCATCCCAATATAACTATCGTTGCAGTCACTTTTCACAGAAACTGCTAGAAGGTCAACCTTGATCCTTACTACAAGCAAGGCGTCCTGCATCACTGACTGGCAAACTCGTTGGAAATCATCAGGTATCAAGATTAAATAGGCGAATTGCCTAATAGTGTCTGTGACCAGTGACACTCATTATCACTACAGTGTTGTAATTTAGGAATGAAACTTACACTGATGTATGGTTAATTACCACAAGTAACTAATTTTGCAGTACGCGGCCATGCGTCCTGCCGACATATTCACAAAATATGCCCCTAAAGCGTGACACCCCGTTATAGTTATTTGTGTTGAGTGTTGCCTAACTACCACTGTTACAATACTNAATATGCCCCTAAAGCGTGACACCCCGTTATAGTTATTTGTGTTGAGTGTTGCCTAACTACCACTGTTACAATACTTTTCGGTTTTCAATTTCATACATGAATTACTCAAAAATCACGAGGTTCAGGTTAATACCACAAGTTGGCCTTTTTCNTTTCGGTTTTCAATTTCATACATGAATTACTCAAAAATCACGAGGTTCAGGTTAATACCACAAGTTGGCCTTTTTCGTTAAGCTTGGCATGCTGTTCAGCAATCTGTCGTTAGAAAATAAATTACGCTTGCACATCAAGAAAATAAATACAGTGTAAGTGTGGCAGCCCGAACTATTTACTTGGCATTATTTAAACCCAAGTATACAGTAGGCTAACTATCAAATTGTAAATTTTATATAATCAAACATTTCCAATAATTACATGTGAAACTGAAATTATGGCACGAAAAAGAATAATTTCTGCACAGTAGGTGAATCCGAGCCTTAATAACCGCAAGCGGCAGTTTTGCAAAGCCTGCGGAGCGCTCGCGCGGGAAGGAATCAAAGCGTAGCGAGACACGAGTGTTGCCGTGCGGCGGACTGCGTCAGCCCCGCGTGCGTTGATTGAGCAGCTGGTCGGTAGGTTTAGAGCCGGCCGTAAAGCGCATTCAGCGACTGCAATTGCGGCGCGGCGGCTGTTACAGCGACGTGACGAGCGTTGAAAGAGGCGGCGGCAGGCGCGACCCCCCAAGGCGAGCCACGGGCGTGAACAGGAAGGCTCGGAGGGGCGCAGCTGCTCCCCCTCACGTGCAGGAGGCGCCTTTAAAGTTCCAGGCCGTGTTCCAATTTTTTTTTTTGTTATAGTTTATTCGTGGTATCCCCGCACTTTTTGAATCAAACCTTTCAAAAATTGACGTGTTTGGTCATGTCCTAAATACGTCATGTACGATAAGCGTTTTATAATTATGTTGACTTATGTTTGGTTAAATGAAAGTTAATTTATTTTTTACGTATAAATTACATTTCATTTATAATCAACATGAATAAAAACAGAGAGAAAATATGTACTTGCCGCAGCCAAAATTTTAAGTACGAAATTTATTTCGTAGCTATTATGTACGCCGTCCAGAGGTGACAAGAGCTAAGAGTAAAAATACGTCTGTGTTTGCCATTGAGCGTTCAGAATCAGGCTTATTTTAATGGAAATACGTTACGAATTTAAGTGCGTAATAATTATTGCTGTGATCAAAAGGAACTTTGTACTTTTCTCCTTTTCTCTTAAAGAACATGTGCAGGAAAGCCATACAAATAATATTTTTAATATTTCACTATTTTTTCTTCGATTCGGTAGTCATATTTAAATAAAGTAATTATGTGAGCCAACGTTTTGCTAAATGCAGTTTACGTCAGAATATTAAACAACACGTGGACATATTTTATTTTATTTTCACTGTAGTGAGAAGAACAAAGTTTATTCTTTACGTAGATTCTAACACAGTACAAATTTGACAATTTTACATAATCATATTTATTTTATGAAAATTGCAATATTATCCCATATACTTACGTACAAAACAAAACTGTAAAATCCGGTACACATGCAACACCAATGCACCCTGGTGGCGAAAAGTTTTAGTTGCCAAACTAAAAGCATTGAGCTTTGCAGCCTGAGTAGAATAAACCTTAGCAGCGCCACAATCTCTAGCAAGTCGAAGGCCGTGATTCGCCGTCGGCGAAGTTCCCCGGAGACCATACACAGCGCTGGGCATGTGACTGATGCGGCAATACTTATAATATGCGTGCAACAACCACACTTGTAAAAATGTACGGTGGTCCGAACATCACGTTCGTCGCGTACACCACGTCCATGAAAATGGAGATGAAATATTTATGACTAAATAACTTTCTACGAATATTCAAATAAAAGCAACCACCGTGTGGTAGTTGTAGCGTTTGTTGAACACCTGTCACAGGCGATTCACAATTATTTGAGCCATTTTTTAAATCAGTCTTTGCAAAATATCATTGTACCTACCTACGAGTACGATGACTTGCATGCAGCCAGTAAAGTTGGTAAACGACGGATGGAAGATGAGTTCCACGTCTTCACGTTCAATTATAAGTTTCGGGTACACATTTGTGAATACTGAAATGATTTCTTATGTTTTCTGTTTTTTAAATGTATCTCAGTGTAAGAACGGCTTTCAAGACATCATTGTTAAGAGCCGCCCAAATATCTCAATTCAACTCAGTGTAATAATTAGAAAATATTTAAAATATTATAATAATTTCGTACATTCACTTGGACGACGCACGAATAAAGTAATTAGTCCCACGGCAACATTAGTTTCGCATTTGGTGGAAGAACTCATAATTTGCATACAAGCAGATCTTAAGCAGGGCTTTAAAAAGTGCTCAATTTGCTGTGAACGGCATATCGACCTACCATATTACCTGCTTTTCGATAGTTAAGTGTTTCTTTAGCGATAGCAATTTTAATTAAAATATTTCTTTGATTTTGAAATTATTTGTAGAGCATATTTGTTATCAGTGCGTTGATTTGTGCCCTAGTTATCGTAACACGTTATACACGGATTAGAAAGTGCGAAATAATCGCGCGAACCCCACTGGTTAAGGAACCAACTGGCACACATCGCCGTGTAGGGAGCACGGTTACCCACCAACCTGCCAGGCAAGTGCCGACGCGCAGCCTACTCGGTCCCAGACACACGAGAGAGTGCTGGGTGTTCGCGTTCGCTAGAGGCGTCACGGGCGAGCAGGCTGCGCCAACGACAGTCTGACACTCCTCACACATCACTCATCTCATGGGCACGGGACAGCTATTGCGTTGTTCGCAATAGCCTTTGCACAAACGTCAGGTGTCGAACCCTTAATAGTTCTGATGTTTCGTGGCAATGGTGTAGTTGACGTATATTCAGAAATTCGTTAACTTTCTCCGTTGCCAAAGTTGAATACGAGAAAAGCAACAAAAAATAAAACATAGGTACAAAATTAAAAAAAAAAACAATATACACACCAAATTTTAAAACAAAATTTTACCAAAAATTTGGCAAAATAAACACATGCTAAAATGCAATAATTACGCGAAAATTAAAGAAAAAATTTAAAAAAGAACCTTTAACAAATAATAGAAAAATATAATCCATAGAGCCTATATGGATATGAATAACCCAGCTGCCAATTTATCAAATAACATATATCAGAAACGAAAGTATTTATCTTATATTGTATTTTTCGATCAGCGTAGGTTTTTTGTTCCATCTGTGCGTAGAAATTGCATTTTAGCATTGGCACGATTATTGGTGAAATCTCGTCTTCAGTTTTTGTGTATAGGCTATATTTCATTTTTAATTTGTACGTTTTATTTTTTTGTTGATTTTCTCGTAATGAGCTTTGGTAATGGGGAAAATACTATTTCCGAGTCTAGTTTAACCATTAACTTCACTTTACTTTACCTGCATACTCCGTACACAACGGAATACCATNTACTATTTCCGAGTCTAGTTTAACCATTAACTTCACTTTACTTTACCTGCATACTCCGTACACAACGGAATACCACCATTTTTCAATGGGTACCGCGGTTGCCTCTCGCCGGGGAATACATATTAGATTCACGGCACCAGCTCTTGTTATTTTTCAAGTGTTTGGTGGGTCTGGTTCATCTTCAAATTGTGGAAGACAATCGCAATTCACTCCGAAGTTGTCTTAAGCCGGACACGGTTTCCACGACGCGGTTTCCATCACCCTAATGTTTCCTGGTGTTCCTAACCGCCTTCGGGGTACAAGCTCGTCATTTGAAGGACGTCCACGGTAAAGTAAGCACTTTTTAAATGAACCTTTGAANATACTATTTCCGAGTCTAGTTTAACCATTAACTTCACTTTACTTTACCTGCATACTCCGTACACAACGGAATACCATCATTTTTCAATGGGTACCGCGGTTGCCTCTCGCCGGGGAATACATATTAGATTCACGGCACCAGCTCTTGTTATTTTTCAAGTGTTTGGTGGGTCTGGTTCATCTTCAAATTGTGGAAGACAATCGCAATTCACTCATAATCTTTCTTCGAAGTTGTCTTAAGCCGGACACGGTTTTCACGACGCGGTTTCCATCACCCTAATGTTTCCTGGTGTTCCTAACCGCCTTCGGGGTACAAGCTCGTCATTTGAAGGACGTCCACGGTAAAGTAAGCACTTTTTAAATGAACCTTTGAAAAAAAAAAAAAATACTGCCCATAACTACAGATATGCCACAGTACACATCGGCATGCAGACTCCCAGTTGAGTTGGCAGCGAATAAATAAAAGTAGTTCTAAGATTTGATGCGTTGAGAACGTATAGTTAAAATGTTTGGCTTCCGAAGCATGAACGTTTTGTTCTATACATATTAGGGCACGCATTTGCATTTTAATAAAACATCTACTTTGCTAAACACACTACAATTTTACTTGGGTGAAGCTCAGCTGTAAAGAGTGACGGTCCTTGACAATGTTAATTTTACAAATAGCAGAGGATACCAAATGATAATAAAAGTATAGCCTAAGCAAGGCTTCCAAAATATGTAGTTCAATTAACTATGAAGAGCGTGCTGAACTTCTAGCTGTTTTTGAATTCACTAGCCGGAGTCCCTTATCTGGCTTCGTACCCTAGAAAAGTGCCACGGGCTGTGACGTCACATTGTCTCTGGCCGAATTAGCGGGGAGAGAACAGATGTACCCTATAATGTACTCCATCTAAGGTCACAAGCGACGTCCCATTCTCATTACCTATACTGTAAGTCCAATTTTTCCATTTTACAACAGTTTTGCAGCTTCTTCCTGCTATTTTCTGGACACTATTGTTCGCACACAAACCAAGGCAAACTGCCTATTTAGTTATTTGTTTATTTATTTGCAAATGCATAATAGCTTGTGACAATTGTGAAACGAAGATGGGTATTCGAAATTATACCCAATTCGCCACGAAGGAATCAAGGGTACGAATCCGAACATAGCATCTGTGCAGAAACGTAGTACAGTACACAGTACACGTTACTGTGGGTAAAGTAAGTGCAGGAAGTGGTGGAAGAAAGCAGGAAGCATGTGGTCCATGTGTGATTGTGAGTGCAGGGCGAATGTGGTCAACCCGCGAGTGACATTTCCAGTTCGCAGAACACGGCGTGCTGAGAGCATCGCCCAGCCGGTGACGTCAACGGCAGCTGAACTCTAGCGCCAGCCGCGGACACCACTGCTGCCTCGTCCACGACATAGACTAGATATGAGGTAGACCGATCTCGCTGGTTGCGCTCAATCAATCTCCGTGTCCCAACATTGAACTGCTTTTCTGCCTATACGACTAGCAAAAACAGCGTGGATTGGATTCGAGGTTAAATAATGTTTAGTAAACAAGTGCTTTGAGATAAATCTATACTTCCTCTGACCAATTTCCAAGGCAGTTTTATTAAATTCAAATTAGGAAAAGTATTTTATTAATATAATAGTGCTTTTCATTTAAAAATTAAGATAAAACGAACCCCTTTCATTACTGTTGACCACGTAAGTTTGACAGTTGTATTCCTTTGAAGTAGGTCAATTTTGGGTAAATGCACAGAAGACAAATAAGCGGTCCACCTCATCTTTAGTCTATGGTCCACAACTGTAGGTGTCCGCCGACACTACTGGAGAGGACACGCAAGCACTGATTGGTGAACGTGACTCGGTAGCGTCGCGGTCCGCGCTAGGGCACTATATAGCCTTAGTCCACGCAGTCATCAATCTACACTTGGGAAAAATCTATTCCTTGCAGCCAGTACTGCACTGGTCATCTATTATTCACGAAATTCGTCTTCAGATTAAGAAATTGAATATCGCTAACCGATGCCTACTCCTCCAGCATCTTCACATGAAAGAGCATAGACAGCTCATTGTACTACAGTAGCCACACCCAAAATATCTTGGCAAACATTACTGAATCACCTCTTTAATGGGAACATTGCACGAGAGTTATTTGAGTAACAGTACTCGTAGTGATCTATGTTTTAATATTGAGATCCAATGTGACAGTACAATGTAATGACAGAGGTGATCAGTTCTTAATCATGTTACTTATTTGTTCAGATTGAAAATTTTATAATTGGCAATGTTGTTAAGTGGTGTTCCATGATGTTTCTAAAAGTAATGTGAAACTTTGAAAACATTACATTTAAAATACAGTCCTTATGATTTACACATTTTTGTAAACGTTCTGTGAAAACGTCTCTTACGTACGCGAAATTAATTATGAACTGATCTAGTCGCATCTTGGACAAAGCGAGTAAACGGTAAGTACCAAGACAGCGGAATAGTTCTCCGTTTTATTTAAGAGTGCGAAGGACATACATTGACGCTATAAATTATAATTGTGTTCTACAAGTTTTAAGTGGCCAGTATAGGCTAACCAAGAAAACGCAATCCGGTTTACATAATTGTCTTCACTAACTTTGTGAATGAATACCAGAGACACTTATTTCTCACACCGTAAATGTTTACATGTCAGTGCGGTACAACATGCGTATTATGCAAAATAAATTCATTAATCTGTGGTAAAAAAAAGTATCCGGACACTCCGCGAAACGTATGTTTACGCTTCCGATGGTATAGTGAAGTGGAAACGTGAAGCGACGTGTACAACCCAAGAGCGTGCCAGAGACCGCCGAGTGTTGAAGAGGGCTGTACAACGTAATCGTCAATCATCCATTCCCACCATCGCACAGGAATTCCAGCCTGCATCAGGATCTACTCCAAGCACCATGAATATTCGGCGCGAGGTGCGGAAACTTAGTTTCCATGCCCATTCGCAACACATCACACGGGCAAATATCAAATGACGACTCGCATGGTGTAAGGAACATCGAAATTGGACAATATAACAGTGGAAAAATATTGAGTGGAGTGATGAATCATGGTATACAATGTGGTAATCCAATGGCAAGGGGACCGCGGTGGTGTAGTGGCTAGACTACTCGCCTCCTACCTAGGAGAACCTGGTTCGATTGCCGGCGGGGTCGCTCCTGATTTTCGAATGTGGGAATCGAGTTTTCTCGGTGATCTCTCGTTTCTCAAGTTCCTTCATTCCGGCGCTGCTCCATACTCACCCCGCTTACCCTCATCGGCTCTCAAGACCTCGATGTTAACAGCCACCCAAATCTCTCCACTCCCTCCACCCCTTTCCATGTGTTGTTAGGGCGTGGGTGTTTTGTGTTGCGAATGCCTGGTGAACATCTACCAGCCTGTATAGTGCCGACTTGAAATTTGGGAAGGGAGGGGGGGTGAGGTTACACCGTGGTCATATTTTTCCTTGAGAGGTCTTCGCCACCTTGTTATTTTACGTGGCACAATCAAGGCACAATTTTACGTTGACATTTTAACCACTTTTATGCTGCCTACCGTAAAAGATTAGTTCGGTGATAACCATTGTCTCTTTCAACATGACCAAACACCCGTCAATATTTCAGTGCGCGTGAGGGAGTGGTTTGACGACAATAACGTCCCACTAATGGACTGGCCTACGCAAAGTCCTGATTTTAATCCGATAGAACATCTCTGGGATGTTTTGGAACGCCGACTTCGTGCTAGACCACACCGACCCACGTCGAACCTCTTCTCATATCGGCGCTCTGCGAGGAATAGGCTGCCATTCCCCAGGAAACCTTCTACCACTTGATTGAAAGTATGGATTTGAGAGTGCAGGCTGTCATCAATGCTGAGGGCGGGCCAATATCGTATTGACTGCCAGTGTTCCCGATGGAGGGCGGTCCAAACTTGTAATTCATTTTCAGGCGGGTGCCCGGATACTCCTGATAACGTAGTGTATTATGCTTGCTAAGTTGGCAAAATATGTTACCTGAGAATTTGCCTTTCTTAGGTACTCTGTATTCATTTTAAAAAACATGTGATTTTCAATCATTGTATTTGGAATAAATTTATTCCCCACCCACTCTTTTATTCATATAACACCTACTTCTCCTCACAGCTTCTGAACATGCTATGAGTGCTGCCACCGCTGCTTTTCAAAAGATACATTATTTTTTTGTTGTCTTCCCTCGAATGTCAACCAACCCTTGCTAGATTCATCGATGGATAAACCTACTTCAAGTTTTAAGATCTTACGCAATTTCGCTAAATATATTTGCTGAGTGTGGTAAACAACTACATGCACTGTTTTTCTCGATTCTGCACTGAAAGTTACCAGTCAAATATGTATGACCATGCGATCGTAGTTTTACTACATAATTCCGTGGTTAGAATTTCGTCGTGCTCAGATAGTTAATTAGGTTCGGAAGTGAGTATATAATTATTGATGAGTTAAACAGTATGTTACAGTACATATAATGTGAACGGGATATACGCTACAGGAGAGCATCAAAAAACCTGTGTTCAACACCTGCCACGTGACTACAGGGTAATGTGAAGGCATTCATATTTTAGCTTCACTGCCAACATTAAGCACGTAAACATGTTTACCTATTATTAAGTAGACTCTTATATACACGCATCTTGAAAGAGCAACACAATCCTGTCAGAAGATATAATACAAGTAAACCAAAAATTTTTTTTTTTTTTCAGTTTATCAAAGTTTCTGTATAAACAAATTAATGCTTTCCCGTGAGGAATTACGCTTCATTTTGGGCAAGTCTTTTGCGTGTATTTATCTTCATTGTTGCAGAATGTTAAATGCTACCAAATGTAAAATGGTACTATTTATGACATCGTGCTTTTTGTACTGTATACAAATTCAAAGGCACAAATAGGTTCTTTGCTGCCGCCAATATTACAACACACGTAATATTATTACTTTAGATTTTGCGTGATGGCAGTCTATCACTACAGACGCATTAAAATTTCTCAAGATTATGCTTTCTGCCTTACTTGAAATTGATCCGGTTTGTTACAAATGCGCCTATAAAAAACAAATGTTAATGGCAGATTGTACAACATGTATGAATCTCAGCCAAGAGAATGAATACCTATCTCAACACAAGTGGCCGAACCCAGCGACTATTCACTTCAGAATTTAATTTGTAAGTTTGAATTGCGCAATTATGCAATGTTCTTTTATAAATGCGGTATTAAAAAGCATATTCGTAGAATTCTCAAGTTGCAAAAAGTAGAGAAGTGCAAAATGTGCGTTATTTTCCGGAAGAACGTAAGACTTCGCAGTGTATGTTTACTTCAGTCGTTGTCGTATATTTATTGCCTTCTGTTTATTGCTCAGTAATAGTTCCACCTTATCTTGTAACTTGGTATACCTGATTCGACCGTTTCACAGTTAGTTGTTTCTCACTGTCTCAGAGTCCTACGAGGCGTCAAATATAATGTGGTCCAAAGGCACCGACTTATATATATTTTTATTTTTGGGAGGTGGGGGAAGTTTATGGGTTTCGATTTAATGCCAAATATATTACACGGCTCCACTTGATGACTGGAGAAGCATTATCTCACAGGTGGGACAGCTTACCATCACCCATTGTTTCGTAATACTAGTTTAGATACACCAGTGCTATAATGATAATTTTATTTAATTTTTATGTTCAACCAAACTTAATGTTTAATTTTTATGTTCCGAAAAAAAATGTATCTAGGTTTATACAAAAATTGAGACTATTCTAAATGCAATTGTTTCTAATACACTACACGAAGTTCCTGATGCATTTTGTAACTATCACTACAGATAAGAAAGAGGTAGTCTAGTCAATAACTTTCACTATTAACCTAAAATCTTTGCAGTCTTTCATAATATAGGTTATTTGTGCCAGTTAATTACTTTTTATGATGTGGCTGTTGGTATGTTAGAGGGGCCAAGCTCCCTCTCGAGAATTGTTTGAACCCTCTGGAGTCGGCAGCTATGCTGTGATCCAATGACAGTGCGTTCGAAGCATAGCATGGCTCCAAATATTGCTGAATTTGCACGTCCCTACGTACGAGACATGATGCGGGGATCGCCTGGCAAGGAGTTCGCCCCGGCTACTGAAGCTGCGACAGCCAACACGCGCGATGACGCAGGTCACCAACCGCTATGGGCTTCACGTCACGTCCGCGAGGCTCCGACGGACAACCTCGGTAACACGACCGTTCCCACTCGCGTATTGGCATTTGGTGCGTCCTTACTACAGTGGCCTACCCACGCAGGGGCAGATTACCCGTGAGCCACTTGCAGCGGCTGCTATGACTTTTTAAAGACCGGTAGGGCTTTAAGGGATGGCTGACTTAATTTTAAAAAGAGTAAATAATATTTTCCTAATTTATTTACAAACACCACAACGTAAAATACTCTCGACATAATATCTCACAATAAATAAATTTCCCTTGCTATTTGTAATTAATATTTAAATAATCGCCCAACACCTCAAAGAAAATAATGCAATCAAATAACTAAAATCAGTTCCAATAAACTGTGTATCAAAACCTATTGAATTATTTTAATAAAATAAGCACGGTGTAAACCGACCAGCGGTCCGGCCTCCTGCCATATGACGACGCCTTAAAGGCGCTGGTCACCAAAAAAACTTCATTATTTTACATGTACAAAATACTGTTCAACTTGCACACGTTACTTACAAGTAATATTTCCATGCATCAAAAAAATTTTATACCGCACTTTTTTTGCACAATGGCATGTCAAAATCACAATTTTGATGTTTCTGGGGATGTATACATAATAAAAACTAGCTCACTTACCGAAATGAGAAAATTTTATTAAGCTACTATTAGTTACTTCAGAAACCTTTAAAATAACGCTATGAAACGTTTTTGCAATTTTTAAGAATTGCTCAAAATAATGAATTTTTGCACATTTAAAATTTATAATAGTCCATATTTTTAATGATTTATTTTGAGCATTCCTTAAAATGAAATAACAGGATACACGCCCGTTTAGTCAAAGTTGTTAATTTTTTATAGGCTGTTCACGGTTAATTGGGCATTCTTTAAATCAACCTTTGAAAAATGTCAGTGCCCCTGACTGCATATATATATATATAAATTATACACACACATATATATATATTTGACCAAGCACACTAACTGGCATGCTTCCAGTAAAGTTGGTAACGACGGAGGGAAAGGAGTTCCATATGATCTCAATGTTGAATTTAAAATGTTAGGTTAACATGTGTAAATGCTAAAATTATTTCTTTTGATTCATATTTTTAATACCGTATATATAAGTGTAAGAATAAGCAAATTTCTTAAGAAAAAATTACTTTTATAACAATTTTTGCAGTTTCACTTCACCGACGCATGAATGAAGTGACCAGGCCCATGATAAATTATAATTTTGAACTTAGAATGTGCACTCAAGTAGATGTTAAGCAGGGCTTTAAAAAGTGCTCAGTTTACCGTAAACAATCTTGAAATATTTTCGTTTATTTTAGTTGTACATCCCGCTAATATTAAAATTATGATTTTGATATGCTATAATACTAAAACTATGCGGCCTGTATTTTTTATACTAGGAAAGAGTACTTACAAGTAATGTCCACAAGTTGAATGGTACATCGTACCAATACAAAAATATGAAATTTGGAGTGACCACCACTCTCAATGAACAAGTACGCAGACGAGCCATTTCTATACTCGCACTACTATTCAGTGTGAAAAAAAGAATCCAGGTTGCTTGCATAATTTGGATTGCAGAAGACGGAGGCTTAAATGACGTGGCAGTTCCTTTGATCTGAGCATGCCATTCTCACAGTGGCTGTGCGAGGCTCTGGAATGGGCCTTGCGTCTCATTGGCTACTGTGTGCTTCGAAACGTTCCCTACTGGCTGGACTGCCGGCTGGCGAGTAGGTTGCCAGGCGCTAATTGGCGAAAGGCGTTCCGACGTGTTGGTGGCCAGTGACGCAATTTAGCTGCCGAGTGCGGCTGGAGTTCGCGGTGTAAGCAGCTTTCTTGGTTGCTCATGTTTCGGCAGGTGGTATCTGTTTTCACGCTAATCATTGGGGTTCAGTGTCAAGGTTACCAAATTCTAAGCATCCCGGTCAATCGTAGAAACGGATTTTCACGCAAGCAGCAGCCAACAGCAAAATTAAAACTTTTCTGGTATGTATACAGTATTGAAGTATGTATAGTATGCTGCACTTGTTTTGCGACACTGGCTTCAGTTGTCGGGGCCCCGAAAGAGTACATCTAATTTGTTAATATAATTATAGACGTTTTCAAAACCAGTCGATACTATAACACGAGCACTTGTTCCCGGTATGAGCTGTTCTGAAGTGAACCATTGAAAAGATACCCTGGCATTAATTGCACATATTTTAACAGACATGAACTGAGCAATGTTGATTGCACATTAGATGAAGTGTAATGTTTTAATTAGTGAGAACTTAAATATATGTATTAATGTTTGATACGCACTAGAGTAAGACTTTGTGGCTATTTGGATACAAGTCGCGTGGGATGTTGAGGGGGGCAGTCAGTCCCAGAGTTTGGCGTATTGGAAACGTGGCGGATATTGCCGGTAGAGAGTGGGTTTCTTGGGGTACTCCAGGTTCCCTCCAATATTTAATTACGTCACCTGGCTATATGCATCTCATCTAATGACGGCTGTCAGTAGTTTCAGGAGGGGCGTTAACAGTCAACTACCTTGCACGTCTTTTCCTTCTATTTGCCATCCACACAACCCTGTCTTTCTTCAGCAGGCAGAATATTAGTGACGTGGTAAGTTACGCTATGTCCGGATTCGCCAGCTACTGGTACTTACTTGGCTTCGCTTCGTACCCTGTAACAGTTCATCGAGGTCGTATCGTCACTTACCACTGTTTAAATTCACAGCAAGGACACGGATGCACCCTAGAATGTTTAATTCGGCCAAGGGAACACTATACATGCCCTTCTCGCATCTTTGGTTGGTTTTCGATGCTCTACTGTTGAAACTATTTCACTTTTCAATATTTACATCTTTGCAGGTCTGCGGAAAATACTTGTTGCCGGCACCGCCACAAAGACAAATTAAATTCGAATATGTAAAATTCAGTGGAACATAAATCTAGATGGATATAAACGAAAAGAGTCTGAATTCACAAAAAAAAAAAAACACCGTCAGGAAGGGAACAGGGGTTATTACACATGAAGGGATCAAGAGCGAGTGGACGAGGGCACGTGGTACTGTATACGCAACAAGCAGGAACGGGAAACTACGCATGACCCTGAAGTCTGAAGTAGTCAGTTCAGCGTGCGTCAGAGTTAAAAGTATGTGCAGTTATGCCGGGATTACGATGACCACGTTACACGTAACACGCAACACGTTACACTTTCACATGTTCGTTAAACGTGGTGATTTTGAGGGATGTATTACCATGCTTCACGACACGTAGGCACGTAACTTTTGTGTACTGAATAAAAATGTCGGGAATAAATGTTGTGGCTTTTCAGATTGAAAACTCTGAAAAATACCAAGTTATACATGAGTGTTTTAACATTGGTTTTGCTTGAACAGGTTGCGCAAGTATACTGCTCGTGATTTACACAGACCAGACTTTGAAAACAACTAAGAGATCGCTATAACCTCCAAAACGAAATGTATCTGGGGGATGCAGACGTGTTTTCGGTGTATAGTCAATAAATCGTATGCAATAAATGTTGACCTGCTGAGAAAATTAAATTCTGTTTTATGAAGTAGGTTCACTGAAAATTGCAAACTTAACAGTAAACATTCTGTATTTCATGCAAGCATTTTTATACCACTGAGAAACATAATTACTGAACTGTGGCAATATAAATCTCCCAAAATATTTACGAATAAAGAAAACATAATCCTGGACTAACTTCTACAACTCGTCCGTTCTCATGTTCAGGAGAAAATCATACATGCGGTATATTATAATTAAAAACGTGAGCACACGACATCGTGAAAATAAAATCAAAACAAACTTATGAAAAGCCAAAATAACACAACATCGCCCCTATTTTGTGATGGGCCAGCGAGATTACGTGGGGCAGAGTTGTGAATCATGTAATACGCAAAAGTTAGACATTGGCAAGCTTTTCATCACTTGAACGTTACGTTAAATGATCGTAATAGGTTTCCTTGAAACACTTTAGTCAAGGGGTAGCCGGATTACGCATATTACGTTATACGTGAAGTCATCGTAATCCCTGGTTTATAGTACATTCGCGGTTACTCCCAACTTTTCTGAAGCCCTGTTAAAGTACTTCCAGGATATTCCTCCACCTCCGGCAAACAAAGCTTAACCGAGTCTGGAAAATTACACCAAAGGAACAATGCACCGCATTCGTGTGCACTCAGTGTAAGAACTATTTCTTACAAGGCAATTTTCTCCCTGTTTTTATTCGTATTAACTATAAATGAAATATTATAATTTAAAAATAAAATATACGTAAAAGTTTAATTTAACCAAAATAATGTAGTTTTATGTAACACAAATATAAGACACTTGTAATGCATGACGAATATAGGAAACAACCAAGAAAGTCACAAATGGCGTTATTTTTTAAAAGTTAGATTCAAAAAGCGTGAATAAACCGCGAATAGATTATAAGAGCAGGAAATTTCACCTACGTTAATTTCAATAAGCGCGCATTGGACCACGCATGAGCTATAGAGTGGAGCAGTAAGCAGGTAGTAGAGGACAGCCAGCCGGCGACCTTGAGAAGGTGAGCAAGATTTGAAGCTGGAGTCGTCGGCAACCTGTCGCGCCTCTCCCAGCGGCGGACTACAGTGCGAATGAAGTCACCCACCTTCCAGGAACAGACCGCCAGCTGGCAGTGACTCACACCTGCCCTGCTGGATATCATTGGAGGCTCCAGATGCTGACCGTCACATGCGAATAGCGCACGTCTACCGCCACCATGCCATGCCGGAGACCAAAGCGGATTTTTGTATGACTTCCATACATTAGGACTTTCGACCTGTTGCAAACTTCAGACTTGATTTATCGCTGGTCTTTCCGTAGTTTCTTTGGTATATCCACACTAGGGGTTCATATTGTATTTGAGTAAAGATGGTGAATTTCTTTATCATTGTTACGTTCAATTTACAGTTGCGTATAAGTTGGCAGACGTTTCACCTGTTATCCACTCTTATTTTTTGAATGCTTTTCGCGAAAATTATGCATGTCCGTAGTAATTATTTTCTGAAATTTTACATATAGACCCTATAGCTGAACTTGTCTGTGAAGATTATTTGCAAAACGTGTTAGTAGTTAGTTATTGCATTTATGGAAATTTTCATCTACGACTCTAGGAGCTTGTTTCTCGGGAAGACAGCATACCGTAACTATTGATGTGTTTCTGTGTGAGCAGTCACCCGGTATGCAGACAGTGACCATGATTCCCTTTCCCGCTGGTCGGCGACGTGCTCTAGAGTCTAGAGCACCGGCATGCTGGGCCAACGTGTCAGCACGTCACCACTGGCAGTACGACTGCGCCACGTGGCCATGTGAAGGCTGCTGTATTCGGCTGCATTTCTTAACTACCGTGCCACACATGTACAGTGTTGCATATCGCGCTGTCTGCCATGTTACCAGTATTTTCGACGAGGCGATATTGCCGATGTTCAGCTATCACGACACTGGTGAAGTAAATATGTACATTTTCCATATTTGTTTTATTAATTGTATCAATATTATATGTATTTATATAGATATATATTATATAGTATATATCTGCTATTTTCAACACGACTTGCGATGTCGAAATTTGCGATAAAATATGAGCTATACTAGATATGTCGATATTTTCGATAGCGATATAGGCCTAATCGATGTTTGCTATTAATCACAATCGATACTCAGTACTTTATGAAACTGGTATACTGCATCCATATCGATAACGTCATCAATTGAAGCGACACTGTAGTCTTCGTGGAACATCCCTTGGCTGTTACGGACTCGGCTTCTATCCCGGCCGGCTGTGCTCCCTCCACAAGTGTTTACACACTTCCAGGCGAACATCTTTGCAGTTCATTCACGTATAGACCTACCTTAGCCAATCGCCATCCTTTATGTTAAGGCGCTGATAAGCCTAGGTGTATGAAAAAAATATATTATTTATTACTTTGATCTTTACATATCCCTTACTCACGGTTGACCTAAAATATGCGACAGGAAGCAGACAAGAGGCAATTAGAATAAAAAAAAAAACAACCATCAACTGGGGTGAACTGGGACACTGGAATGACTTACGGCATACATGTGGTTACTCGAAGTAAAAACCAATGCACTGTACAACTGGCTGTGTTGTTGCTAGTGCTAATGTTTAGCTCACTCAAGCTATATCTTCCGTCATCTGAGATGACTTTGGATGTGTCAAAGAAATTTTCGTTTGTACATGTGAGGCAACATCTGCAAACAAAAGTTTCTTTGACACATCCAAAGTCATCACAGATGACGGAAGAGTTAGCTTTACGGCAGGTATAGATTATTCACAGTAAAGTTAGCACTTTTGAAAGCCCTATCCTTCAGAATAATAGTCAATAAATATATTTTATTTTAGCCTTAGACGTTAACTTCAGGGTGCGGTGGAATATACACACTGTGTATATTACTTACATGATGACATTTATTTTAAAAGGTGGTTAAAGGATCAAAAATGGCTGAAAGTAAAAAGTAACTAGGGCCTCAAAAGTGCTCACTTTACCGTGAACAGCCTATAACACCAAAAATGTTGTAATAAAGTTATGAATGACTAGTGCACACCTAATAAAAATGTAATTATTATAATAAAAATATGATTTATATAATTGAAAAATATAAGCTTTAAATCGAAAAATATCACTATTTCTATATACTGCCAGATTTTTGTTCATCGTATCGCAATTACGATGTTTAAGAAGTAGCATATCGACGCCGTCCGTTGTACCAAGACATAGTGCGCACGGGAAAAGGCGTTTGCCCTGACTGTCTGGAGACGCCAGCGGACGAATCCACAGGCAGGAAGACGTCTGACCCGGTTGCGCTCGTAGAGTGAATATGGGGTAGGGGTAGAGTGATCACGTTAGCTGCAAAAAGCCATTCTCCGTGTCCGAACACTGGACTGCTTTTATGCCAATACGACTATCATAAACGACGTGGATTGGATTTCAGGTTAGAACACTGTTTATGTAAACAAGTGCTTTGAGATGTTTATATACTTCATCGGGCCAATTTTTAATGCAATTTGATTAAAATTAAATTAGTAAAAATATTTTATTCATATAAAAGGGCTTGCATTTTGAAATTCAAGATAAAAGCAAACACGTTCATCACTGTTAACCATGTGACTTTGACAGTTGTATTGGTGTGGGGTAGGTCAATGTTGGGTACAAAAGCAGAAGACGAAAAATCGATCTACTTCATACCTCATCTTTAGTCTCTGGTTGCGCTGCCCCTAGCTCGCCGAATACCCTCCAGACACGTCTGTCTGCGGACATCTGAATGTAGCGAGTGACTCGAGTATTCTAACTACAAAAGATAGTCTTGAGGTCCACAAGTGAAATGACAACTAATTGCTTCAAAATTCAAAACATTAATTAGTGTTTAGTCAAGAGTTCCCTCAGGACAAACGATAGTTAGTATAAAAGAATTAACAATTATAATGTTTCTTGATTTTTGACAGAGGGCACTGTGGCTGTAGTGTACACAACAGTTCAGATTTCTAAATAAGTGCTGCAAATTAAATTTTACATTTTAAAGTAAAATTTAAAGTTACACCAGACACTTTCAGTGGAGGTAGCCCTCGACTAATTTCATTAACCCTTTCAGTTGCAAATAAATATACCGTTTAAGGCATTAAAAAAAACCAAATTTTGCTCGGAACTGTACTGTTGTCGGTATGATGTCTTGTAGACCAATAAAAATCTGTTTGAACTTAATTTTAAGGCTTGGCGTCCCCCACAATATTGGACTCTTTCATTTACTGCTAATTTAATTTAATATGAAATAAAATTTTTAAAAAAAGTACTATATAGTTAAGCTATTTACCTTGCAGTAGAGACACAAATTCTCAACGATCAACTTATAATATTATCACAAATAGAAAAATAAAAACATTAAAATATAAATGCATGCCTACCTTTTTACGACTAAGGAATAACACACAGCTAAAACCACGTACAAAAATATTAAATAAATCGTAAATTGTAAATTTTCAATAGTCGAACATTCCCAATATTTAGTTCAAAACTTAAATTACGACACTAAAAGGAATGAATTCTGCATAAGTCGTGAATTCGAGCCGCAAATTAAAACAGCTGTTTTTGTGACTATAGTCTATTCGTGGTTTCTTCACAATTTTTGAAGAAAAATCTCTCGTGTATGAAAAATTATCTTATTTTTTGTTGCACAAAAATTTTACTTATATTTTATTTATAATTATAACGTTTCATTAATACTCAATACAAATAACAACAGTGAGAAAATAGATGTGTTGACAATGGCTAGCAATAAATAGTTTTTATGCGAAATGTTATTAAATTGAACGCGCACGAATGAAGTGCGTTGTCCCTTTGGTGTAATTTTATAGACACGGTTTAGCATTATTTACGTGAGGCGGAGGAATAGTATGAAAGCAGAACTTTAGCAGGGCTTCAGAAAAGTTTTTAGTAACCATGAATAAACTATACTGAATATAAACTTAACAGTGGATAACCCCTCACACACGTGAAGGTATTCCCTCTCTGGACACTGTGTACAGCGCAGAACATTAAATTCAATTTCCATATAACGTCTCAGATATACGGGAACGGTGAGTGATAGGGTTAACTTGCGGGTGCAGTGGAGGTGGCGCCAGCAGGGAACCAACAGCGGGCGAAGACAGTGGCTCTCAGCAAGGGTCGAGCGCGGCTGGAGCAACGTGTGGACTGCGGCAAGGCGTGTGCGCTCACGTGTTGACGTCTTCGTAGACCTCACACCACTGTTTGTCTGCCTAGCTCCGACTTCAACGTACACCTCGCCCGCTCCCAACACTTGCACCGCACGAAGGGAATAGCGAGCGTACACGTCACTAGAGCATGTCTGCA
>NQII01003002.1:227289-290450 GCA_002778355.1 Clitarchus hookeri
CAAGCACAACACGGTATTTCAACACTTTCCAGCGATTTTGTAATAAATACTTTGGGAAATGAACTGTATCTACGTGTTGTATGGACTTCGGTGTTTAGAAATTGTATTTATTTTTGCGAGCCAGTGTTGGCATCTACAGGATAGCTGTTTGTCAGGCCTGTTCTAATTCCTATCCATTGTAATTTGTAATTTAGTAATCTTACTCGATGGTAGTGCAATATGTAATCTTTGGCTTAATGTTATGGTATTTCATTGTTTTCCTAATGAATGTTAAATATCAACTGAAATTTTGTGTTATCGAAGAGATTATTCCCAGTTGATTTTTCATTCATCATGACGATCTGCAAGTTTAGTAAAATGCATTTCTGATTTCCACCCAAAGTACTTCAAGAACACAGAAACTAGACATACGCTTATAATGCAAACTCCAGCCGCACACGCCAACATAAATGCGTCACTGGCCAGCAACATTTCGGACCGCCATTCACGAATGAGCGTCGGTAACCTAACTGGCAGCCGGTAGCCCATCCAAAAGAGAATCTTTCACGATACGCAATGGTCAATCAGGCAAAAAGGCCGTTCCTTAGAGCCTCGCGCAGCCAATCAGCGAATGGGTACAGCCACAGGGATCGCCACGCCATTTCGCTTCTGGATCTATTACATGACTTCGCCACAAACAGTTAACACGTGCCAAAACATAGTTCGGCCAATTAAGGAAGATTTATTACCTTACAGTGTTTTAAAACATACACAGTATAATCACATTATTATGACCACCTGCTAGAAGTGCCATCTGCCGCGCGTAGCCTATGATGTATGGCCCGTGACATGAGCTGGTGAAGCGGGTATATCATGCGACCGACAGGCTGGCAGTACACAGTGCGCTTCCTGCTGTCATGGGTAAGGGAAGCGATTCAATCGAGTTGCAAAAAGGATGATCATTGGCTTTCGAACTAAGGGGGGCAGCATTTCGGAAACAACGACGTTTGTGAACTGTTCACGTGAGTGTGTTAAAGATGTATCATGAGTGGACTAATGGCACTTTTGGGAATAACCGCCGTGGAAACTGCGCAGCTCCACGCGCCATTGATGTCCGAGGTGAACGTCGACTACGACGGTGCGTGAAGGCCAACCGACAGGCTACAGGGAACAGCTCAACGTCCAAATTAACCAGGGGGCATCCAGATACGTGTCTACCGCAACAGTTCAGCGAACCCTTCTGCGAATGGGACTCCGGAGTAGACGGGAGGGTGACTGCACCCATGTTTACACAAGTGCATCGGCGAAAACGACTGGAATTTGCTCGACAGTATGGCGACTGGACAGCTCCTGATTGGCGACGGGTAGCCTTCTCCTACGGCGCACGAGAGATGGGACATAGCATCTCCGAGGTAGCGATAAAATTAGGATTTTCGCGTACGACCATTTCACGAGTGTACCGTGAATATCGGGAATCTGATAAAACATCAAATCTTCGACATGGCTGCGGCCGGAAAAAGATCGTGAACGAACGGGACAAACGACGACTGACGAGAATCATTAAACGTGACAGACGTGCAACCCTTTCTCAAATTGGCGCAGATTTTAATGCCTCCGGCATACCTTCAGTTATTAGCCGAGTCTAGGCCACGTCGTCTTGCGGCACTTCTGCGTGCTCGCGGGGGCCCTACACGATATTAGGCAGGTGTGCCAGTTTTTTTTACTCTTCAGTGTATAAACCACCATGACAGAAAGGAACTTCAAATAGACGTCTACGTCGCAAAAATGCACGTATCGTAATCAGAACTGTTGACATTTGTGAGCTAGAGGTCAGCTTCCGTAGCCGAGGTTGCAACCCCGTAAAACTTGGAGTCCCGAGATTCCAACTTCGAATAGCTGGCTAGCAATGTATACAGCTTAATAGCTGTAGGTACTAAGGGTTTCCTAGATCGCAGAGCCGCTCCTCCCCGGCCATAGTCAACTGTGAATCATAAAAGCAGTAACGTTCGTAAGCCAATTAAAAACCATAAGGCGTTCCGAAGCTAGAAATAACTCGGCGCGGACGGATTTATTATTTTACGGGACCCGGTAATAACGCTTCTATAAAACACCGCGCCCAGAAATAGAACAACGCTGAAAACCGCGTATCGCGTGGCGACTCCAGACTGAAAATGAAGTCGACTGATTTTCGTTTTCTACGCATGATGTCAGGCGGCCGTGTTTGTATAGTGTTTAGACTACTCACCTTCCACCTAGGGGAACCGGGCTCGATTCCTGGCGGAGTCGCTCCCGGATTTTCGCAAGTGAGTATCGTGCCGGCCGATGCCGCTGGTCGGCGGGTTTTCTCAGGGATCTCCCGTTTACCCCACACTTGCATTCCGGCACTGCTCCATACTCACCTCGCCTCACCCTCATCGGTTCTCAACACCTTGATGTTAAGAACCGTCTAAATTTCTCCACCACTACGCATGTCACCGTGGTTGCCCCAAACGTGTAATATTTGGTTGGTGCAAATAAAGATTTGCATGGACGTACGTATATTAGAGATCCGGTTATAATTTTTAAAAAACGAGAAAGGATTATTGATATTTGAACCCGGAGCACTTGCACCCGAATGCTGCACCTTAGTTCCCTCGACCATTTTGACTGTTAAAGAAATAGGTACATAATTTTTTTTTATAATAATTCCTAATGCATTGACATTTACGTCACATGTTTTCAAATTTTACAGCTTTAATTTTTTAGTTTTCTTTTGAAATTGTTTCAGCGAGATTGTCTGTTACGTTATTAAGCACCAATAAATATTCTACCAAACAGGTTGTTATCCATACAAAAAAGAAATGATAAACAAACTCTTGAGCTGTAAATTCGAACGAAAGCAATCAAATGACCTGCGCCTCAATCTGCACTGATTGAATATGACGTAAAAGTAATTTTTGGTAGTTCAAAATATTGTGACAGTATCATTAACATAACATGCATATTATGTTCGGGTCCCCCAGATAAGTCACGCCAACGGCTGAAATAGCCAAAGACAGCGTTATGGGCAGTTAGGACTTAACGTCTCGTCGACAGCAGAGTCGTTAGAGGCGGGGCAAGCTTCGTCCATGGCCTGTAGTAAGAAACCGTTTCGGAATTTGCCATGGAAAACTGAAAACACGATGGCCGGAACGGAATTCGAACCCAGGTCCTCCCGAATGCGACTCAGGAAGTTTACCACCTCGCCCAGCACAGCGTAAAATCAACATGACAACCTGGTGTTATCACCATTCTACTGATTCAGAAATCCACCTCACTGTCAGCCACTTTGCCATGCATCTCCCCTATCCTCTGCGGTGACGAGTTGCGCATCAGCTCTGCTTAGACAGCGACGGACTTTGACTCAGCTCAATGTATACCACAGCGGAAAATTGGCGTAGGCCGCGCATGCCAGCTGCACAGTACCGAGCTCCGAATACTAGCATTCTACTGCAGATACATATTTGTAAACTGGCATTACATTTCAAATCACTGTGCTTAAAAAAACGGTATGCTAATTATTGATGTAAATAGCTTGGATATTTTCCATGAAACCAATTTAAGGAGTATTGGATTATTATAAATGATATTAATGTTTTCTGTTTACTTACAGTCTTTCAGATGCCAGGATGTGGCTTATGTGATGAAACAGGCTTAATTTACAGTTCGAAACCCCACACGCCTTACTTCTAATATACGGATTTGAACCCAGAATCTTGTGATGTGGACGTAGTGCCTTGATGACATGGCACCGAGAAAACTGTTCTCATTGCCAACATTCCAGGAAAGTTCACTTGCAAAATATTATACAGTTTTGCATAATTCTTTATAACATACTACAGTATGACGTAAACTTGGATTTTACTAGATTTTAAATCTACCATAATATTTCATGGATGTAAGTATATAATTATAATTAACGACTGAACAGGTCGTTGGCACTTTGTTGATGCTCGGAAAAGGAAATAAAATATTAGCGATTTTTGACATTTTCTTGATTGGTGTACTGAAATTGTCTTTAGAAGGATGAACAACACTGAGATGAAAAATGAAAGTAATAAGTCCTGAGGAATGAAATGAAAAAACGAGGGCGGGAAAAGGGGTTGGCGGAATAACGTTTTGTTTGCTTCTCACGCTAATATTTTTACAAACGCCGGTCCAGATTCAAAAATAGTGCACTATATTTGCTGTGCACTCTGTTTATCAGGTGGCCGGCATCTTGGCGACTGGCGTCACAGTTGTTCGGGAGGGGAGGGTTCACGGGTCACCAGGTAAGCGTACACACACGCGCGTGCACACACACACATACTTCTCCCGGAATAACGTCGCTTCCGTCGTAGCTATATGACTTGTGGCAGTGATACTTCACGAAAAAAAATACTTCGAGATAAAATACATTTCACTACACAGCTGTTAATCGTGAACCATCTTTAGTGGATCAGTTATGTTCTGCGGCAAGTATTGCCTGTTTGCACGCAAATCACAGACAGTCAGTTTCTACGTTGCCGAACGTTGAGTGGACCGGTCAAATAGAGAAAAGGCTTTAAAAACATTCACCAGTCAATGGCTGAAAACGAACTACTGGCGTGTAAACAAGAACTAAAGTCTTCCGTGTTCTCAAATTGTTTCACAAAAAATAACTTTGTGTACGATTGTTCAGTCACGCGTAAATATTAACATTGCAGTGGACCTTGAATTATGTAATCCTATGACTAGCAATTTAAAATTTTAGTAAACCTACAACTAGTTTTCATAATAGGTGCCAAAACGAGTATAAGCATGCTATAGCTCATTCGACGTTACTTGAGCACGGTTGAAACTAACCTTAGAAAATAGTTCCTGTCCGTAATTGTATTTACGTTAGGTGATATACTGAATGCCATTTTCTCAGTAAAGACGGCAGGAATATACCAATAATGTTTTACTTGTGGACACTGAATGTATTTGATTAATTTCTGTTGTTTTATGCACATCAAAGAATTTAAATATTTTTAAAATATTTACGTTTTAAGCAATTTCACAGTTTCAAATAATCCACACATGAATAAAGCGAGCGGGCCCATTGAAACGTTAATTAAACACATGGTGGAAGGATACAAAACTGGCAGAAAAACAGTCCTCACGCAGGCAGGACCCAGTTAATCGCGAACAATCTATAATTAGAGCTTCCGTTAGAATATTAACAGTTACGAGCAGTGATTCATTTTCGAAGGTTCATTTCCAAAGATCCCGAGCCCAGTTAACGTCGCACGGGCAAGCTGCGTGTAACATATCGATGCGACCAATCTCCTGCCTGAGGCTCGACCGCGAACTGCAGCCGGATGTGCATTGCTAGAGGACAGTCCAGCCTCCAGAAAGAAGAGGACCGACCGGAGATACAAAGTTGAAGGAGTGGCGAATATGAGAACGGAAACAAGGCGAGATAGCCACCATATCATGGCAGCGTACATCACCGCCCACTCGCCAATATACTCTAGACGTTCTCACAGCGCTACTGCCGGACACAGATCCATAGGCCTCTGCAGTTAAAGACCAGCCTGGCAACAATTTGGCTGAAGACGAGCTTTGTGCCACCACTCAGACCTGACAAGGCTTATATACGCAGTTATACCTGTAATTGTTTTATACAGGATGATTTACGAGGAGTTACCGTCACTCATAGGGCATATTCCTTACATCAATTGCAGCAAAATATATACATGTGGGTCCTATTCCCAATATTTACAGAGTAATTCGAAACATTTGAAAAAGGATGAATAAAATAATAACATTTTCAGAAGTAAATACAGTGATGTATTATCAGACCGTACCGTTTACAGTTGAGCATCACAATTGGGTCTAACAAGCCTACAAAAGATGTTCAAAAATGTTTCTGTCTACTTCCATACATTTGGCCGCACGCTTATGAACCACGAGTGTTGCACTACGTAGCTAAACACAGCTATCTCTGACTTCTGTAGCGGCATGTATGATACGCACAAGTAGTTNCTAACAAGCCTACAAAAGATGTTCAAAAATATTTCTGTCTACTTCCATACATTTGGCCGCACGCTTATGAACCACGCGTGTTGCACTACGTAGCTAAACACAGCTATCTCTGACTTCTGTAGCGGCATGTATGATACGCACAAGTAGGTCCTCACGTGTTTCTGCAGTCCTTTGGTAAGCAATATCCTTCATCCACCCCCATGCGCAATAATCTAGTGGTGATANTCCTCACGTGTTTCTGCAGTCCTTTGGTAAGCAATATCCTTCATCCACCCCCATGCGCAATAATCTAGTGGTGATAGATTTGGCGATCGAGGTGGTCAGGTGTGAAAACTGTCTCGTCCTATCCATATATCAGGGAAATACACATTTAAGTGTTCAACCACAGCACGGTGGAAGTGAGGAGGTGCACCACCATGCTGGAAGATCGTACGATGTCTCACTGTTAACGGAATATCCTCGAGTAACAGTGGCATTTCTTGCAAAACTTGCAGATACACCACACCAGTCAAGTGAGCCGGGAAAATAAAAGGCCCAATTAGTTTATTGTGTAGGATACCACACATTGATGCTGAAACGGTTATGAAAACCATTTTCCACTGTTGGGAGGGTATGCTGATTGTCGAATTACTCTGTAAATATTGGGAATAGAACCCACATTTATATTACATATTTTGCTCCAAATGATTTAAGGAATAAGCCCTGTGAGAGGCGGTATCTCTTCATGAATCATATTGCATATGTATCCATACACATATATATGATGTTATTGAACAACACTGGCAAACACTGGCAGGTCATTCCTTGTAAAAATTTAAGATAAAAGTTTGTGTACCGCTTTTTCCAAAAGTGATTATTCATTATGCACCGCCAAATGTCGATTTTTGAAATGCTTTCAGTTAAAAAATAAATCAGAAAGTACTTGCGATAGAGTAACAAGTAGGTGAATAGTGATTTGTATAAAGGATATCTTACACCTCTGAAAACGTGGTCGGTAATTTCACCCCCTTTCATTGGGTAAATATGACTTGTCACCTTATGTTTGAGTGAAACTTTGTAACAGTAAGCTATATGTCATTAGTTAAAGAAGTTATGAATAAGCACGTCCTAAATTAACAGAAAAGGTTACCTTGTAGAAAGACTTTCTGATGAACCGTTTTCGAGAAATCCACTAGGAAATTTCAAACAGAATGTAAGTGGCCTGGCAGGTAGGCAGCCCACTATGCAAGGGAAGATTCTGCTTCACTTCGCATATGAGTGCACGATACGGTAATGATGGCTTGAAAGAAGTCGCCGTAAATACTGCGTGCAATCAGTCGTGTGCTACGCGTGCTACGCTGAATTTACTGATTAGTGCTCTTAAGTTTGTAAATTTAGATATTTGTAATGTTTCAGTACATTTATTTACTTTATTATTTGCCTTGTGTTCATTTTGCAGTCTTAGTACATTACCACTTTAGTGCGACCTCTTGATGGTCACAATACATCAACTTGCAATCATCATTTGTGAAGACAACTGACCCGGAGTCACACACAGCACACGACTCTTCACCCTTTTAAAGTACAGCGCATTCGCATCGTCCAGGCACTTGTGGGAAGTGTGTTGCCTACATGTCAGGCCACTCAACTTCTGTTTGAAAATTTTACATTGATTTCTCAAAAACGACCCACCTTTGAGTGTCCCGAAAAGGCAAATTTTCTGTTAAGTTAGACGTGTTAGTTCATAATATGTCTTAACAAATTGTTTACAGCTTATTGTTACAAAATTTCACACAAACATTGGGTGGCAACACCCATTTACACAATAATTGGGGGGGNTTGTTTACAGCTTATTGTTACAAAATTTCACACAAACATTGGGTGGCAACACCCATTTACACAATAATTGGGGGGAGATATTACCAACCAAGTTTTAAGAGAGGTATGATCTCCGTTCACTATTCACAGACTTGTTACTTAATCGNGGGGGGAGATATTACCAACCAAGTTTTAAGAGAGGTATGATCTCCGTTCACTATTCACAGACTTGTTACTTAATCGCAAGTATTTCCTCATATTTTTTTTACTAAACGCATTTCAAATCTCGACTTTTAAGTGCACACGATGGCTCTCTTAGTAATTACTTAAGAAATATATTGTACATAAATTTTCGTCTCATTTTTCGTAAGGAACAACCTGTCGGAGTTTGTTGGCGTTGTTCAAAAACATAATGTGTGTGTGTGTAAATATATATATATATGCCATNATATATAATATATATATATATGCCATCTTTTGTTGACAGTCAGCTGAACGGGTGCGGTAAATATACAAATATAAGCAAAGGCGACCTCTAAAGACCGGCATTCGAACTGGGAACATAGCGGTGCAAAGGTATTCCAAACCCTCACTTTGACATGAAAATGTCATGTGAATGTTTTAAAACTTAACTGAAATAATATCAGAATTGTTTAAAATACTGATTTTATTTAATTAATTTAATATTATTTCCTAAAATTATGACGAGAGAGCGCCTTTCTCTCAAGTCATTATCTTATTTGTCCACACCACACCGAGCACCTTACTGTACCGTACTGCGCTCATTACTGACCAGCTGTCAGTCAGTGGAGTGGCGAGCTGATTGTCTGCCAATAAAAGTTGCCTACATTACATAACACTATTTGCAGTATATCGTGTTAATCCGTGCGATGTAAGATCCAGATAAATAGTTGGCGAAGCACTGAAGCTATACCACTGCGAGTTTTATTTTCCATGGCAGTGAAAATTTTCACACTGACTTGGCCGTAGCTACAAACGGAAAAACTTATCAGGGTGCCAACATGGTTGAGGTGGTAACACTGGTTATTTCTGCAATGCACGTGGCTCTCTCAATATAGTTCCGCTTGAAAAGGGGTCGAAATGGATGACATACAAGGAGGCTGAACTGTCTGATGGGTGGCCATGAGGATACACGAAACCAGATACTGTAAGTCAGCGGCAGAACGAATGCGTGGCGGTTGGTGGGAGCACCCGGAAGAAACTACACACGCTGCTGCGGTGTTCTTCACTTGAGAGGCCCACTAACAAGATCGCAGCCCTGAGGGGCAATACAAATTTCGTAATTTTTTTTTTTCAACTTCCTCGTTCAACATTTTTTTTTTTTTTAATTTGGTTGAAGAAAATTATTTACATCCCTATTTGTTTTATAGTTCATTAGCATTTCAGTCACTGTCTTCTTCAATAACAATACATATATTTTGATGTGTAATTATACTTCATAGTACAGTTAATTCAACTGCCAACGCTATTAACGAATAGCCAGCAATAAACATTTCAAGTGAAATTTTTAATGATTTGTATACTACATCTGCACTGAGAGAATAACTTCTACGAAAAAAAAACATCTTAGAAGGCGAAAACGATGCTCGAAGCTGAAAGAAGAAGTTTATATCTGTGCACTGGGGCCTCAATGAAGTTCTCCAGTTCGCAGTCAGGTTCCAGGTAAAACTGTAGCTTTCATGGTGGCTTGGGAGATGTACGAGTATAGGACAATCCCCTTCCACGCTGCTGTCAGTAGGGAGGGCTGTTATGGCGGTAAAGGCTGCCCCATTAACATGATCTCTCGCTGGTGGCGTATTTATAGCGAGACCCTGGTGCGGCATTTGTCGTTCCAGCGCCAGTCATAACAAAGAACCCGCCCCTTCTCTGCTAGTCTTCTGTCCCCACTAAGAGGGTAATTCCCTTCCTTACTGTCTTCTGTAGCGTTTTATATTATTACTGCATGTAACAATGTTGAATTGGTTCCTGTCGAGAGGGTTATTACGGTATCTATGCTGGCTTTCCCCTTTCTCTTCTTAGTTAGGTTAACTATAGGTACACCTAGGAGGCTGTCATGGCCCAAACTGTGGCCATGGCTACCCAATCTCTCTCTGCGACGATGCACGCCTCCTTGCATATATTTCATTCCCTGTATGTGCAATTAGCTCCCGTCCTAGCCTCAAACGTACACTTAACACTTAGAAAAAGATTAGGTTATGAAAAAAGTAACCTGCATTTGTTGTTGACTGAGACTGCCGCGAGTCCTTTACTTCCCTCTTCCCACGGCTGTTGAGTCGGCCCAAGCGGCATTTACCCGCAGAAAGAACATGGGGTAGAGTGAACATGCCAGCTGCTCAATTACTAACCGAACTGTGAAAACAGCGTAGCTTTCAATAACGTTAACGAACTGTTCATTGAAATACGTGCTTCACTTTGTTTCTGACAAAGAGAAGCACGTATTTCAATAACGTTAACGAACTGTTCATTGAAATACGTGCTTCACTTTGTTTCTGACAAAGAGAAGCACGTATTTCAATAACGTTAACGAACTGTTCATTGAAATACGTGCTTCACTTTGTTTCTGACAAAGAGAAGCACGTATTTCAATAACGTTAACGAACTGTTCATTGAAATACGTGCTTCACTTTGTTTCTGACAAAGTCTAGATGCAACTAAAATATATTCAGGTTCCAAATAAATATTAAACATACACAGTCGAATCACATTATTATGACCCCTGCTAGAAGTGCCATCTGCCGCGCGTAGCCCATGACGTATGGCCAGTGACGTGGGCTGATGAAGTGAGTATATAATGCGACCCACAGGCTGGCATTTCACCGAGTTGCAAAAAGGATGATCATCGGCTTTCGGGCCAAGGGGGGCAGCCATTCCGAAACAGTGATGTTTGTGGACTGTTTACGTGCCCCTGTGGTAAAGGTTTATCGTGAGTGAACTAATGGCACCATTGGGAATAGCCGTCGTGGAAACTGAAGAGCTTCACGCGCCATTGATGTCGGAGGTGAACGTCGACTACGACGGTGCGTGGAGGCCAACCGACAGGCTACAGTGGAACAGCTCACCGTACAAATTAACCAGGGGGTATCCCGACACGTGTCTACCGCAACAGTTCAGTGAACCCTTCTGCGAATGGGACTCTGGAGTAGACGGAGGGTGACTGCACCCATGCTAACACAAGTGCATCGACGAAAACAACTGGAATTTGCTCGACAGTATGGCGACTTGACCACTGCTGATTGGCGACGGGTATTCTTCTCCTACGAGTCATGTTTTCAGCTGCATAGAACGGATGGAGGTCAGCGTGTCCGGCGAGAAACGTCGGAGAATCGACACTCTGCATCCATTGCAGGACGAACAGAAGGCTGTGGGGGCAGTGTTATGGTCCGGGGAATGTTCTCGTAGTATTCTCTAGGTCCCATCATCCATATGGAAGTCTAACCGCTCAGCCACCGTGGCCCCACCACTTGAGAACGTCAGTGACTGTTTATTATGACAATAATATAATTAGAAAAATAAATAACGAATTTATCACTTTTACACAACATAATTAATTACAATATGCATGTACTCAAATTCTCTTTTTTAGAATGTACGCCTAATGAAGTTACTGCTATATACCGTAAAAAAATTATTTTTGCTGAAAATAGTTAAATTCTACAAATGCCAAAACATTAATCCTACCAGCCAAGCAAGCCGTTCGCTTATCACAAAATCGAGTTTGTATAGAACACTGACGCTCTGCAACTTATCTATACAACTAAGCTTCAGGGTTTTTATTTTACACAAATGTGTTTTCTAAATTAAGTTTCGAAAGCTTACGAAGAGAACAGGGTTACACAATCATTTTTAACATGCTACATAGGCTTGATAAATATTTTTAGTGAGTATGTAACCAGTGGCGGCACTAGCCCTTGCGGGACTCCGGGCGATAACTCATCACAGGACCCTTTTTGCAATCAAAATAAGCAAAAACAATCACATTAATCCCTTTCTTTATTGCCACGCACGTGTATTTACACACCTCAACAAAAGATTTGCAACACTGGAATTACTGAGGTATTTGATTGTTTATGGCCGTGGTGAAAGTATGTGATGAAAATACACACTGTAGAGAATACCACACCTTTCATTCCGGTGTCTCTTTGTAATACACCTACCATCCCAGTGAACATGCTTTATAATAAACAAAATTACAGGTGGCGCAAAAAAAAAAAGTCAGGTGTTTATATTTTTGAACCCATGTAAATTAACGATAACTAGTTACTAAACAAACAAGGATAGCTGCACTGTACTATTAAGAAAGTCAGTTATTTAAATAAAATCTCTGCAACTATTTTGTGATTGTTCAATTGTTGATGAGTGTTCAATCAAATTACTATAGTCTGGAGTAGACGCCACGTAATTTTGTTTTTAAAGAAGAGCGAGAGCTGAGAGCCGGTCTTGGGTCGCAGTGTTCCTTAAGTAAATCTTGGGGAACCTCTGCTTTAAAAAGGTCATCTCGGCAGAAGCAACAATAAAGGGAATATGACTATTATTCTCAATGCAATATAAATGTTTGGGTATATTTCACGCAGGCTGTTAAGAACTATGTACTTAAGAGCTGAACCTACGTTGTTGCCTCCCTCGAAGACTCGTGTGATATTTTGTGATCTTCATACAGTTCCAGTGCTTCTATATCGTGTTTGTCTTTGTTCAAAATAACAACACTAGTAAGTTGTCAATTAGTCAGTTAGTCCTTAGTATGGTGCATGAAACAAAATGTGCTTTCGTGGGATATGAGTGCTTCAAATCTTAGCTGACAGGTTATTCGCTCAGTGTCTATGAAAACATTAAAGTGGTTATTTTTAAGTGGTCTTGTAGGAGAATCTCAGAACCCTCATCCTCTGCTCCATAGGAGATAATGTTATTTTTAAGTGTTCTTGTAGGAGAATCTCAGAACCCTCATCCTCTGCTCCATAGGAGATAATGTTATTTTTAAGTGTTCTTATGGTGATATCGAAAGTGACTTCAATGTCTTCTTTTTAAGCAGCTTCCTTCGGTGTCACCAGTGCTGACAAAAATTCACTTTCGCGATAGTTTTCGAGCTACTTGAATTAAACTTCTGGGTGCTTGGTTGGCACATCTAAATACATAGATTGACTCTTCCACAGTTTGCTGATAAAATACATCTCGACAAAAATAGCATCCCAAATATATGAGGAAGTAGCAATTTAATAGGTTACATTTTTTCGAGTGACAGGGACTCGCTCATCAGCCTACAGTCGGTGGGTTTTCTCGCAAACTCGACAAAGAATAGCAAACGGTTTTGAGCTAATATCTTTCTGCTTTCACATCTTCACTTCCGCACTGCCACCTGGCTTCTGAGAGGGTTTCAACGAAATGTATAAACGTGCCTTACGAATGCAGTACCTATCGCTGCAGCACGCAGTAATTGCGTAGAGCCTCTACAAGGGTTCGAAAAGCGACTGAACCCGAGCAGAAGATGAAGCGGTGTCACCCAAAATTACTTTACAGCTCTGGTTTCAACAAAGTACAAAAAAAGTTAATGGGTTCATTTTGGCGCACGTTTGCACCATTATCGTAACTTTTCCCACTACAGTTATCCAGAGACAAGGTAAGGTGTCCCTGTTCATTAACGTTGTAATCAGACAAATCTCCATCAGTCATTCTCCCTAACTCCAAAGTGTTCCTCGGTTTCAATAGTGTCCTTGTTGATGTTTCGTAGTATCATAAAGGGCTGGTTAATCAGAGCGTTATCTCGTGAACAGTTCAGGATTATTGAATTGTATTAGTTCATAAACACTTTTCCTAATATTTCAACTTTAATGTGGCTAGCTAAGAGCAGTGTGGACTCGTTCTGGATACTTCTTCTGAGGACTGGCTTCTGACAAAAGTCTTGGTCGTAATTTGGTGCAGACGCTCTCATAGAGTCGGATCGAATCTAGCGATCAGTTTGACCAAATTAGAAAAAAAAATCGTTACTGGAATATGAGACGAAAATTTCATTGTATCCTCCAAGAAACCAAATTTGGGAAGTAAAAATTTGGCGATTGTCAGTAACCTCTCCAACGTATCTTTCCAGCATTGATGTACAGCTCTAATCTGCAAGTTAGTGTTACTTCCTTTTACGACGATTTGTTTTGCAGACGCACAGCTTGAATTGGCGGTAAAATCTGTCATTACAGCAAGGATATCACGGGATCTTGGTACGTATTTGCATACCAAGTGAAATAAGATGGATTTTTGCTTCGATTTACGTTATCATCAAGGATTTGAACATTTTCTATAAAATTAATAAGCTTAAAAAAAATGTTATCTATATTTTGTAATGATATTAGCGTTTCTAGTTCTTCTATGTTGTGTTATCTTTGTCTCCAATGCTTCAAATTAAAAATACTTGTGAGTTTTTACACTTGTCCATTAGTCAGTCAGTCCTCAATACGATACATGAAACAAAATGTTCTTTCGTGGGATACGAGTGCTTCAAATGTAAGCTGACAGCTTATTTGTTAAAATCACAAATGTAATCAATCATTAGTCGCCAGAGAAAAGAGCAGTAGTCGCCTGGGAAACATTGTTTTACAATAGGTGCGGCGATTGGAATCTCCTTAGTTTGTTTTCTTTAGTTTTATAGGTAGATCAGAAATGTTAAAAAAATATTCTTATGACGTGTTAGCCATATAAGTAATGCTACAAGTAAGATGTAAATGATTTTACTAAAAAGTAATGTTGGCAAAATGTTGAATATTAAAAAAAGAAACATTTTTACAAACTTTTGATAATAAAACGTTATTGAAATGTTGTTTACTTTGACAGCAGCGAGCGTATTTAGGCCTACGTACAAATTATGTGCACATAATTTATGAAAGTTGTATATTCACAGAGTACATTGTTTTCAGAGCCACTACACGCACCTACTTGTATCCGAAACATCCACTAATCAAGAGGGTGACTTTGCGGATTTGCCATGAGTATTTTAAAAACCAAAATGAAATAATTTAATTGTCCACATATGTAAACATTTCATTTTTAAAGCAGCTTTAAGACAACTACATTTCCTTTGTCGCTGCTAGCTCCACTGGGCACAAGCCAGTCAGTGGACCCGTGTGTGCTGAGGTGAATAGCGACTTTGTCCAAAGATTCATTTCAAGAAGGCTCAGTTAACTAGGAACCAGCTGGGTCCCCTTGAGCCCGAGCGGTTACCCAGTCTACCCATGTCTGGAGCCACCACTGTATGTAACAAAGACATCTAGAATAAGATTGTGGTCTGCATGCCTATTCCTTGCTCATCGAGCATAATCTGTGTGTGGCCAATATGTATATGGATTGTCGGATATACGCTAGAGAACTTTATATACAATGAGGTTGAACTATAGTATTAGTTAGGTACGTGTGAGTACAAATAATTTGCAAAAGTTACGACGCGTGAGAATGACAATGTTCATAACTACATTTCAATATTTTTTTTTGCCTCCTGACAGTGTTCTTAATTAGATTGAGGGAAAATGTCTAAAGAAGTAGCGTTTCTGCTGCATATTTTTACGTTCACGAGTTGAATAGTATCGGCTGATGTTTATTTTATGGAATTAAATTCCTTCCTTCAAAATATGCATCACGACGTCGCGGGTCCGCTAGGTGTCAGCCTCTTTGCTTTGCAACTCCCTTAGGTGCGAGTGACGAGTGTAGGTGTTGCCTCGTGTTGTATCTCAGGTACGTGCTGACGAGCGCACATTCCAGCAGCAAGGCGTGCAGTGCACACACACACACACACACACACACTCACCGCAACGGTGAGTGTTGCTGCCCGGTCGTGTTCCACGCCGCCCTCTCTCAGCTCCGACAACTCTGCCGTCCATCCCTGGACCAGCACCCCTTTATCACCGCTACCTAATACTTACTATAGTTAAGGACGTGAAAATTTTGCGAATACCTTTCAGGACAAGCTACTGTAGACTCCAAACACATGTACAGTGACGTTTGCAACCGAATCGCAGTTTATAAGACACGCCCTCGAAGACTCTTGACTCAATAACCAACCTACAAGAAAAAAAAACATTTAATACCGTCCTACTTGTTCTGGCTTAGAACTGCGCACAAGCTGGAGCAGCAGCCAATAAACGATGAGCTGATGTTTCAGTATGCACATCACTGTGGATTACAGCCTACATGTCCCTGAGCCTGCAGAATCCAATAAAAAAAGTTATTTTCGTGAATAGAAAGTACTTTTGTGTAATCACTCAAACCATAAAGCTGGATTATATAACGTCTTTCCCTGAGAAATAACTTTTGATTGGGCTGCGGTCATCTCCCATGGTTGACAGCAACCAATAAAGATAGCTGTACAATAGAGGCAGCGTTTTCCGGTGATATTGACTAATATATAATGGTGGTGAATGTTACATGCATGTAACATTCATTTCATGTGAGCATATGTTTAAAATATTTCAACTGTAAATAATTTTTACTGAAATATGGCTGTTTTTGGTTATGTGAAGGCCTATAAACGATATTTGTTTAAAAGGATGAGGCAAGCAGTCTACAAGAAGTTATAAATAATTACTACAAACTCAAATAGTGACCATCCCCCTTGAACCCCTCCCCTCTTTAATCGGATCCTATGCTCTTCACATAATAATATGTAAGTAGTTGCTGTTTTTATACGAGTGCAGCTGTGACGTGCGTGATGGCACTGTGCGCACGTAATACAGAGGACGCATCCTGCTCCGGGATTACACGTTTACTCATCCCGACCATCTGCTCCGAGCGGTCACCTTTACCGCGTCTGCAGACCGTCGCGACCAGCAATCAATGATAGTGTGTGTGGTCCGGCTGAGTTGTACTAAATACGAGGTAGACTGCTTATTCGTCTTCTGCGCAGGTACCCAACATTCACCTACCCCAAAGGAACACAACTGTCAAAGTCACATGGTCAGCAGTGATGAACGTGTTTGTTTATATCCTAATTTTCAAAAGACAAGAACTATTATACCTATTAATAAAATACTTTTACCAATTTGATTTTAATCAAACTGCAATGCAAATTGGTTAGAGAGAGTATAAAAACATATCAAAGCTTTTGTTTTTTAAACAGTAATGTAACTTCAAATCCAATCCACGCAGTTGTAACTAGCCGTATTGGCAGAAAAGCAGTTCAATGTTGGGACACGGAGACTGGTTGTGCGTAGCCAGCGAGATCAATCTACATCATCTTTAATCTATGGTTGTGCCTGGGGGAATGGTTCCATCCCGGGAAGCTGTGCTCCATACATTTTTCTTCGCCCCCATACATACACATTACAACCACACACCTCTGCATTTACTTACCTTGTTATGTTTCCGGTCCTCACATTTAACATAAACCGTTTGGCCTTTCCGTCTGTAAGGACATTATCATTATCAATAAAGTTGCGTGAATTTCGCGAATTCATTTTGCGCTAGCCTAAGACTTCCTCAGGAATTTACATACTTGGGCTTCAATCGTTCATCCAATGGCTGCTGCCATGATCAGAAACTTATTTTCTCTCTGAACTGACGTGTTCAAAGAGTAACTTGCAAAATTCTGTAATGCACGGATGCGTAACATAATAGACACGGAACACAAATATAACGGGTTGAAGAATCGGGATTAATTTGAGCAATTATACGATACACGGAAACGTAACGATTCGCCACTTATAAAATTTAAAAAAAAACTAATGTTACAAGCGAATGACAGGTCGCTAAATTTTAATATTTGTGTAACGTATATTATCACATGAATCTTAATTATTTCCAAGTCGTGCATGTGTGTTTACAAAAAGAGAAATTATAAATTTCACATCAATCTATACTTTTTTTTGTAAAGAACAATAATAACGCAAACTATAATTGGACCAAATACTTGATTCCTACAATCTACACTAACTCACGGCCATCTCTCTTTAGATTCCATATGCATATGTGTCCACATACAGTACATTCCGCTATAGACAAATCGTGCCCGCGTCTGTGTAATTGCAGAACGGTCCTTGTGTGATGAAATGGAAAATAGACAGTGCCAAAATATCAAGTATTTTTAAAGTTTTATTTATTTTTATTACTGCTTTAATTTTTTGGACTATCGTTAGGTTATTTCATAAAGTTGTAAATTAGATTTAGCACAAAAATACATTTCATGGGCCCCTCTTATTTAAAAAAAAAGTGATTTGATGTACTAACTCTCGCATCCGCGCCGACCTCCCGTGGTGCAGTCTGTTGGTGCGCCGCCCGTCTGCGGGGCGGGTGGTTATGGGTTCGAATCCTAGGTATGGCATGGGTGTTAAAGTTAGGTCACAAATAAGTTTGTAAGCCGTCCCCTGATAAGCCTTCAGGCATAAAACTGGGGAAGTTAATAAGCCCTTTCCAATACAATACAATACAAACTCGTGCCCGCCATCTAAACTATTTTTGCTGGTGCATGTAGAGAAATTCTGTGTGGGGACTCGCGACGTCATTACAATTCGATGGTCGTGAATATGTGATGAACAAGTATTGCTAAAATAGCCGTGATTACCATGTCGATCAGAGAGTGAGAGGGAATGGTTCGTCGCTGCAGTGCGATACGTCTGCTGGTAACCAGAGGGCAGGGGTCAGTGTCGAGGATGGGCGGCGGCAGGTCGCACGTCCGGTCGTTAATGCCACCTAACTGCGGTGTTTGGCAGTGCGGGGATAAAGCGCGCGCGGTGCTTATTTGCCAGTTCCCAGCAGCGCTGCCGGCCTGCCCGCACCTAGTACGAGCACATAATACTTTACGATACGGAAGTTAAAAGGTCACGTGTATAATCTATTCACGGTATCTTCGAAATTTTTTTAATGAAATCTTTGAAAAATGATTCCATGTACGGCATGTTTGGTTGTTTACTAAATATACCACATATTACAAGCGTTTTATATTTCTGTTAAAACAATACATATTTTTTGGTTAAATAGTACTTGTACTTATATTTTAACTATAAATTGTAACATTTTATTTATAATTAATATGAATAAAAACGGAGAAAATAGGCGTGTTCGTAATGCCTAGTAAGACATATTTCTCATGCAAAATACCATTAAACTGAGTGCGCATGAATTTGGTGCGTTGTCCCTTTGGTGTAGTTTTCCAGGCTTGGTTAAGTTTTGTTTTCATGAGGCGGAGGAATATCCTGAAAGTAGAACTTAAGCAGGGCCTCAGAAAAATTGGAAGTAACTGTAAATGGACTATATCGCACGACGGCAGCCTGGCCATATGCCTTGGGAATCTTCCACGATGCGCAGTAGCAAATCAGACCCAAGGTTTGTTTCCAAGGCCTAGAGCGGCCAATCAGCGGCCGAGTACACTTACATGTAGGATCGCTAAGCCATTTCGCTATTATAGAGGCCACCTGTTTTCTGAGAAAATATTTACACGTAGGCTGAATTTCAAAATTCTACGTTCATACTTGACGTTCTTATAGGTATTCGCAAGCATGCCTTTGCGAGAAGACATTTTATTACCTGACTGGGCCAATCATAACTGACGTTGGCCATGAAAACATTTGTTACTTTATATTTGTACCGCCTACTGTTCAACTTTTACACATTATGTGGGACTCCTTTTTCCTTAGATAAATGTTTCTTTTTAGATAATTTAGTTTTTGAAAAATGATATGTCAAAGCCAAAATTTTAAGCCTACTAATTTTGTAGTTTACAAATAAATTAAACGAATCTACTGTATTTGCAGAAAATTTTTATCAGGGGCGAGTGAAAGGTCTTGGCTCAATTCATTTTAAGGTATGCTTAGCAAAAGTTATTTTACAAAAATTCAAGGGCAGCCACATATAAAAAACAAGTTTTTTTATTTTAAGCTTTTTTTTTTAATTACAAAATCATTTCCTTGTGCGATTTTACAGACGTCTTGAAGTAGCTATTGGCATTCTTTCAGTGTGAATTATCTCATTTCTCAATGTTTGTACATTTCTAAAACAGCAAAATCATGATTTTGGCACGTATTTATGCGAAAACTATACGCTCAATCTTTTTTACTAGGAAATAATGATTACTGATAATTTACAATAGGGGTACAAATATAAAATAACGAATTCTTTCGTGGCCAACGCCCTTAATCTGGCAGTAGCCGTCCGTGATTCGCGGGATATCACCAAAGACACATGACGATTAAAATCATCCAATCACGAGCGCGTATCTTTATACAAAAAAACAGGCTCTCCTAATAAATTACTTATTCTGTAGTGAGCATCATGGCAGTATACCAGGATTTCCTTACTTACAAGTGCAAGGCACCACTCCAGCAGACGAGGTCATCTCTTCAACACTTTATTTTTATTTACAAGTTTATCCAATAACGTGTGTGTTACCGACTGCCGTTAAGTTTTCTCGTGGTGCTCACATTTTCTACACAGCTGCATTTTGAACCCTTCGCCTTGCAAGCTCATTATTCATCATTGTTTCACACGTTGGAAAGGAGGGGANTACACAGCTGCATTTTGAACCCTTCGCCTTGCAAGCTCATTATTCATCATTGTTTCACACGTTGGAAAGGAGGGGAATGTAGCAACTACAAAACATTTCGAGGACATTTCCCTGTCAATTTATTTAGCAGGAAACATAAAATTATTTNGGGGAATGTAGCAACTACAAAACATTTCGAGGACATTTCCCTGTCAATTTATTTAGCAGGAAACATAAAATTATTTTTTAGTCACGTTAAACTTGTTGTAAGTGAGTAGGTACAGTAAGAAGTGATTTATTTTGCAATAAGTAGGTCACCTGCTTTTCGCGAAAAGATTTAAGCACAGGCTAAACATCAAATTCTGAAGTGCAAGCTTGCAAATTTCCTTTGGGTATTGGCCACGTGTCTGTGGGAGAAGACATTTTATACTCTACTGGGCAAGCGAGAATAAAGTGGAGTGGAGAGGTTTGGGCGGCTCTTAACATTGAGGTCTCGAGAGCCGATGAGGGTGAAACGAGGTTAGTATGGAGCAGCGTCGAAATGCAAGGGCGGGGGAAACGGGAGTGCCCCGACAAAACCCGCCGGCCAACAGCAACGTCTCCCACATGCGACAATCCTAATTACCCCGCTGGGAATCGAGCCCGGTTCGTCTTGGTGGGAGGCGAGTTTCTGCCCACTACACCACCGCGGCTCCTAGCGCTGATTGGCTGCGCGATGCTACGGGAACGCAAGTGTGTTCAAATTTACTGCCACATACTATTGTTCACTTGCCATTTATCCGGTCATCACCCACAATTATCCATGTGCCGTAGAACCTTTCACCGAGCGAGGTGGTANTGTTCACTTGCCATTTATCCGGTCATCACCCACAATTATCCATGTGCCGTAGAACCTTTCACCGAGCGAGGTGGTGCAGTGATCAACCTTCGTACTCACATTCGGGAGAAATTCGGTTCGAATTCCAGTTTGACCATTCTGATTTACATGGTTTCCCGAAATTACTCCAGGCTAATGCTGGGATGGTTATTAACTAAAGGCCTTCCCCGTCTCTGCTTTTCTGAGCAAGTTGCTCCGTCTCTAATGACGTCGATGCCGACGAAACCTTAAGCCCTAAATGTCAAGACGCATTCATAGCGAAGCGTCAAGTCCTGAATTCAGAAACGCTTTCGACAATGGATTTGAGACACTGGAGGTTTTTATTTATTGGTTGAATTGTGTTCCGGTAATTGTTAACTCCTTGCGCACGAATCATGGTTGCTAAGTGTCCAAAAGTTATAGAATGCTGAGTGGGCCGGTCAAATACTGGAACGGCTTCTCTTGAGACGGCAGTCAATGGCGCAAGATAGACTACTGGAGTGTGCATACAGTATTGAACTTTACCATACTGTATGCTTCGCGAAGTTTCACTGGTTCTGGTCAAGAGAGACANTGTTCACTTGCCATTTATCCGGTCATCACCCACAATTATCCATGTGCCGTAGAACCTTTCACCGAGCGAGGTGGTACAGTGATCAATCAACCTTCGTACTCACATTCGGGAGAAATTCGGTTCGAATTCCAGTTTGACCATTCTGATTTACATGGTTTCCCGAAATTACTCCAGGCTAATGCTGGGATGGTTATTAACTAAAGGCCTTCCCCGTCTCTGCTTTTCTGAGCAAGTTGCTCTGTCTCTAAAGAAGTCGATGTCGACGAAACGTTAAGCTCTACCTGTCAAGACGCATTCATAGAGAAGCGTGCAGTCCTGAATTCAGAAACGCTTTCGACAATGGATTTGAGACACTGGAGGTTTTTATTTATTGGTTGAATTGTGTTCCGGTAAGTGTTAACTCCTTGCGCACGAATCATGGTTGCTAAGTGTCCAAAAGTCATAGAATGCTGAGTGGGCCGGTCAAATACGGGAACGGCTTCTCGTGAGACGACAGTCAATTGCACAAGATAGACTACCGGAGTGTGCATACAGTATTGAACTTTACCATACTGTATGCTTCGCGAAGTTTCACTGGTTCTGGTCAAGAGAGACANGGAGTGTGCATACAGTATTGAACTTTACCATACTGTATGCTTCGCGAAGTTTCACTGGTTCTGGTCAAGAGAGACAGGGGACCTCCGGATGACTAATGCCTTGGGTTGGGCTGGAACAATCAGCCACGACGAGCGAGGGGATGGAGGGACAGCGGCAGTTAGTTCACAGAGAGCAATATAAGTTGATGTGTTGATCCCTGGAATTACCGGAGTCAAGTCGCTAATTGGCGGATCGGGCGAGCGGGACCGGCGCGCTGCGACGGGGTTCAAACGCGAAGATGATGTCACGCCTAAGAGGCGATACGGCAGCTGCCTCCAGCCTGGACAACCATCTGCGCATGTCCAGCTGGAGCCAGACTACCCGCCCCGTTGACGCCGAGCTGCGTCCTTCAATTGTCTCGTCACGCTATGACACACCACACACCAAGTGATGATATCACGTGTTCGGACATCATCGTTCGACCACTGCAAATGTAGAGGACCTACTTACTCTTTTCTTGTCTGAATTCAACAAGCTGGTCTGATCTGTCAACAAAATTTCCATGCTTAAAAAAAGTCGTAGGTTACGGCTGTTTCTCGTACCAGTGATAAGTTACTAATATTAAACGATGGATTTAATACAGTAATTAAATTAATCACACGTAGTTGTGTTCTTACGTTCCTTCACATCTAACTTACATTCAAATATGGCGTGGATGTCGTGCATTAATTCTGTTACATCAATATAATTGGCGCACCCTGCCTGGAACAGGGAGGGAGTAGGACTTCAGCCTGATGTAATAAAGGTTCCGAATTAGATTCCCGGCGTTTTCGGTCAGTGGCCAGATGTGAGATCGATTTTTTGTTGTCCTTGGAGAAATACAACAATAGTCCAGCTTTAATTTCATGAAGAATAACTGGATTAGGGCTGTGGGGGATTTTGGGCAAACGGGATAATTTTTCTTAGTGGCGTGTAAATTTAAAAATAAAATATTTTTGATAGGCTGTGTTATCTAGAGCTGAAAGAGCTCCAATTATTCTTGGATTGCTTGGTAGAATCAAACAAACTATTCCGCTCTTCACTCCAGAAAAATCATCTACAAACTAAGTCACTTGCATATAAATCGGTAACACAGATTTAATCCAAGCAGTAAAAAACCAGATTAAAATTTTTTAATTATAATCCTGCTCAATCAGTAAAAGTTTAAAGGGGCTTGGGCTCCCACNGTAAAAAACCAGATTAAAATTTTTTAATTATAATCCTGCTCAATCAGTAAAAGTTTAAAGGGGCTTGGGCTCCCACAGCACCCGTGTAACATAATAAGAGAGTGCATGAAACTAAGCAACATGCATTCCACTGGAGGTTTCTTGAGGACGCTGCATACTGTACTAAACAAAGTTCATTACTGGTCAGCTCTCTGCCAATATAAAGCCGAGTTGAAAGTGTCCCAATCAAATGTTATATCCTACATCGGATAATGTACAATCCATCATGTTCATTTGAGTAATCTACAATTTAAGTGTTGCTGACGTAATATTATGNCTACATCGGATAATGTACAATCCATCATGTTCATTTGAGTAATCTACAATTTAAGTGTTGCTGACGTAATATTATGTTGCAGAGAACCTTATGAAAATTGCGGGCGAAGTAATATTTCTTTACCTGTGTCTTCAAATAATGAGGATATCGTAATGTTGAACGAAACTCCATACAAGTTGGTTCAATTCAGGCTGCGTAATTTTACGTCGGCAGCACTTAAAATGTTAAAAAGTGTAAAAAAAAAAAATTGAGTGCGACAAGTGGGGTCGATAATGCCCACATCAAAGCCTGTTGTTACCACTATCCTACACACATTTACTTACCGTAATATGGGATGAAATTGATCAGCTGGGGTGACATTGTTCACACAAAAATGCTCAATAAATATTAATGTCAGATATGTACCTGACCTAGACATGTACAAAAACTACCATGTTATCAATTTCACCCCTGCTGATAATTTTCACTCCACTTATGTGCCTGGCTTTGACATGTGATCATGTGATCAAACTCACCCCTGCTGGTCAACTTCACCCCACTTTACAGTATCTTGTTGGCGACATGGGGGCCGCACAAACACCGCTCGGAATCCACCTATCAGACCGGGTATATCTTAGTGCCGGTAGTGGCTGGGCGGTTGTAACGTGGGTGTCGTATGCGTGCTCATGATGTATCTTTGCCCCTCCAGTTCACAGTAAACCGCCTCTTCATTACACTTCGTTACACATTACGTTGTGCGGTGAAACTAGCCTCGAAAGAATGTAAGCAATTGGAGGAAAACTGCTGTCACAATCGTAAAACTGAAGGCTATACCCATGGATTAAAAAAACTGCTAAGGACTTTACATACTACGGCTCTACCGAGGAGAAGGTTCGAGAAGGAAAAAGCATCGCAGCAGGAGGAGGTGCTAATGAAATCTCTACCGAAAAGGCCGCTCACGAACGTGGATTTGAAACTATTTGCACGTAAATTGAAGATACCTCATTTTCGCAGTATGTTCATGCGAGATGCTTTACCCTCTAAACCACGAAATGTGAAGAATGGGCCATAATCAACCTGGACATGACAGCCGGGCCCGGTATGCACTGGGTAATGTATGTAAAACGTGGCAAACATGCTGCATGCTACGACAGTTTCGGTAATTTGTGTCGTCCATCTGAACTGCGGCAGTACCTGAAAAATTGCAAACTGACTTACAAGTACGAGATGGAGAAGATTTCGAACACATGGAACTGTAGACACTTGTGTCTTTGATTTCTGGTGCGGTGGAATAAAAAGAAATCGAATGCGAATAATTATTCGTTAACCTTTTTAAATAAAAGGTGATCGCACCTATATTCCCCAGACAGTATATCGGTGTCCATCATTCTAAGTGGTAAGACATCCGAGCTGAGGGCGACGTTTTACCCGCCCTTGGAGCTGGAAGGTGAGTGAATCGTCGGACGTACAGCTTTTCAAACTTACAACTCCATATCCAACTTAGAAGAACATGTGAATTCTGCATTCCGGTATGTAGTGGCAGGATGCATGAGGTAAATTAGCATTCCCACCGGTGCATACGAACTGAAGCACATCGTCAATTCTATCAAGAAATCCGTGCCATCGGACGTGACTTTCAAACTACATGATAACCCAAACACATTGAAGGCAAAAATATTTTGCAGTACCGATATCGATTTCACCGAATCGGATACCATCGGGCCAAAGCTGGGATTCCAGATGCGAATCTACGAAGCTGGCAAAATGCTCGAATCATCACAGCCTGTAAACATATTTCCAGTGAATGTGATACCCATAAACTGTAATTTGGCGAGTGGCTGCTACGTCAATAGTAAAATCAGCAATACACTGCACGAGTTCACGCAGCCCCTCCTCCCCAGGTTATAAACTGGTCGAAGTTCCGAAAAGCATCATTTACTTTCTCCAGTGATCGAGAAGAGCGCACACAAAGTGGTCGTGTGAATCGTCGATCAGGACGATAAGCAGATAGACTTCAGAAACTAATAAATCACTTTGCGCTTGCACTTGAAACGATGGGATTGAGTTTCGCTAGGTGTACCATGCATAAAGTCGAGCGCAGCACCAAACCCAGGACCAGTAGAGCTCGAGACACTAGTGTGCTAACATGTGCCAACGAGCAGTTTCTACGTAGCCTAGGGTTGAAAGTGAACAGGCATCGAAGACGAGAACGCATTGAACGTGACCCAGCGGACAGAATTCGACGACAGAATCGACAAGTTTGAGCTTCATTGCTACCAGCCGTATCTGACAGGCCCCTACGCCCTCGGGTGTGAGGTTCGAATCCCGATACAGTGTCAAGATAGTTCCACCCTGCCTTCGCAATCACTCCTGCGCATCCGAGGTATGCTCACGAAAGAGGACGGGATCCACCCCACCACCACCGTGTTCATTCACAATGGTATACTCCACCTTTTCGATCGAGTAATGCACCTTTTCGAGCGAGTAATGTACTAACTGAACTGTGTTACTATTGACGAAACGCGGTACGTGGGCATAACCACCGCCATAGAAAACTACCTCTTGCTCACGTCTAACAATCTCAACATGGTAAAAATGGCTGGCTGGGGAATGGACTACAAAGTTCCCATCTTCGCAGAAGGCAAGTTCGAGGTGAGCGTGCCACTATCGATGGTACTTGGTTTCGTCGAAGATTACACTGGCCAACAAAAAAAAAGTTTTTTCTTTCACAAGGACTAAATGACCAAAATCTAACTATCTTTACCATGCTGAGTTCAAATATGTTCTCAGATTTTTTCCATCAGGCAGGGTTTTTTTGTGNTATCTTTACCATGCTGAGTTCAAATATGTTCTCAGATTTTTTCCATCAGGCAGGGTTTTTTTGTGGCACGTGTTTTAAAAGAGTTAGTACTTGCGAAACACTAAATAATAAATATACGGCTAATTTACACTTACCTAAAAAGTTTTATATGATGATTTTCGGCCATATTTTGCGTTCGGGATGTCTCTCTTCATGGTCCAGCAGTAGTCGGCCAGCATATTGGGACTCCATTTGCCTTGGTACCTCTTTTCCATAGTAGAAATCTACTGATGAAAACGCTCACCATGTTCATTAGAGATAGCCCCAAGATTTTCAGGGAAGAAGTCTAGGCGAGAGTCCAAGAAGTGAATTTTCAAAGACATGTTGCAGTCCATTCCTTTGTACGACGTCAGAAGATCACTCACTATTTCACTATAGTTTCCTTCTTTATTATTGCCAAGAAATCCAGAAGATATTTTTGAATGATTTCCACGCTGCTTTTTCCGGTGGATGTAACAATTCCTCAAAATGGTCATCATCCGATGTCAGTGATTTTATTTGCGGCCCTATAAATATTCGTTCCTTCAATTTTGCATTGCTTATTTTAGGAAATTTATATTCAGATACATAAATGCAGCAAAACTTTTATCCATTGCTTTTACAAAAAATTTTATAAGCCCCAGTTTTATATGCAGGGGAGGTAAATACTCCTTTCTTTCGTCTTCAGTATGAGCTGGGTATGAGTAGGAGTTATCACTTAAGGTCATGAAATCTGGACACTTTGGTGCAGGATACTCTTCACTATGTGGCACAGGTCTCATTTCAGAAGACAAATTGGGATACTTAACTGTATATTTTGTTTTGGAATTAATTCCTTTAATGTTGGTTAAGCAGAAATAACAGTCAGTTAAATGGTCCTTTTGTTCCCTCCAAATCATAGGGACTAAAAACGGCATATGATGAGTAGCATTTTTCCATCCAGTTAGAAGCCTAACACATGATACACAGCATATATTTGGGGCCCAGTCTTTATCGAAATCACCAGCTTTACACCCAAAATAAAGCTCATAACATTTTTTCACAAGTGGTATAAAATTTCGCCTCTGAGAATTGAAGGTAAGTTCACCACACACGTAGCAGAAATTGTTTGTTGATTTAAACACTTTCTTGGAATATTGAAACATTTGTAAAACTCATAAAACTTACAAACAAAAACAATATTCAGCAGAAAACCACTACACGTGTTGCCAGGCTCACTACAATTTCAATACTGGCTAATGGACATCTCCTTACTAAAACAATGCAATATTTGACAGGTGGTCTTCGAGACGTGTGGGAAAAAGCAGAATGCATCTAGGGGTGTTGCTGAGGCGCCCCGAGTGAGACGAAAAGACAGAGAGCGTCTAGTGGTGTCGCCACCGAATCAAGACGCGCAGGAAAGCTCCGAGTCAGATACAGCTAAGTGCCAGCGTTCTTCGCTCAACAAGGCTTTGAGTCCCCGATGCCTAACGTCCACCACGTTAAAATCCGTGAGTATTTTGGTATTTTATCTGCCCTTAAGGCTCCCAAATTGCTGGGTACATATTCGGACAGTGTGTGTATATTTTTTTCCTAATATAGACTTCTTTATTAAAACACTGAGAGACCAAGTTATTGCTTCCACCCTCCTCTCCCCGTCGCAGAGGATAACAGTCATTTTGGTAAGAAACAGTACAACCCGCCTCTAACAAATTCACCCCCGACTAAGTTTTGCCCTTACGGCCACAGAAGAAAAGTGGACAAAACATTGCCCGAGGTTTCAACCCTCAACATCCCAGGCACCTGTAGTCTGCGTCAGAGAGGTAACTCGTACCCTACGACCCGCCCTGTATCTCACAGGAAGCGAGTAGCATAATACAGAAGTATATTACGCGAAAATGACTGTCACAAGAAAACTATGCCTAGTGGAAGAAATCTGATTGCATATTTTAATTCAGCATAAGAAACTGGAGTAGGGTCGCTATTCAGTTTCCTTGTCAAAAAAATCATGTTGACCAGTGTTATAGGAAGATAATTATAAGTGCCAAGCAATAACTGGTTATAATGTTAGCCACCTCGCATCTCGATTCAGTGTTAGAGCCGGAGAAAACCCCCAGTCCGTCGCTGTAACCCTAACCAACATGGAGTAGTTCGTTCCCCACATGACTCCGAGCACCCGCGAACGTGCGAAGCTACTGAACTACGCCAAGGAAAAAAATCATCGACATAACCTTCAGGAACTGAAGTTCGGTTACATACAGTCTTGTTATCTGCCATGAGAAACCACTGGGTCGTGAAGTCGTATTCAAGCACAGAAAAACCCCGTTATTTTGTACTGATATTTCAAACGAACAAGCAGCATATCTCTGCAGACAAATCGACCTTCGACCATTGCAACATCCAGGATGTAAAAATATTTTTTAATAGCGAAAGCTATCCATTCATGGATTTGAACACCTCCTTCGAACAAGAAGGATTTACGTTGCCATATTATCTGTGTACTCAGTTTCAAGCCTCCTACTATGGGCGCGAGTCCTACCCCATCCTGAGCCCAGCAAGATTCAGTGAAACGACGCTATTGCTGGTCTTCGACACGTCCAAACAAGACGAGCGAGTTCTAAATGGTGTGGTGGATTGTCGTATAGAAATTATTTCCAAGAAAAACATGTCTGCGAGCACCGCTGCGTACTGTTTGATTTTGCACAACAGAGTAGTGAGATATGATTTATTTTCGGGGCTGGTGAACATGGTGAGCTAAGCATATATAAACAGAATGATGACTGATTCTCACCTCAGTTTGTATCAGGATGTACTGTAATCTGCAAGGCTTCCAGAGCCAGAGCAGCTACGTGCTCAAGGAGATTGCAGTGTCCTGCGATGATGATGGCAAAATACGCACACGCTCCTTCCACCCTCCTCCCTTATTTATGGAAGTTGTTAGGCGAGAAAAGCAAGAAGACGAACGACTGGCTGACCAAGTACTACCACAGACTGGAGTGGGATGAAGGCAAGATTCTGTACCACCAAGTGGGAAACATGCTGCGCGACTTGCTGATGCAGTATCCGCAAGGACCGGTTTACGCCGCAGGGCCCGAGCATAAAAAAATGGCTAAGTGACTTGTGCAAAAACGAATTGGAAATCATTGATGTGCAGTTGGAGTATGGCTGTCCTTTGTCGCGCAAGCTGGCAAAACTTTACGACGACCAGCACCGACACATCTGTGACAGGTCAGAACCTGACTGGACACGCGCGTGGAGGAACGCACAGCTGCTGCGCAAATTGTGTGCCTCATCCTTGGACAGTGAATCTGCTGCCTATGACTAGACACTAAGTCACACGAAATATAAGAGAATTTAGTTTTTCATATGGTTGTACACCTGATCGGCACCCGCAGTATATAAGATGAGAAAAATCAGTGCGCTCATTTGGTCGTCGCATAGAGTCCTGATCGTCACAATGACTCCATTCTATTCTACGAACATTTATGTAAATGCGAAGTCAGAGTATGGTAGCGTGGAATACAGTTTCATTGCAGAAGATGGATACATGCGCACCTACACCGAGATCTGCTATGGAGGGGCCCAGAATTGGCGTTTCGTGCATTATCCAGTCGTCTACGAACCAACGCAGATTAAAGTAGATTGCCCAGTGCCATCAGCCTGTGTCGTATTCCACATGGCGCTGCAGACGCAGCTGTCCTGCACCATCGACCAAATCATCGCCTCGGCCAAGACACCTGCTACCATCCACGCACCAGACTGTGCCGTGGAGTTGCCCCAGGCGGAGCACGAACCATCGCTCTACTCCCAGCAGCCTGGGTTCAAGAAAGATGTCGCCAGCCAGACGACCAGACGCCACCGAGAACAGCGTCGACGCCAGACACTCGTGACGGTACCCATCATGGATGAATCTGCCTCCGGTTTCAGAGACGAACCTGCACCCACTCGTCGTCTCTGTCGACGTCCAGAAGTGTTTATCTCTGTAGCTGTGGATGTTGGATCCACCACCGTCACACCCGCTGTTGACAGTGGTTCTGTCTTTGGAGAGGCAGAAGTCGTGGAGCCAACTGTTAAGGAGGAGCAAGATCTGCAGTGTGGCTATGATGAGGTGGATGACCAACCAGGGATTGGTGGTGTGAGTGGTCGAGACGACGGACATTGCTATGACCCTGAGACTGGTGCTGCCTTTCGTAAGAAGTTAATGCTTGCCATCATTCGAGAACTGCTTAATTTACTAAAATAGTGCAATGTGTACATTTTTCTGTTAACCAGAGACAAAAATAATAAATGGAATAGTTGCAATTTAGAAAATGTAAGATCACCTGTGCTTGTATTTTGCGTTCCGTATTGACAGTAAGTAAATAAATAGTGTATAAAAGTGTATTTGAGTGTTTTATTAATTTTTTCCTTTTGTCAGTTTTTATTATTAAAAGTCTTTACTTAATCTTGTATGTGACCCAAATAAATCTTCAATAAACATATATTTTTATTAACTTCCTAATGAGGAAAAATGTCATCTAGCTAAATAAGCAATCTTTTTTCTGGAGTCGCCCCCGGATTTTCGTGCCGGACGATGCCGATGGTCGGAGGGTTTTCTCGGGGATCTCCCGTTTCCCCCGCCCTTTCATTCTGGTGCTGCTTCATACTCACCTCGCTTCACTCTCATCGGATTTCCAGACAAGGGGAGAAAAATCGTTGTGGTGTTATTAGCTTTTAAAATGTATTCTTCAATCATTATCGAAGTTTCTTCTTTGACTAATATAGTAAATTACTCAGAAGATTGAATAACTGTCGTGTTAGGGGTGTGCATTTTGTTTGTTTACCATTTGGAATAGATCAGAATTAATTATTGATTAATTATGATGTTCTGAGAATTACTACAGACGCGATAGTAGTAGGCCTACTAAAAGTAAAACGATAGCTGTCTCTAAAATATAATTAAATAATGTTCATTAACATAACGAAGTTACTTTTTCAATATTAATATCAAACATAAGTAATAGTAAAAATATATATAATTCCAAGATGATGACTAAATGTTCCCCTTAAAAAACGTAACACAAATCATCTAAAAAGTGGCTTGAAGTCAGAATGTTTTTAAATAAAGGGTCGTCGATTATTTTCCCTTATACATTATCTGTGGCATAGCAATTCACCGGTGGAGGTTCCTGACCAGGAAACAAACAGCTACGTACAGTCGTGAAGAAACAAGCACATTCGTGAAAATACACCAGCTCGGCTTGCAAGCAGCCGTCAGTCGCTAGTGTTCTATAATATGCTGCAGGAATACTTATAGGCTGTTCACGAAAAACTAAAAACATTTGAAAACCCTGCTTAAGATGTACTTTTAAGCATATTGTGTATTATTCCACCACATGTAAAATTAACATTGAAATGTGCCTGATCACTTTATTCATGCGCCGGTCAAAGAAAGTAGGAAATTGTTAGCTAAGTAAAGTTTTTACACATTTACTCATTCTTAGTCTCACAAGAATTTGAATAGCTGGCGGGTTTTCAAGGGGATCTCCCGTTTCTCCCGCCCCTTCATTCCGGCGCTGCTCCACACGCGTGTCGTTTCACCCTCATCAGCTCTCAAGACCTCGATGTTTAGACCCGCTTAAACCTCTTCATTCACTCTTCATACATATTTTCTATACATTATTTTCTATTGTTTTTTAGTAATAATATTAAGTTTTAAGTTTTTGCTAACCCTTTCTTATACACTTAATTTTATAGTTTCAGGTGTTGCTGTACTAAAGTTGACACAACAATTAACACTTGTTTCGTTGTCACTGTAGGCTATATGTTCGGCTTCAGTAATATCAGTCAATCATGACCCAGACAAGTAAGACTGTTTGCAAATAATTTACCCACATGTTATATATGACGTTGGTCATTACAGACCAAAGTTGTAATTAAACATTCATTAAAATATAATTTACTTTCTCCGGCCTATAAGCAAACTCAAATGTTCGCTAGCACACAAAAATAAAACATAGTTTTGAAAAAAAATAATTGTTTTTATGCATTGGAGTCAATAGATGAGATTCATTGTCTGCGCGATAAAAAGGTCTGAGCCATTGGCGCGAAATCATGAAACGTAATTTATTTTTTTAAATATACGAGTACATGCCATACATTGTGGATACGTCAAAGCTTAAACGAAATTTGCTTGTTAATAACGCAGTTTTAACACCAGCAATGCAACAGAATTGCTGCATTCCTCCTCTCGACTGAGGTAAACCCTATTCTCTCTAGGATGGGTCTTTCTCACCATGACGTATTTTTTATGCTTGTTGATTTAAGCTTTTAAGAATTTACTTTTAGAAAAATCCTCTTGAGTCATATCATGTAGTACAGGAGTAACATACAAATTATTAAATTATAACTAATTATCAACTTGAATAATATAAATATTAATTTCCTGAAGAAAACGTATTAGCGTGCAAAAGAAGGGCATGGGGTCGGTTAAAAAATATTTACTTGTTTAAGAATCCGATTCACTCTTTTGTGATTTTGTGGAATACATCCCGATGTTTCTCTGAAATATGAGACAGTTAGTTCAAAAGTTGAATTAAAAAATTATTTTAAAAATTTCTTTATTTAAATTTAGGTACGATTGAATTTCTGTGAAAAACTCTATCGTTTACATCCCCAATGGCCCTGTGGTTAGATGACAGATGTGTCACTCATCTTTCAACTGTTTTCTATATTGGGTATGTGTATAACAGCGTCATAAGAAATTATTTTGGTTTTTATTGATTCAAGGAAACGAGGGTAGTTATTATCCTCACGAAGTAAATGTGAACAAGAAGAGAACGAATAAGAAAACGACGAGCAGTTAGAAAAAACTAATTGGCGTAAGGCTGCGTTACATGGTTTTCAGTATGATACAGGATTTAAATATAAACATAACATATCTCGTATTGGAATCGCAACAGAGAAATGCACGAATGACGTCAGAACTCTATGGTGGTTTTCAAAAAATGCAGAGAGTAGCAATCGTGTAGTTCATTGTCTTTACCACAGTCTGTCTCGAATATTGTCAATATCCAAGTCCCCACCTAATCAAAGCGTCAGGAATAAAGCTGTAATAATATTCAAAGTCATATACTTCTTTTCTGCATTTTCAAACGAAATGATGTTCTTATTTCAATACTTTGGAGGACAATTAAGGAAACTGTGCGAGACTTGCTGGATCAAACGCCATACTGCAGTGTTAGTACAATTGCACAAAGTAGCAGAAGTGCTGCAAATTTTTTTCAGATGGAAAGCATGGCAGTTGATATAGCAATTAGTGATCTGACATTTATTGTGATATTTACAAATCGTAGTGACGTTTTATCACTAACACTTCCACTCATTCAGTTTCTATAGAAGTAAAAGTTACACAGGCAGACTGCTTTCAATAGTATGGAAGAGAAAATTATGGTTTTGAACGAGAATAGAAATGTCTAACCTTAGAGCTGTTGAGTCTTTTAAAGCACTTTTTGCTAAAGCTGTATAAACTGTAAAATCATTATGTATGACTATCATTGTCCCTCGTACCATCAAACAGTAAATTTTGCGCTGAAAAGTACCTGCAAATACTACTAAACATTAGAATGTCGATGTTAAAACCTCTACTGACAAACGTTGCCAAACGCCGTGCCCGAATTCAGGTATCAACTAGCGTTCTTGCATCCTTGTATACTTCGCAGACCCTTGGCGCCATACTTGATGAATTCGGACAGGCAACCTTATTCGCTTCGACCACAGCTATTACCCAGTCAATTACTTTTATTGAACATGCATTTCGGTGACGAACTTGTAAATTGCCGAAATTTTGTAGGGTTAAAGCAAGGATTCAATATTATTACAATTTGACTTACGTAAAATTTATTGTCATGCTGATTGTATGTTAGTTTGCAACTTTGTATGCTTGTTTTACATTAGCTTCTGTCGGTTATGAACAGATAGGCCTAATATGAATTTATTGTTTATAATTTTTTAAGGTGTATCTTTCCATAATTATTTACTCAGTTCAAAAGTCTTTGCATTCGAATGAGTGATGTTGTCCTATTCGTCTTTAAATAAAATAAGTATGTCGAAAATAAATTGTAATCTCCAAAATACTTCTTAAAATGACGGTGCATGTAAGCCGCACGACCGCGAGAAGTATACATGTTCGTTTACTTGTATACTTGCAATCCGGACTGGTAATGTCACTTCCGGGGACAGGTACTCATGAGTTCATGAGTATGCACGTACTTGAGGCGGATTCTGACGCGGGATAATACTTCTAATCACGTTCCTCTAGAGAATTCGGTCATGCAAAATATTTTTAATTACCTCTCATCTGGCCATTGATATATGATAAAACAAAAGCAAAACTTGAAACTTTTTGCACCTATATAATGTATTTTTTTTAAAACGATCTTCAAAACAACCTAAAGTAGAGTTTTCATTGTGAAAGGCTAAATATAAAAGCTGTAAGGTAATAATGGACGTTTTCCAGAGTTTTGAAGTGGAACAAATGCGTACTATATTCGAATATTGCTTTGTAAACTGCTGCCTTACATGTCAGTGAGTGTTGTCAGTCCCTAGCACACGTGCCCCATATTGTACAAAATTAAAACATTATTCATATCACACTGTGGATAGATACATCTCAATGGGCTTGTTTTAAAGGACGTGCATCGAGATAGTCCGACTGACAAGGGAAGGTAGTTCATAGTTTTTCACAAGGAGATGCATGTGAGAAAGCCTCATTTGTAAAGTAATACAGCAGTTGTTACTGCCCTACTTCAGTTAAGCATGACTGTTCTGAGGAAAGAGCTTTTAAATATTTAGTTTTTTGCTGTAATTTAGAAAACTTGTCAAGGAAATGTGTTCTGAGTATAATAATACAAATATCACACTGGTGAAATTTTTACAAGCACTTCTGCCTTCTAAAGATCTACGCGAATTAATTCTTCAAAAGGGGTCTGTAAGCCGTAAAATACATTTAATTTTAAGACTATTTGTTTATACGTTACGGCTCGAATAACATTCACAGCGCGGAAATTTCTGACTGAATTTTATGGCTTGGAGGTGTAGCAGTGCATGTGATATATTATTTAACACGTATTTTGTGTTGCATCATACGTAAATCTTTCCCAATCTTAGTCTGTGGACATAAAGATCTGTTAGCAGTTGCTTGCTTAGACATTAAAGTCCATTTCGAAGCCATGCTAATGATCTACTTTCATGCAAATAAAATTACGGTCAACGAGCCACATTCGTGTGCGTATTTCTTGATAACATGCCTACATATAAAATATAGGTAACAGTTCAATTTAACTAATAAATTAATGATAAATTATGATACATGACACAACCAAATACATGTGGTGATTTTTCAATAACCCGCGAATAGAACTGTGTTTCAGACTATTTGAAAATAATTTATTTTATGTGAATTTACTGTATTTGTATATGCACTATAAGAACCATAGTTTGGAAACGGTATTTTTATTCAGAGACGTAACATATTAAGGAACCTGTCTACCTGAGCTGAGTTATTATGCTTGACGCAGCATTTAATCATATTATGGCCACTTATATATTTTAAAAATATAGATGACAGTATATTTCAGCAGATGTTACAAGCTAGTGCTTGTATTATATTTATATGTATAAGTCCAAAACATAACAGAAAGCGAATATAGTTACGTTACTGGCTCCTTAGAACATGCAGTGTTTTTCCTATGCGGACTTATACATAGATCGGTGCACATGTGGTGGAATTTCTGGGGAAGCAGGAAATGCAATATCTATATATTATTTCCATTCTTCTGCACAAGACTAGCAATGCAATGGACTCTGGCGGTGTACTGTTTCCAATACTCATTGAATGCTTATCTGGAGTAGGGTGAAATAATTTAATATATTTTTGTTCCGGAGAGGAGGCGCGACTGACGCTTATCCCGTCTTACCTGCCTCGCTACTACACGGTGTCAACCCGTGCGCTGCGGGGGTCTCTCGCTGTAAGGGCGAAATTTCACACTACCAGCAGAGATAACTCACGTTCGACGTCGTCACGGACTCCTGTCTCGCTGTCAAGGCGACGCCTGCTCTCGTCTGCGCAAACACGCACAAACCCCCCTCCACCCTACCAGGAAACAAAAGATCTTTCTTGCTCGGGATGTCGAACACGATGGACGCATTCCGCGCCATGCTGGAGGAAGACAACAGGGCCTTCGAGGAATACCTTGGGCAGCTACCAGTCTCCAGCAGGGTCTACGACGACGAGACAACATCGAGGAGACGTATACCTCCTGCTCCACCACTCATTCCAGCAGACAGGCGACGTGATCGCAGCAGGTCACCTGTTCGACGACGATGTACGCCTACACCTCACCCACGATCGTCTCCGAGGGATGACATCGCATGGACGCCACCGCCTTCAGCATCTATCGCCGCTTCCTCTGCCGCACCATCGATGACAGAGACGTTCCTACCACCTGATGAACGTGTACTCACTCCGGTGACCTGGAGTGAGTACATACTGGGCTCGACATTGGCTTCGGTAGGACGTCTCGACGAGGTGGACGGTGACTGCGAGACCTGCACGCCGAGGTTCGCCTCTTCCGGGAGGAGGCTGCAGCGGCTACACGCACCAGTCGTCTTCTGTGTGACAGGGCCTATGCTCTCCTTCTGGAGGAGGTGCGAAGCCTGCGTGCCTTGGTGCGGCGTCTGTGCGACGTCATCCTGCCGCCGCCTGCTTAATGATTCTGCGCAATTATTATTGTATATAGTAAAAAATTTATTTTCTTTAAATTTAATTAACATCTCTGTTTGTGAGACATTATTTAATCGCCGTAGTAATCGCTTCGTATCANAGTACATACTGGGCTCGACATTGGCTTCGGTAGGACGTCTCGACGAGGTGGACGGTGACTGCGAGACCTGCACGCCAAGGTTCGCCTCTTCCGGGAGGAGGCTGCAGCGGCTACACGCACCAGTCGTCTTCTGTGTGACAGGGCCTATGCTCTCCTTCTGGAGGAGGTGCGAAGCCTGCGTGCCTTGGTGTGGCGTCTGTGCGACGTCATCCTGCCGCCGCCTGCTTAATGATTCTGCGCAATTTTTGTATAGGGGCCTATATGTTTTTTTCTCATTATTATTGTATATAGTAAAAAATTTATTTTCTTTAAATTTAATTAACATCTCTGTTTGTGAGACATTATTTAATCGCCGTAGTAATCGCTTCGTATAACTGTGAGTAGAAATTTCAACCATCATATAGGATTTCGGAATTACTTGGTTAATGTTCATAAATACTGATCTGCGCTCGTGTTTTCATTTTGCACATGTATACCTCTGATGGTCTATGTAGAAGTATGCACATGCCAATAAATAGATAATATTTACATGCGACAAATGGTTTGTATTACCTCTTAATGAAATAATCATACACTTTTAATCGGCAATACAAATTATTTGATGCTCGAAAAAAACCCTACATACCTTATATGTAAATATATATATATATAATTACATAATGACACGCATATTTTAAATATAAATAATGGTAATTGAATATATATCACAAAGATTATAATTCAAAGAAAATAATAATAAGAAAAATAAGAATGTGATATAATAAAATGAACTAATAAATAATATGTATATGAACATACACACACATACTCTGATGTCATGTCTGAATTAGTTATATAAATATATATATATATATCAATGTTGCAATATGTATACGGCATTTAAAACCCTACTATCCAGACTGCTCCGATAGCCTAGTGGTATAAGGCGTCTGCATGCCGATCCACGGTTCGGTAATTCGATCTCGCCCTCCTCCAGACAATATTTTGAGCTCCGAAATAAAACAAGATGGTGGGGTCGAACGAAGCTGAGTAATAGGATAGCACACACTAGCAGCAATAAACAACATTACAGGGATTGGTGGTGAACTCTAGCACACGACGAGAGAACTACAGCATGTGGAGCGCATGCGACAGATGCGAAGCTGATTAATTGGAAAACAAGATGGCGTGCAAAATAAAATGGTGAATGGAAAAAAAATGGCAAAATCCAAGATGGCGACCAGAAAAATATAATGGAATCCAAGATGGCGGCCGGAAAAATTTGGTGGAATCCAAGATGGCCCTTGTCTTCGGACATACCAAACATATCTACTGGCCAGTGATTTTATTTACACCAAAGTTTGTTTTTTACAAACATGGCGGACAAATTACGGTTTCCGACACTTCGCTCTCTATATGTTATCGCTGTGGGCTAACGAACACACTAATATATTTTTATTACGAGTTCTTCCATTTTAGTCAGCCTTTTTCTAATCTTTTAAATTTTATGTACATTTTGGGATTTTTTTTGTGGCAGTTTCCGAAAATTACTTTGTGAAATGGCTACCTTCGTAAAATCCAGGTTCGCAAAATCGGGGTGTATACTGTACCTAAAAGGGCACGTGATTGGCTCAGTGATTAGTCCCACGGTTGGGCTACCCGGTTTGATGGCAGGCCATAACAGGCGGGAACTTCTCGGACGGAAATCCTCGCGTTGGGAGTGGCGAGTGGCGACACGCCCGTGATATACCGTCACGTTTCCTGCCCCGTTTTCATTCCGCCACTACTCCACCCCCATCTCATTTCAGCCACTCTCCGGGTTGACTGGAAATACGGGTGCTTCCCTTCAGTACGGCAGCTTCCGCTCAACCATGTTGACGAGCCGGTTTAAGGCTCTTCAAGTGTTAAAAATTTTTTCTTGGTTTTAAGGTTATTTAATGGTTTGGTTTTGTGATTCTATATCGATGATAATTTTAATAACACACTAAGTTGTTTTCGTTTTTTTTTTTTTTTTTTTTTCGCAGAAATAGAACCATTTTAACTTAAAATCTCGGTTCGTTCAAATTTCGAAAAGGCATAAAAACGCAAAGTTTGGTTGCAGGTAACGTGTTTATCGAAGTCGCCGGAATGGCATGTTGCCATTTATTTGAAATCCGACACTTGGTTTGCCTGCGGTAACGGTTTAACTTCTGGTTAGTTTGATTGTAAATGCTATGTCAAAAGTTACATTTTAATAACAAGGAAAATTATTTTGAGCTGTATTCTAATATATAGTTGTGTTCAATTTTGAGATTTGTACGAGAAAAATACATAAATTATAAGTTACTACAGCTTGTTTCATTCATTTTTAAAAAAGAAATGTTTCTTTATTACTACAATTTTTTTTCAGAGTTTTATTTTATATCACGACAAATGTAAATAATAATTTTAGAACCTTTAACGCCCTTGATGTGACGACAGCACGTTTTTCTTTGCTGTTGTGAATGCTGCAGCAACAAAGTCTAACATATAACGGGAAGTCCTAAAAACTGGGAGGACATTAGACAGCTAGAAATTACGTCAGTTTTCACGGAACATGTGATGAGCCGAGTTCGGGAGAGAAGTTGAGGAAAACAACTAGTCATAGGGATTGACGCATGTTCCTCCAACACCTAATTTTTGTTTGTAGAGCGTATAGGCCTAGGACACGCACGTAGAACCTACTCCCCCTCCTAACTCCAGTAGTTAGCCTACTGATATAGGGTGCGCCCCTTCAGTGCCATTGCAAAACAGCTAGTCATAGGCCGTGGTCACGCGGGACACAGAACTACTTCACTTCAAACATGTTCAGCATTGGATGCGGTTACACTGACTAATAAACTTGTTCCAATCGCAGTAACTACTTGTTCAAAGTAAACAGTTGTGTAAGTACATCGGAACGACTTTTCTTCTGCGTTGCACTCTCATTGGCTGCTAAGAAGGAAACAGAATATATGATCAAAATGGATAAATTTTGTGGGAATTTCTGCATTTGTTAAAATAAATAGTGTGCCGATTTTAAAAAAAAACATTATTCGATATGCTGTTACAGTAAAAATAAGGTAAATTTTGTTACAATTCATAAAATACTCAGCATTGATGAGTATTGTAAGCGATGATAAGTAATAACGGGAGCGTATTTTTGAGGTTAGGATTTCCTTTTGTTTGAATTCAGTTATAGATGTGTAACCACTGAAACTAGCTCCGTCCACAAACTTGTTCTAACATGGCTACCGAACGAGTTTACAATAAAAACATTTTTGACCACTCGTGTGACCGCGGCCATAGTCTAGTGTTGGCAGTCATCGGAACATTAACGTATTCATACTGTTTGAAATTTCCATACATTCACGGAAAACTTGACGAAAAGTTACCTTTAATATAAATGAAAGTGCTCCGTAATGACGGAAAAAGGAACGGCGATCCATATACACAAAATACGGACCTCTGGGTATTTCATACAGCTTCGGCTTTCGGGTAAGAACAATTTTGAGGCCACAAGAAACGTTCTTCGTTGCTGTACGCACAACGTTTTCCTACAAGCGTCAAAATGAATCACAACAGTCCGCAACATTCCAAACACCCAAATATTACCTACAAGAAATTGAAAAGTTACGTGCGAAAGTTTCCTAAAAACAATATGTTTATAGTAAGCGCTATGGGATGAATGTCGTAGAGAAGTTGTAAGAGTTACGGTACTGTAACGACATGCCGATGTCGCGTCTCACAAAATTACTGAACTTCCGAGTTAGGGCCACTTGACAGTGAGCCGACCCAGGCAGGTATGGGGCAGTTCTCGGTGGGAAGTGGCCCAATTCCAGAAATTTTGTATGTTGTATGTCTTTAGAGTGCGGGAACATTCTGGACTGTGTTAACCATAGACTAAAGATTAGTATATAGTGTTAACACGAGTATACATAACTTTCGTGTATCGGTGCGCTGTCTTCGCCGTTATTCCTCTATCCGCTGGAGTCTTCTGACTGTAGTTGCTGCTCTACCACGACACGTCATGCCTGGCTTTTTGAAGACTCACATTAGTGATTCTTTTACATCGAGGCTCAAGGCTTTACGTGAGTAAAAAATTTTAATAATTTCACGCCGGTGCCTGCCTTTACCCAGTGGTATTTTGTTTCGTTTGAGTGTCATGCCCACCACGAGTTTTAATGTGCTAATAAAAGGCGCCATCCATGAAGCAGAGAAAAACGTTTATTGTGTTTTCTGATTGCAGTAATAAATTATTCATAAAATTTATATTATGATTTCTTATTTTTGTGACATCACAGTACGGTAGGTAGAGTTTGCAATCAGAGTTGTTACTTACGTAACAGAACACCGCAGGGAACTAACGATCCTTTGAGGTTTCGTTGATTTACAATTGATGAAGACGATTTAACCTGTCTAAAAATGGAGTCCACTAGTACGCACCATGTTGAAACAGGACATTAAAAAAATTATTGGAAAATTATTTCCAAGTTCTAGCAATTAAACACATAATACTGAGTNCCACTAGTACGCACCATGTTGAAACAGGACATTAAAAAAATTATTGGAAAATTATTTCCAAGTTCTAGCAATTAAATACATAATACTGAGTATATATATATATGGAATGATTATCAAGTTACAAGAATACTGATGCGGCAGCTATATTAAGTTAAGTTACTTTCTCCATAAACAAAATATTCAGCTTCCTTGTGATGTAGTCTCAACCCTTTCATTTATTTGTTTATTGGTAGTTGTTACACGTGGTATAACTGGCATCACCTATGCCAATAATAATAAATATATATGTAACCATTCTTTAAAATGACTGGTTCTACAACAGTGATGAGACACAAAATGTAATGATACCGATTGTAAACATCAAAAAAATACACCTACCTTATTTCGACACTCGCTACAGTCATTTGGGTTCACTTAGCACCAGTGTGAGCAACTTTGGAAAACTTGCCTTATGTGATTTCAATGAAGGCCCAAAGATTCTATGCGTGTTTATGTGTTATTTATAAATAAAACGTCAACTATAAAATTAAACATCAAGATGAGGGCTGTAGAGATTTCATTTTAAATGAAAATGTGCGGTACAAAGTTTTGAATTGGCACCATAGGCGCATCTAAGAGGAGAGCCATTAGGGTATGTGTTCCCCCCCTCCCCCAAAAACCCATAATAATATCAAGGCGGAACCCAATTATGAAAAATAGTATTAACTACAAGTAACTTTATCAAATAATACGTTTTATAAGTAAATGTATTGTTTATTGTTCGTTAATGCAACAGATTTTCTGAGATTACCAACAGTTACATGTGATTCAAAGCAGTATTTTAAAAGCGACTGTGCAAACAAATAATTCCTTTCATAACTGTTTGAAACCAAATAATAACTTAAATTCTCACGTATTTCACATGGGCAAAAACTGGGCGTTTTAACAAGCTGGCTGAAAGACTACAAACGTTTGTGTTATTAGGCCCTAACTTTCAAAATAATATTAAAATTTAATTGATAATATAATATTACAATTAAGTATAACTGATATAGTATTTTATAAGTTATATTAAAACGTCCGTATTTTTTCAATAAACCATAGTTNTTACAATTAAGTATAACTGATATAGTATTTTATAAGTTATATTAAAACGTCCGTATTTTTTCAATAAACCATAGTAATTATATTTACGATTTTTTTCAACTCATTTAAGTTCTTTTTTCACACAGCAATGAGTGTATTACAATGTTTTGTTTTGAAAAACAACTGTATGCATACAATTTTATTTTCTTGGTACTTCGCCTCCATGCTTCATGCTTTCTGATAATGGAAGAATCNAACAACTGTATGCATACAATTTTATTTTCTTGGTACTTCGCCTCCATGCTTCATGCTTTCTGATAATGGAAGAATCATATTATGTTATCAATTAAACTTCTGGAAAGCGTTTGCCCGATACTGTACTAATGACTCTATTAAACTGTTTTTTCAACATTAATAGGACCAAATAAATTTATAGTATATTCGCGGTTTCTTTAAACTTTTGAAAAATCACCCCATGTATGACGTGTTTGGTTCCTAAATATGTCACTATATCATAAGCGTTTAATACTTATGTTAACATAAATGTATGTTATTTTTGGTTATTTATTAAACTTCCTTTTATATTTTGTTTTTCAATTATAATGTTTTAATTATAATCAGCACGAATCAAATCAGTGCTAAAATGGGTGTAAGAGTAATGCTTAGTAGGAAATATTACTTATGCAAGATTTTATTAATCTGAGTGTGCATTAATGCGGTGCGTTGTCCGTTTGGTGTAATTTTCTAGACTCGGTTAAGATTTGTTTGCACGACGTTTGAGGAATATCCTGGTGGAAGTAGAATTTTAGCAGGGCTTCAGAGAAGTGTGAAGTAACCGCGAATGGACTATATATGGTTTTCTAGAACAAATTATATGCTGCGGTAATGAAATTGCGTTTTAGTCCTTTTCAATGAAATGCCCTCCTTTGCTGGAGTGAATATCTTTAATTTTTATCCGTAGTGTCTAGCAACGCTATCTATAAGCGACCATGTGTTGCGTTACGGGAAAGCGGAATGAGGTTGGCTGTAGCAGGAGGGGAGCGTGTGTCGGAGGCAGGGCGGCCGGCACTGACCTGGGTGTAGGGCAGCAGGCGGCAGGCGACGTCTCCCAGTACCCACTCCTGCGTGACGCGGGTGATGGCGACAGCGGGGATGCCGAGGGCGAACACCAGGTCGGCGGCCACCAGGTTCAGCAGCAAGCAGTTGGTGACGGTGCGCAGCTCGCGGTGCCTCAGCACGGCCGCGCCGATCGCAACGTTCGCCACCACCGAGGCCACCAGCACCGCCCCCAGCATGGCCGCCTCCACCGCACCCCACTCGCCGCGCGCCCCGAACTCACTGTAGAAGGTGAAGAAGAAGCGCCGCCTCCAGCCGGCCGTCAGGTCGTCGCCCGCCAGGTACGACGTGTTCAGCGCCGCCTCGTGCATGCTCTCTCACCTCACCCGCATGGCGCGCAGTCCCGTCGACACCGCACGCGCCGGCTCCAACATTCACACGCACCTCGTCCTCAACAATACACGTCCCAGCCTCGACCCCGGGCCGTCTGGAGCTCTGAAGGAGGCACGCGCGCGCAGGACTGTGTTCGCGAACCGTTACCTCTGTGCGTTCCCCTCCGCACTTCAGCGCGCCGGCAACTGACAGATGGCCGCGTGATGGCCTATTGTTGTATTGTTGCGGCGGCGCGTGCGACGCGGTAGGGTCGGACGCACGCTGCCAACTGCCGACTCGCTTCCCTACCAGCCGAGCTCAGGGCCGGCAACTGCGGCGCGTGACGTCACCGCTGACGAGAGGTCCGACCTTGTGACGGACGGCCTTTTCTTCGCAGCGCGCGGCTACCTACTTTCGAGACGCAACGCTGTACTGTTTTACACCCCTCTGTAGTTCTGTCAGAATAACGTGGCTACGTGGATGTATACATTTTATTGTCAATTTTTACACAAGTAGGGCAAATTTTGATAGTTCTAGAGAAGTAGCGCGGCAACAATGTATCCTTCCACCACAGTTATTCTGTAAATTAAGAAAACAATGTTTGTAAACAGAAGCGACGAATCCAGCCTTATCATCTTGTTTCCTTTCTTTGCTGGCACTGAAAGACTGAAGTTAGCCAGCTTCGTTCCAATACCATCAACTAAAGTCATCCTCCTCTCCCCAATCAAAATAAAATAAATAGAACCCTAGCCCTGAGACGTAATTAGCTCCGGTCCCTACCTCGGATGTACTCGTAACACCTAGCAATAGGGTAGGATAGGAAAACGAGACAACAGTAAATTTTGCGCTTATAGGATTCTCCTTAAGAGGGGTCAGTCCCTGCGATCAAAGAAAACTCATTCACTTCTTTTCAGCTGTTACTAGTTAAAAATTAATAAAGACAGTGAAAACTTAACAACATGATGAAGCTTGATAAGCTGTTATTTATGCTGTATCGTGCGAAAAAATTTCGTTACACCCACTTAAATTTAAGTTATGACGAAAAATGGATAAATCCAAGATGGCGGGGACTTATCTCCTTTAAGGCTCCCGCCTAACTGGATCTTTTTATCCCGTGTGAGGCCGAAAAGCGCGGGAACGATAAGTTTTGTATGGATCTGATGCGTATATTTTGAGGTACAGCACTTTGGAAAAGCAGTTTTTAGTCGTTTTGGAGTACTCTGAAATGGTGTTTCCAACGTGAGTGACATTTTGAAAGTACTCAACAGTCCTCGTGTGTGTTTTTTTTCGTGGATAAGCACGCTGGACGCACGTTTAATAGTGTCTTGGAAAACCGTGTATTTCAAACACTACTACGCAGTTCAAGCACCTGGTAGGCGGGAGCCTTAAGAAGAATAGCACAAATCGTGAGTAAGAGTCACACAACAATTCAGAATGTTGTCAATTAATTTAAATGTCAATGATTAGTCAGGAACGTACTAATAGAACCTGAACAAAAACGCCTGGGTCGCCAGAGAGAACGACTAATATTGCGGCGAATAAAATACCGTTTAAGCGTTGCCAAACTACGCTCGAATTGTAAATTGCTACCGGCAAATTAAATGTGTTCCGAGACAGTTCAATGGGTGTTGTGTAGATATGGCAGTGATGGCAGGGCCGCAGGAAATAGGCCATACAAATACATCAGCACAAAGAACCGTACTGCAAGACAGCCCTTCGCTAAAGAGTACCTAAATAAAAACCAGGTGTTATGGAACGTCATCTAGTCATATGTGATTTAAATCAACCATTTATACTTGGATGGTGTCTACAGGATATGGAGACGGCCGATTATGTTACCAACACACTTTCCACAGTTAAACAAAGGGGTAGGTTCAGTTACGGTTTGGGGTGTCTCTGTAAATGGGACCGAGAATATTCAATTTATTAATGGTACAGTAATCATTTTTGTGTATAAAGACATTCTAAAGAAGAATGTCAAGCAAAATGGGGTAATATTAGCAATAATAACTTTTGACATGTTACAACATGACGACAGCTAATCTTGATAGAGAATGGTTAATTGGAAACATTCCAAAATAATTGAAAATTCCCCTTCAGTCTTCCGACCTCAACCCCATTGAATATATGTGGGCATTTCTGAAGTCGTTAGTACCCAGCTCATGTTTCTTTCAAGGAAGAGCTAAATAGAGTATGACTGAAGAGCGATGGTCGTGAAAGGTGTGAGAGACAAACACAATCCATTCAGCGCAGATGCCAAGCCGTTATCACAGTCAAAATCTACTCCACATGATATTAGAACTTCTGTTTTGTGGGTTTCATTCTTCAAGGGCGTCGGCAACGAAAAAAATATATTATTTTATATTTGTGCCACACATTGTTCAACTTGTAGACATTATCTCTGACAACTTTTTCTTAAGATACAAACNTATTATTTTATATTTGTGCCACACATTGTTCAACTTGTAGACATTATCTCTGACAACTTTTTCTTAAGATACAAACTTTGTATGTTGTGTGTCTTTTGCCAAATAACATTTTTTAATGTCAACATTTTAACGTTTTTGAAATGTACAAATAAAATTAACCAAATTATATGCATAAAATTTAGCGTGGGTAACTGAAAGGCCTTGTCTTAATTCATTTTAAGGTATGCTTAGTAAAAGCTATTTTACAAAAATTCAGGGGCAGTTAAAAATAAAAATATGCAAAATTTTCCTTATTTTCAGCAAATTTTTGAAATAGCAGGAAAATTCTCCTTTACAATTTTATAGATATCTTGAAATAGCTCTTGGAATCTTCTTTCAGTGTGAACTATCTAATTTCTGTACGTAAGTTATTTTTAATAATTTGTGCATTTCAAAAACAGCAAAATTGGGATTTTTAACTTATATTTACGAAAACTATGCGTTCAAAAAAATGTGATAGGAAATAGTAATTAATGATTATGTCAAAAAGTTGGACATGTGGTATAAATATAAAATAACAAATTGTTACGTGGCCAACACCCTTAATTGTGTCAACTGTATGACAAACAATGTAACATCTAAACGTGTACTTTCCTAAGTTTTCTTTTGCATTTAGTGTAAAATTTTGTGGAACAATTTACTTGTTTATAATAAATAAAATATGGTTTTTTTTTTTTGTTAACCGAGGAACACAAAACAATTGATTTAACTATCAGATTTATAAAGATATTTTCATAAAGTGGAAGTTTATGAATACGAAAGTGACAAACTGTATTTGTGGTGCTTCATGGTGGTTATGGAAAATGGCGGACCAAGACATTCTGTGCCGATTATGTTAGATTTTGCCCAGGAAGGCACACCATAAAGGCAGCTTCAGCCAATTATGCTTAATGAAAACAAATACATAAATGATTAACAGCCTATAAAATACTCTGACAACACCAGCAAGTACTCGCGCAAACAAGAGGGAAAACAACATGTGCACATTTACATTCACCGGACAGGAAACGTTTAACTAACCGTATAGTGTCCGCATGTTCTGTAATAACTGTGTTACAATTTCTCAAAGTCAGCGGGCTTAGCCAGGTTCTTTAAAGGGTTAAGGTCTTAATTAAATAAAATAGTTAATGACAATTTCCTAATTTATTTACAACTACTACAAAGAAAATACTTTCGACTTAATATCTTATTTTAATAATTTGCTATCACTTGCTATTTACAATCAATCAATTTAATCAAAAAATTCACAATCGCCTCAAAGTAATGTATGCATATATGTCAATGTTTGACAGTTCCAGTATTTATAATAAAGTTAGTATCTCCCATTCGTACAGTCCCACCTTAAATCTGTCCACATTCCACCAGTCCGGAACGTTCTAGAGTGCTCCGAGCGCCCCTTTGTACCGTAGCCCTCTACTCATCGGGTACCACGCCGTCTCGTCCGTTCACACCGCGCCAACACTCGTCTGCCATCGTCTCGCACCCTACGCCGTCGTCCGTCCTCTCCACTGATATCCCTCGCTACACCAGACTTCACCATACAGCCGACCTTTAGCCAGATAGCTACCACAAAGACTGCTGGACCTCCGGCTGCGGCGGTATTTATATACTGCGTCGGCCGCACTCCAGAACCTTATTTAAATGCCGCGCTGTGCCAAGGAAAATGATTACCAGAAAATTCTTGCTCAAACCCCCAAGTCATCGATTCCTCCAGCAGGAGGGAGGAAGGGATGTGACGCCAGCCAGGTCGACTGTTAATCATTCCCTGGGCCGTCGGGCGATGTTGCGGTGAGCGGGTCTGCCTGGAATTTGGAGACGTGGTCGAGGTGGGCCACCCCTCGCCGCACCGAAATCGCGCGAAACATGTAACACGGTGCCCGCGCCCGGTGGGGAGATCGCGCATAACAATTGTTTAACATATTTTTAAAACCAATCCGTTTTAGCCCAAAAAATTATATTACTTTAATAGCATAATTGTAGCCGCAATGCTGTAAGTATAAGTAAAGTTTTAAATTTCAGTTCTAAATTCTGAGGGCTATTTTTTTCCATGATCACAATCAAGATTGCCAACATAATAACGTGAATTCCACAACAGCTCATCAGCTTACCCAATACTTTGCAAACGAGATCATTTACTGTTGACATACTATATAGGTTGGTGACATTTCTGACAAAAATGACCCTACTTATATGAAATGGGCAATAGTACACTTCTGCCAAATTTTAATCCATATAGGGCATATTTGCTAACTGATTGAAAACGTGAAAATCCACGCAACAGTCTGAACTGTAGAGGGAATATGCAATAGAGTGATCCTGCCAGCTTAATATTATCCATTTCTGAGTCGCCAAAATGAACGACTGTTTTTTCCATTATAGCTGTCAAAACCACATGACTTTGACTAAAATTAGCTCAACGTTTACATAAATTAGTGCTTTAAGATGTAAGTATATCTATTCTGATCTAATTGTAATGCAAATACTACTCCTTCTGACCTGATTGGAATGCCACTACGATATAATAAAGTTACGCGCAATACTATATTCTTACAAAAATATACAAGCCTGGTTCACTGTAGAACCAAACGCAAATAAACGACACGTCACTGTTTGAACACGTGTTTTTGACAGCTATAATTACAACTCGTGAGCCAACGTTGAGGAAATGCGCAGAACGTCGATTTGTATCGAACTTTGTGTCGTTTGAATGGCCGCCGAGTATGGTAGTCGTACAATTGCTTCCAAACTTGCATGCTATTGCAAGTACCATATACAGACGATTCTAATTTTGCTATCGATATACTTTATTATCTCACGATTTCTCATTCCTTCCTATCGGATGTCCCCATTTCACGCTCTCGCATTCCATGTGGGGTTATTCTGTGTGATATCCCTCCATGCCAGCACCATCTATCTTACCTGAAGAATGTTCGAGTTCATTGCCCCATCATGCAACTTCTCTCATCATGCTCTATCATTCCACCTTGGTGTTCTCATATTCATTCTAGGCTCCTTTAACCTGGGGCCCTGGTGGGTACAAGTCTCATGCTATATAATTCCACCTTGGATTTCCCATATTCCTTCTGGTCTCATTTCACCTGGCATCCAGGCAGGGACAAGTCTCATGCTCTGTCATTCCATCATGGATTTATCATATTCCTTCTGGTCGCCTTTCACCTGGTGTCTTGGTTGGGACAAGTCTCATGCTCTGTCATTCCACCTTGGTTTTCTAATATTCCTTCTGGCCTCCTTTCACCTGGCATCCTCGTGGGGACCAGCCCCGTGCTCTGTCATCCTACCTAGGTTTTCTCATATTCCTTCTGGTCTCCTTTCACCTGGCATCTTGGCAGGGACAAGCCTCATGCTTTAGAATTCCACCTTGGTTTTCTCATAATCCTTCTGGTCTCCTTTCTATTAGTGTACTGGCGGAGACGAGTCTCATGCTCTATCATTCCACCTGCACAATACGGAGCGAGGTCTGCCCATGCACGCTAGTCTAGAGTCGCACCGCACACGCCAAGTACATCCTAAGCCCACCTATAAAAATAGTTGACTGTACTTTCTGAACTTGTTAAGATATAGTCACCAAATTCATAACATAGACATCACCCCCGACAACGAAAAGGGTCGTAGGGTTAAGTATGCCCTAGGTCTACTTATAAGCATAGTTCGCTGTAATTTCCGAATCGTTTAAGACATATTCAACCAATTCATGGCATAGTCATCACCCTGACAACCAAAAGGACTACAGATTCAAATAAGCCCTAATCACACTTATAAGCATGTTTGGCTGTAATTTCCGAACCATTTAAGCTATATTCACCAAATTCATAAAAATACATCACCGCCGACAACGAAAAGAAAGGCAGTGTTCACGTACGCACTAAGCCAACTTATAAGCATAGTTGACTATAATTTCCGAACCATTTAAGATATAATAACCAATTTCATAACATAATCATCACCCTCGATAACGAGAAGGACCAAAGGTCAAGTATGCCCTAAGCCTACTTAAAAGCATAGTTTTATGTAATTTCCAAACCGTTAAAATACAACCACCAATTTCATAACATAGGTATCACCCCCGATGCGAACAGGACAGCAGAGTCAAGAATGGCATAAGCACAATTATAACCATAGTTGGATGTAATTTTCGAGCCATTTAAGATACAGCCACCAAATTTATAACATAGGCTTCGCTCTTGATATTGAGTAGGATGGTAGAGACAGTTTGGCCTTAAACCCTCATTTAAGCATGGTCGGCTGTAATTTCTAAAACGTTTAAGATACAGCCACCAAATTCATAACATAGGTATCACCCCCGATGACAAAAAGCACCCCAGGGTAAAGTAGGCCCTAAATCCCTTTTATATGCATGGTTGGTTGTAATAGTCGAACTGTTTAAGATATATTCAACAAATTTATAACATACTCATCGCACCCGACGATGATCAGGGCGGCAGGGTCAAGCATGTCCTAAGCCCACTTATAACTATAGTTGCCCACCATTTACCACCCACCAAATATATAGTCGTCAAATTCATATCATTAACATCTCCTCTGATGAAGAACAGGATTGTAGGGTCATGTTAACTTTAAGGCATCTTATAAGCATAGTCGACTGACATTTCCCCATCCACCGAAGCTACAGTCGTCAAATCCATAACAGACATCGCAACCGACAACGAACAGGGTGGTAGTGTCAAGTATGCCCTAAGCCCTCGTATAAGCATAGTTGGCTACCATTTCCGACCCACCGGCCTATATTCACCAAATTCATAACATAGACATCACTCCTGCCGATGAAAATGACCACAGGGTTAAGTACACTTTAGGCCTTCGTATAAGCATAGTTGGCTACAATTCCCCGCCCACAGAAGCTATAGTCACCAAATTCTTATCATAGGCCTCACCTCTGATGACAAACAGGGTGGTAGGGACAAGTTCACCTTGAGCCCTCTTATAAGCATATTTGCCCGATGTTTCCCATCCTCCGAAACTACGACCACCAAATGCATATCACAGTCATCATTTCCGACTGCAATCAAGGATATAAGGGCAAGTAGGCCTTAAGCTTTGTTACAAGCATAGTTGGTCAGCATTTCCAAACCTTTGAAGTTCGGGAACATGTAACAACCGTCCACACATGTCGGGGGTGATGTCTATGTTTTGAATTTGGTGTTGTGTCTTAACAGTTCGAAAATTACAGTCAACTATGCTTATAAGCAGGCTTAGAGCATACTTGTCCATGTGGCCCTTTTCTCTGAGGGAATGATACCTATGTTATGAATTTGGTGACTGTATCTTGAATGGTTCGGAAATTACTGACAACTATGCTTATAAGTGCACTTTGGGGATAATTTACCCTGCATCACTTTTCACTGTCGGGGATGATACCTATTTCATCAATTTAGTGACTGTATCTTCAAAAGTTCGGAAATTACAGTCAACTATACTTATAAGTTTGCTTAAGGCATACTTGACACTTTTGTATTTTTCATTTTGGAGGGTGATGCCTATGCTATGAATTTGGTGACTATATCTTAAACGGTTTGGAAATTACAGCCAACGATGCTTATACATGATCTTAGGATGTACTTGGTGCGCGCGCGGTGCGACTCTGGGCTACCGTGCGTGGGAAGGCCTCGCTCCATGTCGTGCAGGTGGAATGACAAAGCATGAGACTCGTCCCTACCAGGATGCCAAGTGAAAGCAGACTAGAAGGAATATGAGAAAACCAAGGTGGAATGATAGAGAATGAGACTTGTTCCTGCTAGGATGCCAGGTGAAAGGAGACCAGAAGAAATATAAGAAAGCCATGGTGAAATGACAGAGCATGAAGTTTGTCCCCACCAGGACACCAGGTGAAAGGAGGTCAGACCGAATATGAGAAAACCAATATGTAATCATAGAGCATGATGAGAGAAGTTGCATGATGGGGCAATGGACTCGAACATTTTCTGGTAAGATGGATGGTGCTGACATGGAGGGATAGCACAGAGAAAACCCCCCAGACTGAATGAAAGAGTATGAAGTGGGGACATCTGGTAGGAAGTAATTACAGAGCATGGGAAAATAAAGGAGATCGGGAGGACTCTGAGAAAAAACTCCACATGGAATGCTAGAGCGTGAAGCCTAGCATCATTGTGGGGACCTGGGATGAATAGCCTGGAGTCCTGACGGAGACCTCGGTGGGATAATATGGGAAACCCTCCACATGCGTAATGAATAGGCGTTATGCACCACGGCATGAGTCACCACATAGTCCTCGCTGTACGGTGGAGGCGTGTCTGTGCGCATGTATTATACTGCACACCTCCTGGGTGTTGTACAAACACCCATTTGCTGGCAGTGCTCATGTACGCTACCGGATTATGGGCCAGCACCTAATGAGCTATGCAGTCACAGTCCTCACTGTATCCTCACCCCACACAGAATGCAAGAGTGTGAAGTGGGGACATCGAGAAAGGACGAGAGGCAGGAAGGAGACTGGAATAACTCTGAAGCAACCCCCCAGGCAACCGCCTGGCATCCCGGTAGGGACTTGGGAGGGATAGCAAGAGGAAAAGCCTTGCATCCTGGTGGGGTCCTGGGAGGGATAGCACGTAGAAAACCCTGGCATCCTGGCGGGAACCTGGGAGGAATAGCACAGTGAAAACCCTGCCGTTCTGGTGGGGACTTGGGAGGGATAGCACGGATATTACCCTGGCGTCATGGTGGGGACCTGGGAGGGTAAGTCTGGCATCCTGGTTAGGACCTGGGAGGGATAATCTGGCATCCTAGTGGGACCTTGGTTGGATAGCACGGAGGAAACTCTCCACACACGGGAGGGATATCACAGAGAAAACCCTGGGGACCATGAGAGTGATAGCACAGTCAAAACCCTCCNGGACCTGGGAGGGATAATCTGGCATCCTAGTGGGACCTTGGTTGGATAGCACGGAGGAAACTCTCCACACACGGGAAGGATATCACAGAGAAAACCCTGGGGACCATGAGAGTGATAGCACAGTCAAAACCCTCCCCATGGAATGCAAGAGCGTGAAGTGGGGACATCTGGTAGGCAGGAATGAGAGAGGGTGAGAAATTAAAGGAGTCCAGGAAGGCTCTGATGTAGACCTTGTTCACTGTCTAAAATGTTTCCACCTTTCATCATTTTTATTACCTGATCCTGATGCATTATTCAAGGCACCAATTATGCTTATATCTCTAAATATAACTTCCGTATCGGAAAACTCAAGACACTTTTGACACACTTTCTTGCTCACAATCTAGTGCTATGTGTATTGGTCACACAATTTCTTATGTGCTTTCTAGCATGTACGAAGATATACACCTTGTTCACCTCATATGTTACTTTCTTGTAAGCTGCCCGTGTGTACTGGGCTTTATAGCCTTAGGTATCACACGACCCGCAGGTACATACAACGTGGCCGCCTTCCTGGAACCCGCCCACGCTGGGGAGGTCCTTCGTCCCCGTGTGCGGTCCCAGTTCGCAGGATTACCACAGCTCAACTATCTGCACCCGACTACCTCTCGCTTAATTTTTAATTCAGTTAAGAATACTAAATATCGAGCAAGGTGGGGCAGTGATGTCATAATACACTGGGCTCACTTTCCGGAGGACCAGGGTTCCATTCAAGGTCCGACCATCCTGATAATAGCTTTCCATGGTAATCTTAAATCACTCTAGGTGAACGCTGGGATGTTTCCTCAACATAGGCCATAGCCGCCTTTTCCCCCGTACTCACTCGACTGTCGGAACAGTTTGTTCCGGCTGTAATAACCCCTCTGTTGACGAGGCATCAATTGTAAAATAATAAAAAAGGTTAAATAAGCGAATTAGAGAAAGGGCGTTGTAGGGCTGATAGCCAATTTCACCAGCAAACCCTAGAATATAAGGGTTACTTAAATCCACAGTATGTAGCACATGATGCAGACTGTTTCACCAACTTTAAGTGAACCCTAAACTGCTTTAGGTAACATAAAATTTAGGGGCCCGAAATCGGGAAAATCTAATCCACTGAAGAAATTGGCAATGCTATTTCACACGGTGTGTATAGATAAGTCAGAAATTGATGTATGTATTTATTTCTGAAGTTAATCATAACATAAAAATTATAAGTTATATTTGTATCGCAGTTACTGAAGCTGGATGCCAGGCGCTTATTTGATGAAATACCTGTACATTTATGTTGAAATAAAACGTTCAGATAAAAACTCGTGACAGGCACGCATTTTATACATAAGGGATTTATTGGCTAGAGGCAAAGATAACAGATGTTGTAAAATGGGTTATTGGAAGGCAGGTAGCTAACTGAACTGTGTACTGAGTAAGTGTGCACAAGCCACGGAAGTGGTATGAAATAAATGAAAGTAAATGCCTTCACTGCATTTCACAAAACTTTTACAGTACGCTGCCTATCACCGTTGTCCCTACGACTCCGTCACAGTTTCGTTATGTACTATTAAAGGCATGTAATATTTATAACGAAAACGTGTCTCAAAACATTTGGCCTGTGTAAAAAATATGTAATCATTTACATTACATTTAAACTGAACATAATATAACAAGCAGTTACAGCGTGTATTTGCCACGTACGAGAAATATTTTGTACAAGCTTTAACATCTGTTCGACTTCATTTTCAGTCAAAAACAGTGTTAATGAGAGCCCAGTTAAAGCTGTCTTGTACAGACGTGATGAAATTATGGCACTGGGTGTCAATCAACTGCACCTGAATATCATTGTGTAGAAATATTGTTCTCTATATAAGTGTGTATTGCTGAGCTAAATGAGTGAATGTAGTATCCGCCACTCTCTGAATAGGACCAACAGAAAATTTTTAAGATATGGTGCAGTGGTTAGATTTACTACACCAAAGCGAAATATTTGTACCTGTAAACTTANAACAGAAAATTTTTAAGATATGGTGCAGTGGTTAGATTTACTACACCAAAGCGAAATATTTGTACCTGTAAACTTAGGAGTCAAAATATTATGTCCGGCTATTCGACAGGATAATTAGGTAAAACGACAACACAAAACCAATGAAACTTCCAATAAGTAATCAGCCATAATTCTTGGACAGTGTATAAGTAGCAGAAACAAAAACCTAATGAAAATAAAAATGCATAAGAAGCAGTAACAATACAAAATTACAATAATGATGTTGAAAACGTCTTGTTAGTCGATGCAAAAAAAAAAAAAAAGGCACATATCTTAATGTTCAGCAAAAATCGTTTAAAATTTAATACATGAAATAAATAAAATAAAAGAAACCATAACTACTCTGAAGAGTGCCCAATCTCTAAATTGTTATTATTGTTCTCGACAATCAGCCACAGTTTCATTAAGTTACATTTCGTTTTCTGCCGAAAATCGAGAGAAAAATTAGCCATGTTAGACCTATCCTAAGTGGGGAAATATATTTTCCTTACAGTGAGTTATTGCTTGAACTTATATAAGCGAAATTTTTCTAAAAGATGCACCAAGAATGTAATAGTAAAGTTTAGATCAATTTTACTTCTGATTTTACGTCAAAATGCTAATTCCAAAATTACTCATGGTCATTTAAAAAAGCTATAAAATAAAAATGCCTTAGTTCAAGGCGCGGAACATTATGGTGAAACAACACAGGAACAAAAATACAGTATGTACACACATATAGGCCTACATAATTTTATCTTTAGAGAAAACCGCATCTAGTACGAAAGTTTTTTTTTTTTNTTTTTTTTTTTATGGATCTGCTTAGCTTATTCCCTCTCAGAAAAATTAACACATCTATATTTTATTTCATGCATTTATGTTACATAAACCTATGTGCTATAAACAAACAAAATTAAAAAACAACACTTTAGTGAAGTTCAGCCAACTCAACGAACCTAAATACCCACAAAAAATAAAATAACTCTCGCTGGAAGTACGACATAGCACATTTTACTAGCCAGTAAAATTTAAACAACAGGTCCCTTAACAGTGTTGCTATGTTGAGCAAATGCATTAACTTTAGATCACGTGATCTTAAATCAAGAAACACTCACTCTTGCTGGTACGTCTACAGCTCTGATCTTTGAATCACGTTTGAAAATATCAGTGGATCTCGGATCAAAGGACAGAATGGTGTAACCGACTATGAGTAGCTGCATGTTTCCCTCATTGTGACAGGCTACTTACTTCCTCATCCTCTGCTCGTCTTCTGGGTAAAGCAACACACTGGGGTCCCCTGCGTACACAGCTACTGAAATTTGTATTTACTGGTCATCCAATCTCACATGAGTAATAAAACTCTTCACTTCCTTTTAGTAAGACACACGATATAGGCTATAAGCATTTCCCATTAGTACACATTTATAGTTGAACAAAGTGTTTACATGTTGACAGCAGTTTCACAATGTACACGATGTTAGCATAGCGGCTGGGACAATGGCCCTACGTTCTGGTCAGTCCGTGACGTGTGTAGCCGGCGACAGTTTTGTAGTTTTGTGTGTGTAGTGTGTACACTGCTTGGTTCACTCCGTGTACTCACCCCGTCCTCTGCGGGATGACGCACCAGCCTCGCGGAACCAATGAAACATTCACGTTCGTGAAATTCTCTGGCATGATTTCCCGTGATCACTGGCGTGCACACCTCTGGAGGGACCTCAGTGTTAAGTCGACCGGAACGCGTCTGCGTTAGCAGAACTGCTTCGTACAACACAGCCAGTGGGCTGGTGCTCCCCCTTTTCTACCCTCGCCGAACACGAGGGTAGAACCACAACGTTCAACCACAACGACAATATTATGTCACATTTGTTATTCAAACCATGTGGCATTCTTACAACACCTTGGTCTCAACGAAATGCCAGAGTCTACAGTTACGGTGGAAAGTTTTCCATTTATGCCGAATCTATTTTTATTTTGCCTTACTACAAGGATCGAGTTTACAAGGGTTCGGAGACTAGTGCTAGGATTAAACTACAGATGACACTTTTTTTACTTTTCTCCTTTCTGTTAAGGAGACTGCGCAGGAAAGCCCTAAAAAAAAATTTAATTCTCTATGAATATAAAAATAAAAAGGTTCGTCTGCAGACTATATATATATATATATATATATATATATATATATATATAATCTTTCTTAGAAAAGAGAATCGTATATCAAGAGTATGTATTTACTGAAATATGCGTGTACGAGCAAACACTGTTGATTTGACAGGCAATATTTTACTAAGGATTCTGTCACAATATTGTTTTCGACAAATTTCGGAAGAATTAAAATTGTGACGTAATTATGATTTCATAGTTCCCTTGTCTTGCGTGTACTGCATCAGTGTACGGTCAATAGCTAGTTGGTTATAGGGGTATTTTCGGAATTTTATTTTATTTTTTTAATATAATCAAGTCAGAAAATCCAAGGATCCAGTATGGTGAATGTTTGTTTCTCCTCAATCCAGTCCACTCCGTTTCTCGAGATCACAAATTAATTTCTTATAGTTTACGTGCACTGATATGTTGGCCTAATATTTGCGAGCAAAACAAAAATGTTATGAAGAACTATGCAAAAAAAATCATCCTGTGCACATATATAATAATTGCAACTAATTTTTAATCTAAATAGAATATCTTTATTAAATGGGTTGATTAAAATGCGAAGCCCCTATATATCAGTACACGACACAACACTAAGGAAATTTCAAAACGCGACGTCATCATTGTTCGCGTATTGCTTACTGGGAGGGAACGACCCAAATAATCAGAGCATGTGCTGTGGTATTTAAGAGACGCATATACTGCCACATGTATCCGTAAAGGTAATTTGAGGAGCTTGGAAAATTATTGTATTATCTGTAAGCTTGGGCAGACCCTATTCTTCAGTGCAGTCGGCTGAACTCTGAGCCAGTACTATCTTTGCGTTGTTGCCGCCCAAGGCAGGGTCGGCACGTATAACATGAGAAAAGGCCGTGAGTCCGGCATATATCCCGTCTCACTAACGAATGCACTTTCTTGACAGTTCTGAAAGTAGTCTTGTGAACAGTTATTTTAATGGTAAAATATTTCTGTTGATGTACTAGGCAGGTTGACAGCTGAGTGTTTTTATGTAAACATTACCTAGGATGAGGGGAGACACCGCTGTATTCCTGGCAACAGCTGTAAACAGGACTGCCTACAGAACTGTCAAAAAAGTGCACTCGTTCGTGAGGCAGACTATATCCGTGGGACACGCCTGTTGTTCTGGCAAACAGAGAAATAAAGAGGGAGTGAGAACAGTGGTGGAATTAAGGTGGAGAGAGAAGGGGGGGGTACACCAAGATAATACCCCCTCCCTCCACAGGTGATTCGTTGCCACACAAACCTCGCTCACAGCATTTTGTTCCGAGCTGTGGTCAGGCCCTTAGCTGAGCGGCCTGCCTGATCACACCTTCACTTATTTATCAAGGATACGAGCCGTGATCGCTGAAATTAGTTATGAAATTGCAAACCACAGAAACCCCCTCCACCGGCCAGTACACGGGGACAACGCAGCCGATGTAGGACAATGTAATCAGTGGGCGGTGTCTTTTGTCTATTGGCTGGGCTGCCGGCTGGCGAGTTGGTTACCTGGCGCTGATTGGCAAGCGGCGTTACGACATTTTACTGGCCAGTTACGCCATTTTGTTGGCGTGTGCTGTCGCGAGTTCGTGGTGAAAGCGGCGGTTTTACCTCTGTATTCTTAAGTACTCTGTGACACGGCATTGCCACTCAGGCTGGGATAAGGAGGCACCGACCAGCGGCTCAGGTGGATGTGTTCAGGCTGGCGGGAGGAAGCAGCGAAGGGCGTTCAAACAAATACCGCAAGTGTTAAGAGGCGGATGCGGGGAGGGAGGGATAAACTTCCTGGAGCGTGGCTGCCCCAGCTGGCTGGTACATTGTTCCCCTATCATCATCCCGCACAGCGGGGATCCATCTGCCCTGCCTCCAGTTACACACACTACTCTCCTCCGCTGCCTGCCTGATTTGCTCTGCATTTTACATATCCCTACTCCACGTGTATACATTGCTGATTCGCGGTTCATTACGGAGCCCACCTACCTGGCGCTGCAACTGCATTGCAGTAGCTTTGAAGTCCATTTTTTTAAATAAGCTTTTAAACGTGTCCCTAATGTTATTATTTATGAACGCACTTCAGACTATGCTGTAGATTACTTTCAAGGCATTATGCTAATTAGAAATACCATTTCGGAGCATTCCAACATAGCTAAAAAAAACAACATTTTCAAAGCGCTGTGTCTGAAAATATTCGGGTCAGATGCATACAGAAATATTTGAGGGGCCTACACTGAACCTTGTTGCACACATTCCAACAATAAAATCATACGGTCGCCGCTTAAAATCCCATAGTTCCACGCAGCACGGCGAGAACACAGTGCACTAATTCATAACTACGCGTAGTGGCGATAGCACGCTTGATGCACGTGGCAGTGTAGCCCTTATCATAGCAAACGCACTTCTCCACCTCAAACGCAGGAAGCATCTCCAGGTAGGCGGACCCCTTAAGCACTTTTGAAACCAACCACTGAAAAAATTATCCCTGCCACTAACTGCATATATTATAACAAACAACGCTGGCTGGTATGCTCCCAGTAAAGTTGGCTGCGACGTCGCAAAATTGTTATATGGTTTAGTGCCTTGTTAGGTGTAACCTTTTCAATCAGTGGACTATGCATTTATTTGATTTAGTTTTTGTTTTATGGATATGAAAGTATGAATCAACTCACTATCAACAATCTCCTTTTTAACCATTTCACAGTTCCGTTCTATCGACGTATGAATAAAGTTACCAGCTCTACGCCATCGCTAATTTTATGTATGACGGAAGGATGCAAATGGGCAGAAAAATAAATTAATATCATGGCTTATAAATGTGCTCAGTTTACCGCGAACAGCCATGAACCCAGTGGCTGTACGTTATTCACGGTTAAACAAGCACTTTTGAAAGCCCTACTTAAGTGATACGTTTCTTCCCGTTTTGTATCCTTTCTCCATACGTACCAGTAACATTAATATTCTAACGCGTTAGAGCACATTGTTTATGCGTCGATCAGTTAAAATGTGAAGTTATTAGGATCGTTAGTGTGTTGCCAATGTGCCAGTTCTTACTTGTAGGTGCGTAAAAAGGTTATAAATTAAAAATAAGTTAAGTTTCCCACAAAATGAAACAAAACAATTTATGTGACATTTTTATAAAAACTACTTTTTATAAATCGCTGTCAATTTTACTGTCAGTATGTAACCCATAAAATTAAGCATGATACTCTTAATGTGACATTTTGACATGCAAGTATTTTTCATAAGTCGCTGCCAACTTGACTTGGAGCATGGAACCTGCGAAATCAAACATGAAACTTTTAATGTGACATTGTGACATAAAACTACTTTTCGTAAATCGCTGCCTCCTTTACTTACTTTTTTTGTAAAATGGTGAAGTTAAGGCATGTAGCCTTCTCTTACACATAAGAATTTATCTTATAAATGCATAAAACTGAGAAAAAATAACAAATGAATTGATTAATTAATGTAGCAGTAGGAAAAAGTAAACCTAGACAACATCAGCAATTCACATTAAAATATTAACTAACATACACTAACAGGAGATCTGTAATTATGTGAAATATAAGCGAGGAACACAATATACATTTTGAGTTAAACTAGTATTAATGACAGGCGACACATATAGTATAAACCATTAATATGAAATTAATAACTAATGTAAACCTCATAAGGAGGCTGCATTGTTATGAAATACAAGCATAAAGCTCTATGAAAACAAGACACTAAAGAAATACTACTTATGCCTAATGATAATTTCGGGATTCATGGTAGGGGCCGCAGTAGTGTACTGGTCAGACTAATCGCTTCCCACCTAGGTGAAACTGGTTCGATTCCTGGTGGGGTTGCTCCCGGATTTTCGCATGTGGGAATCGTGCCGAACGATGCCCCTTGTCGGCGGGTTTTCTCTGGGATCTGTCCCCCATGCATTCCGGCGCAACTTCATGCTCATCATACTTAACCTTCATCGACTCTTAAGGCTTCGATGCTAAAATACGCCCAAATCTCTCCACTCCACTCAGGATTCATGATCTTGAAAGCGTAATGTTTATAGCACGCACGTTTAAAAGTTGGGAGTATTTAATTCCGCACGTTGATAGGTAAACGTTTCTACGCACGTGCAGCAGACAGTAAAATATTTTGAGAAGGAGCCTGATTTACTGGTGGGAATGGTCCGTTGATGTAATGTTTTAAGAGCGAGTGTCGAAGATATCATTTTCTCCCTGAATGTATTTAGGGTTTGTGTCAAGAAAGGATGGGATCTTCTAAGTATGGGATGAACTACGAAGTAAGCCCCTGTCGTTTATACGAAGCTCGTTATATTTCTCTATGTACTCGGAGACATTTTCACGAGGCTTTAAACCAAATACAAAGCGCGCGCAAGCATTTTGTATGTGTTGTAGCTTTGCAGACAAATTTTCATCGATATCTACGAACAGTGCATTAAGAGATGAAGTACTAGAAATACACACATGAATGGGCGAATGTATGTTAGTTTGTCCTTTAAAATAAACAGTTAGTAGCAGCGTATTTTTTTCAAATGTTGACTTCAAAAGTGCTTAGTTAACGCAAAATATTAAATATTTAGTTTTTAGTTTAGTTGGTTAGCTTGTTACGTACATTATTTTCCTCGTAGTAAAAAATTAAATATTAAAAATAATTTTTTTTCTAGCTCATTTCTAAAAAAAAAAAAATCTTAGTAAAAGCAGAACTACTACGAACTGCACAGTCAGATGAAGTCCTTATTTTCGTGACGGATTGCGACTGGCTAGAGAGAAATAGTCAAGTTCGCCAATAACGTTTAAGCTGTTTTAGTGTATAACTGTAGCAAATGCTAGTACACAAAAGGTATTCATGTGTCGATGATACTGGTATGGTTATGGATATTTCAATTACAGTATGAGCTACAGTCGTTATGCGTACAGGAAGTTGTAAAGATGATACTCGTGAGATACTCGTGAGGAGGTAATATGCAGCAAGGGAATGGCCACAGGAAAGACAGCATTCATGGCAGCCATCAAGTGGTCACCATTACAGGAGGGCTAGTGCGGGTCTCAGTCGGGCTATCATAGCTAATTGCCTATATGAGCCTGCCGCGTGCCTCTCACATTGAGGATGGAGTGCGGTGTCCATCGCAACTGGCACCTTGCCTTCTGCCTGATCTTGCGCACCCCCCCCC
>NQII01003003.1:0-134366 GCA_002778355.1 Clitarchus hookeri
CCAGGCCGAAAATATTTCTTGAGTGCCAAAACTCGTGAACGACAGGTTGACTCTCCCATTTCAAAATTATGTCCCGAGAAAAACGCTAGTTTAAACATGATAATAAATGCTCTTTAGGGACTATTTCCACAGAGCAGATGTTTTTCCGAACTACAGGAAACAGAAAACGGAAGCAGTGTGAGGATTTGAGACTAGGAATGCGTGTCCTGTAATTGGCCTTGGTGGCTTGATTTTTTTCGAATTGGCAACAAAAATGGGGTTATTGTTCCATGATATGATTCTGAAAATTATTCGGCACACGGAAATGACTTTTGAGAGGTACACAGAAATATTCTACATGGTCTAAGGCCGATCACTTTATAATGTCGCTTAAGAAACACGTGAACATTTTTTTTTTCAAAACTAGGAACATCCCTTGATGACTTTCAATGTAATTAAAGATATCACCAACACTTTCCGTATGCACACGAGAACGTAAATTATTATAAAAAAGTAGAAGGACCGCACAAGGTATTTCCAGGACTTTCGCTATAAAATAGCCTATATCCGTACCTTATTGCCACCTATTTTGCATTCATAAATAATATTGAACAAAAATACGTGTTATGTTTGTGAAGCTATTAAGAAGAAAGCGTAAATGCGGAATCGGGAACTATAAAAAAGTGACATTAATTTATTTTCAGAGGCTGCTGAGATAATAACATTGAAATATTCCAATCCTCTAAGTTGAAGACCTAAGTAAAAATATCTCTACCGCATCATTCTAGTCATTTATAGACTCTACGTGTGATTATTTAAGGTAATTGACCCTAATTTAAAGTAAAGTGTATATAACTATAAACCTCCTATTGCTTCCACTACGCTTTAAGGTGATATGTGGACTTTAATAAGCTCACTCAAAGAAAAACCAGAATAAATCGGAAGACTTTGCCACAACAATATTACACTCACAGTCGACAGTACCGAAAACTTATTTCCTCTATGGTCTATTCATGGTTTCTTCAAACTTTTTTAATCTAACCTTTCAAAAATCATGCCACGTTTGACGCGTATGGTAATTTCGTAAATATGCATTTTATCACAAGCATTTTATACTCCTGTTAACGTAAAAGTACCTTATTTTCGGTTCAGTTAAAATTTAAAACTTGGATTTTATACATAAATTATAATATTTCATTTATAATTAATATGTATATGAACAGTGATAAAACAGGAGTGTTGGCAAGGCCTAGTATGAAGTAGTTCTTATGCAAAATATCATTAAACTGAGTGCGCACGAATGCGGTGGGCAGTCCCTTTGCTGCAATTTTCTAGACTTGGTTAAGCTTTGTTTGCACGAGGCGGAGGAATATCCTGGAAGTGGAACTTAAGCTGGTCTTCAGAAAAGTTGGAATTACCCGTGAATGAGCTATATAATTACCACCTCCCAGCATAACCTCTCTAACCACCGCAACCGCTATCACGTGATCTATACAATTTGCATCCAGTGCAGTGGAGAGGTTTGGGTGGTTCTTAAGGCTGTTACCTGGTTTGAAATTAGTGAGAATTTTGAACAGAGAAATACATGGTAATGAAATAAGTTTTTTTAAAAAGCCAATTAAAAAAAACTTGAAGCAAAAACCTAAGCGTGAGAAATATACCCTGAAGTTCAGTATCGACCCAAACATAATTTGTTTTTCAGTGAGATTTTTTATTTAATTAACTATTAAGATTTCTGGTCTTTCCACTAAATAGGCTACAGATTAATGTAACAAAAGGCTTCGACAGAAAAAAAGCACGTATTTTTCTGCTTAAAAAATTCTCCGGTGCTATACATCTCTCTTTAACAGGAACGAGAAAAAAAAACGAATTTCATTAGCATGTATTTCCCTATTCCAAATCCTCACTGCTTTCAAACCAGGCAACACCCTATAACAGAAAGGTCTTTAGAGCCGATTAGGGTGAAGTGAGGTTAGTATGGAGCAGCACCGGAATGTAAAGGCGGGGGAAACGGAAGATACCCTAGAAAACCCGCTGACCAGTGGCTTCGTCCGGTGATATCCCCGCGTGCGTAAATGCAGGAGCGACCCCGCCAGGAATGAAACCCGGATAGCCTTGGTAGGAGGCGAGTAGTCTGACTACTACACGACCGCGGCCCCTATTTTCATCCAGTTTAAATTTAATTTCACCTCACCAACCCAACGAGACCACCCAATAATCACTTCCAGAATCCTGCATAAACACTGATCAAGGATGTTGCAAGAAAAGGATCACACTTTTGTCAGAACATGAGTTGGCACTATCTGACATTTCAGTCATTAAGTCAGAAATCGACGCCGGTAGTTCGACGCCGCTTACCTCCACCATCTAACGTTACTAACATCACTGAAGCAACCTTAACAGAAGTAAACCTCGCCTTTTACGTCACGTTACCAACTCCATGAATCACTCTGAACAACAATATGTTCCTTGTGAACAACAATACACCTAATTTAGTACTACACGATATCCGAAAGAAGCATTTATGACCGCTTGTGATCAGCAATTATGTAGAGATTAAGGCTACGCGTTATCGTAATTACAAGGATACGTGTTTGAATCTGGATGGTATTTGTTTGTCTTTTCCTTGGTCATAAAAAATTTTTTTATAATACAATCTCCTTTTGTGAGAAATTGACTAATAATTTTAAGACATATAAATAATTAGAAATATATTTAAACCCAAGAAACAAATAAATTTAAATGAGGAAACCCAGTTGTAATCAAAAGGAGTACATCACTTATTCCCCTTAAACAATTCAAATTGTCCACACATGTCAGTCACGCATGAAATTTTAAAATTTATTTTATGTAGAGCTGCTTATAACTGCTCAAGTAAGCAGCACAATTTCAATATAACGTGTTCGTGTTTCTGAAACGAGTTTTAATTATTGTGTTGCGTCGACAATATTAACTTCTTACAGTTAGACACAAGTTTATAAATGTTCCGTGTAATATTATTATAAGTGACGTTCAAATGCCGTACGGTACAAAATATACATTTACGATTCTTCGGCCACTTTTAGGACTTTTAAATATACTTGAGACATTACTATACAAATTAGTGACGTAATGCCCTCGTGAAGTTCACTGGAGCCAATCAAAATGAAAGAACTAAGGAGTGAACGTTTAAAATAAATGATACCATACTTTCATACTCTTGCAAGACGCCAGAGGATTATCCGAGATCGTGAGAGTTTGAGGTATTAGTAATAAAATTAAAATAATTTAATTTAAGTTTTAATTTATTTACAACGCTATAAATATGAACACAGCTATTATTTACTAAATTGAACTATAAGTCTTCACTATTACTCTTATTATTCTCAGTAAGCACAATATTTAATGTCAATCGCATTTCTAATTAAAGTCCGTATCACTGTCTCTATAATGGTCGCAGTCACTTAATTCACGCTTATTATTTACGCATATTCAAATCCAACTGTCTGTTTACATCATTCCAAATGTCTGTCACTCACGTATTCAGTTCAATAAACTCGCTCATCAGACTCACTTTCTACTGCAGCGGTGTTTGCAGTCTGCAGACTTCACTCGTGCTAGCCAATGTCGTCGCCACTCGTCGCTTCGATGTCTTCGCACACCTGGTGCTTAAGGACGTACAATACTCCAAACTCTTAAATGTCAACTTAAAAGCCCAACGCGGCTTAAAAACACTAGCTGGTCCGATCGAAACGGCTCCCCGCACCCCGAATCTCGCTGAGAGAGGCTAGGACGATGACCCGAACAATCTTGCAACGATTACTCCAGAAATTCAATCCGCTGATGGACGGGAGCGCACGAGTCCCGGTACCCTTATCGGGCACGTGCGGCGGCACTCCTTTGTAATTCTCCGCCTACTCCTCGAGTTACCAGAGAGTGACTTGACGCACTGTCCTTCGCACGCTCGAGTGGGGCGGTGCAAGGGAAGTGACGCAGAGCGGCAACATGAAACAATACTATTAACTTAACAAACATTTATTTCGCTAAATGGCTCATGATAAAAATAACCGCAAAATGAACAGTGTTTTAGCAACTAAGCTATCTAGGACATGGAAAANCGCTAAATGGCTCATGATAAAAATAACCGCAAAATGAACAGTGTTTTAGCAACTAAGCTATCTAGGACATGGAAAAGTTTTTAAGTAGTTACTGCTTAGTAAATCTGGAGAATGGATATACAGTAGTATTTTTCTGTTTTTATAGAGACTGAAGGAAATGCGCTTACAGATTTTATGAAGAGAAGAAGGCGGAAACTTTCAGAATATCATGTTTCCAAAAACATGATCTCAGAAATAATTTTAGTAACGTCAGACGAATATCGCTACGACGATTGCGTCTCGGCAATCTTTGACGATGAGCCCTATATTCGGTAACAACGAACAAAGTCGTAAATGATTGTCCGAATAAACTCGGTGTGGTTACCAGGCCAAATTCAGCCGTAACACAGATCACTTCTCCAGGGGAACGAAGCTGTTAATACCGGGTACGTACTTTGTCCACGGTACAATCAGGAATTGGCAATTGCTCTCCACATCTCTGATATGAAATGCTCGGTTCAAGACACCGNCTTTGTCCACGGTACAATCAGGAATTGGCAATTGCTCTCCACATCTCTGATATGAAATGCTCGGTTCAAGACACCGGAGAGCAAGATATGTTTCTGTCTTATAATCAAGTTATCGGTGGCCATGCGCGCTATTACATGAGACTCATGTAAAGAAATGTCTGCACTGACGGTGATTTTCATAGATTAAAGTTGAGGTAGATCAGTTTTTGTCTTTCACGTATGTCCGTAACTTTGACTCGGTTCTTCACCAGTACAGCGATCAAAGTCACATGGCCAACAGTAATGAACGAATTTCTTTACGTTTGAATCTTTCACATAGCTACACTTTTATAATGATAAAAGACTGACTGACTTGAAGATATACTGGAGATCCAAAAAAAACTGGTATTTGCGTGCGTATGCAAATAACAGAGGTATGAAACCAATCAGAGTAAAGCGATATGGCCGGCAGCGCCTATATAAGACAACAAGCGTCTGGCAAAGTTGCTAGATCGGTTACTGCTGCTACAATGGCAGGTTATCAAGATTTAAGTGAGTTTGAACGTGGTGTTATGGTCGGCGCACGAGAGATGGGACATAGCGTCTCCGAGGTAGCGATAAAATTTGGATGTTCGCGTACGACCATTTCACGATTGTGCCGTGAATATCGGGAATCCGGTAAAACATCAAATCTTCGACATCGCTGCGGCCGGAAAAAGATAGTGAACGAACGGGACAAACGACGACTGATGAGAATCATTAAATGTGATATACGTGCAACCCTTTTTCAAATTGGCGCAGATTTCAATGCTAGGGCATCAACAAGTGCCAGCGTGCGAACTATTCAANTGCAACCCTTTCTCAAATTGGCGCAGATTTCAATGCTGGGGCATCAACAAGTGCCAGCGTGCGAACTATTCAACGGACCATCATTGATATGGGCTTTCGGGGCCGAAGGCTCACTCGTGTACCGTTGTTGACAGCACGACACAAAGCTTTACGCCTCGCCTGGGCCCGCCAATACCGCCATTGGACTGCTGATGACTGGAAACACGTTGCATGGTCTGACGAGCCTCGTTTCCAATTGTATCGGGTGGATGGACGTGTTCGGATATGGAGACATCCTCATGAATCCATGGACCATACATCTCAGCAGGGGACTGTTTAAGCTGGTGGCGGCTCTGCCATGGTATGAGACGTGTGCAGTTGGCATGAAATGGGACCCCTAATACTTGTAGATACGACTCTGGCAGGTGTCAGATACGTAAGCATCCTGTCCGATCACCTGCACCCAATCATGTCCATTGTGCATTCCGACGGACGTGGACAATTCCAGCAGGATAATGCGACACCCCACACTTCGATAGTTGCTATCGAGTGGCTCCAGGAACACTCCTCTGACTTTAGACACTTCCATTGGCCACCTAAATCACCAGACGTGAACATTATTGGGCATATCTGGGATGCCTTGCAACGTGCTGTTCAGAAGAGATCTCCGCTGCCTCGCACTCCTATGGATTTGTGGACTGCCCTGCAGGATTCATGGTGTGAACTGCCTCCTGCATACCTTCAGACATTAGTCGAGTCCATGCCACGTAGTCTTGCTGCACTTCTGCGTGCTCGCGGGGGCCCAACACGATATTAGGCAGGTGTATCAGTTTTTTTTACTCTTCAGTGTATATAAGTTGTATTAAAACTAGGTGAAAACCTTCTCAAAGTACCAACTTAATAAACAGTGTTCTGTGTTACTGGAAGAAATTCATTTCAATGTTGGAACATGGAGAATGGCTTCTGCGCAGCTCGCACGTATATTTTACCCTAGTCTTAACTACCGTGATTTGCGGTAATCCTCCGACATGCCACACTTTATGAGCGTAGCATCACGTCATCAAGTATTTTCCAGTTCATTACGATCTTGGACATCCAGTGGTCCTCTCTGTTTGGAACTCGCGAGTGTGATTGTAATACCATCTCGTTGATCACTTAACTGGTATATGTCTCGAGAGACAAGTTGTAAGCGTTCTCTTGTAACAAAACATTTACCAAAGCTGGAAATATCTTGCAGACAATTTCCCTACGGTTTTGCATTTCTTTTGACAGTTATTACATACAGAGCTTGGCCTGTGAATTCATTCTTATCACTATATTTATAACTGGTATTTGAATGTTCGTCTTCAAACGTGTACACACAGTACCTCATGTTCAAGGCGCAGATTCCATGAGCTTTTTTTTAAAAACCACAATAAAGTATTTATTACTTTGTGAAATGTATGTTTATACATTTTAATTTACTCTTTAATTATTTACGTCTGCATAAAATATATCGGAGTCCAGCGTGTTATAAACATGTATTTCGTTACACTTCTTATATTTATTAAACATAAATGGCAAACATTTTCAGAACAGGTGGAATGAATTTTCAGATCAAAGAGAAACGTGTTTAAATTAAATGTAAATGTGTGTTTAATCATATCATCACACAAAATAAACTTTTATGCAACAAATGGAGTCGTTATAAACTGGAAAGCGTCATACTAATACACAGTACAGAGGAAAAGTAAATATAGGCTGTTCGACGTAAAGTGAGCACTTTTGAGGCCGTAGTTAGTTTTTTATTTCAGCCAATTTTTATCCTTTAACCACCTTTCTAATATAAACATTGCGATGTAAGTAATAAACACCGTGTTTATATTTCACCGCACTCGGAATTTAACGTCTAAGGCTAAAATAAAATATATTTGTTGAATATTATCCCAAATGAGAGGGCTTTCAAAAGTGCTGACTTTACCGTGAATAGCCTATAATATTAGTATACGGTAAGATTTCATTCAACTATCGCCGGGAAATCACATATTAACATACAACGTTGACCATGACAAGGAAACTATGGTGGTGCGAGTGAAAATAACATTCAAGGCCCTAAGCGAATTTTCGCAACACATGCCGGATTCACTTCAAATGGAGTTGAGAGTCCAATACCATAACTTTATATACAACACCGTTTCGGAAAATATTCGTCAGAGACTAGCCAGTAACTAAGTTGTTGACTTCAAGGAGCCGAGTTCGACGGTCAGGCGAGAACGAAATCAATAAAGAACGAAAACCTTAACGTCCTTGTGAAGGATTCTATCGACCTGACTAAAGTGAGTTACGTAGCAAAAGGCTGAAAAATCTCGCGTCTATAACATTCCCTCCATACAAAGGGCAATGGAATACCAACGAGCGAAAAGTAGTTCAATAACATTACAAACGCCAGGTAGACAGAAAACACGTACTACAACATGATGTAAGCCGTGGATAAAAGAACAAGGCCAGTAGAACACCCTTCGCTGAAGGTCAATTTACCGTACATTTCTGTACCAAAGAAAAAAAATTGTAACTGGAAGTTGTTATTACAAAAAAACCAATCCAAAATTTCAAACTAAGGCACTGCGGCAGAATACTGTTAAACACTTTACCGAAATTAACTAAACGATCTCACCTTCCTATTTCCTGCTCCCCGAAAATTTCTTATGCTGGAGGCGAAAAGTATTGATGCCGCAAATATGAAGGCAAATCAAGGTTCCCTGTTTGCTATGGGTTGTAGGCGTAAAAAACGCAAACTTTATATTTGTAATATTGAACAACAAACTTATACCTAGTTTCCTATTTAGTTCCTTTTATANTTTCTTATGCTGGAGGCGAAAAGTATTGATGCCGCAAATATGAAGGCAAATCAAGGTTCCCTGTTTGCTATGGGTAAAAAACGCAAACTTTATATTTGTAATATTGAACAACAAACTTATACCTAGTTTCCTATTTAGTTCCTTTTATANGTAAAAAACGCAAACTTTATATTTGTAATATTGAACAACAAACTTATACCTAGTTTCCTATTTAGTTCCTTTTATACACAAATCCTAGAGTGGGACAAGCATGAAGTTTCCCTCTCAGCAGAAATCAGGATTCTTATATTATATCACACAATCTCGAACAGCATTATGTACACTTGCATTATCCCGAAATCGCCTTCCGTTAACGTCATCTTCAGAAATCGAAGGGAGCCAAATTTGGTGTGTAAGAAGGATTCTCCACAATCTTCCAGCAAAAGGACTGCAGAAGTTTCTGCGTTTCCATTAGGTGTCATATATGTGGTGTTATCGAGAAGAAGTGCAGCACCTCTGGTTAAACAACATGGCCACTTCTTGCGAAATGACGTACTTAATCGTCGTAATGTAGCACCTGTGATTGCTTTTACACACGGCAGAAACACAAGGTGAAGCAGTAACTTTGCAAGTTAAGGACACTGATTTGATATTTTCTTCTCCGTGGTGATGTCACTTGCTTCCGTTCCCTCGAAGACCGTTCGTTTTCAGGCGTTAAATGGCGCAACTGCGTGTCATTAAAAATTACGATGGTTCCAGAAAGGCGTTTCCTTCTTCAATTAAGTGCTGCAGATGTGCTACGGAGTAGAAAAACAAATATGGTTGTTCTTTCGTATTAACTATTCTGGCATCCAATGAGCAAACACTTCACGATAGTGAAACTTGTAATGAATGACGTATCGAGTATGGCCATATTTAAGAGTAGTGAGAGCGAGTGCGTTCTGGGTCGTTAGGGATTCATTAGTGGACTAAGTGCCATTTGAATAACCTGTAAATGAATGTCGGAGAGAGGCACACTAATTAGAGGTATCATTTAACATGGGAAACTGATTATCCCCCCTCTNCCTGTAAATGAATGTCGGAGAGAGGCACACTAATTAGAGGTATCATTTAACATGGGAAACTGATTATCCCCCCTCTCCAATGGGAGATGTGTTGTGGTTGACTGACTGGTTTTTCCACTCCTTCTGAGGTGTACTGTGATTGGCCGTTGATTGTGGGTGTACTCTTTCGGTGGACAAAGTGCCCAAGTGACATTTGCGGGAATTTGAAATTTTTGTAGGAAGTCTGGAGGGCGAGAGGCTTGGGACAGGGGTGTAGGGTTGTACCAAGAGGGCTGAGGAGTCGGTCAGTCCTTGGTTCAAGACCTGTAGGGGGTAATTAGANCCTGTAAATGAATGTCGGAGAGAGGCACACTAATTAGAGGTATCATTTAACATGGGAAACTGATTATCCCCCCTCCCCAATGGGAGATGTGTTGTGGTTGACTGACTGGTTTTTCCACTCCTTCTGAGGTGTACTGTGATTGGCCGTTGATTGTGGGTGTACTCTTTCGGTGGACAAAGTGCCCAAGTGACATTTGCGGGACTTTGAAATTTTTCTAGGAAGTCTGGAGGGCGAGAGGCTTGGGGCAGGGGTGTAGGGTTGTACCAAGAGGGCTGAGGAGTCGGTCAGTCCTTGGTTCAAGACCTGTAGGGGGTAATTAGANCAGGGGTGTAGGGTTGTACCAAGAGGGCTGAGGAGTCGGTCAGTCCTTGGTTCAAGACCTGTAGGGGGTAATTAGATGTAATTAGATGTAATTACGTAATGAGTAGTTGTGTAATGAGTAATTGCGTAATGAATAAGTACACATACCGAGAGTTACTACATGTACCGTGAATAACTATATACCGAGAATAACTATATACCNCGTAATGAATAAGTACACATACCGAGAGTTACTACATGTACCGTGAATAACTATATACCGAGAATAACTATATACAAAGAATAACTATATACCGAGAATAACTATATACCGAGAATAACTATATACCGAGAATAACTATATACCGAGAATAACTATATACCGAGAATAACTATATACCGAGAAAAACTATATACCGAGAGTAATAACACTGTAATTACACACTAAGTACACATCTTACCATGACCACTGTTCAAATTCAANAACTATATACCGAGAGTAATAACACTGTAATTACACACTAAGTACACATCTTACCATGACCACTGTTCAAATTCAAATACAACTGAACTGCGAATCACTAATATGTTTGTGTTATACGTCCGCTATATTCGTTGGCTTAGATTCCCGTCGTGCGTAAGTGAAGCATGATTACATTTATATTGGTCTATTACCTGATTCGATTCCCGTGGATGATAATTAAAACATAAAAACGTTTATACAGGACTTGTCCTCTGTTCGAAACCAGTCGAGGGTAAGGAAAACATAAATATAGTTACTCTCACCTAAAACTTGCTTCGATTCCCGTCGAGGATAATTAAACCATAAATACATTTATCCTGGACCAGTACTCGGTTCGAACCCAGCCGAGGTTAAGGAAAAAAAAAAAATATATATATATATGTATACTGACATAAACCTTGCTTCCATTCCCATCAGAGGTTATTAATGCGTAAGTACGATTGCATTGGGTTAGTGTGTAGTTGGAATTCCACCAAGGTTAAAATATAATTACATTTATACTGAGATAGTCCTTAGTTCGACCCTCATCGAGGGTAATTCAAGCATAAATACATTTATGCTGTCATAGTCCTTGGTNTAATTACATTTATACTGAGATAGTCCTTAGTTCGACCCTCATCGAGGGTAATTCAAGCATAAATACATTTATGCTCTCATAGTCCTTGGTTAAAATCCCCATGGGGTAACTATTAGTGTACAGATTTAGTCCTTGTTTTGACTCCCGTAAAGGGTAAGTAAATATAAATAAATTATACACACCGTAGAAAAAAACAAAAGCATAATTACGGAGGGTAAATACATTTGAGCAACTACTTTTAATTACACATCCAACCTCTACGAGAGCCAATACCATACTGGACCTCAACACAGTGTTTGGACCCCAAAAACAAAACAACTCGAATTAATTGCCTATCGAGAATAATTAAATAGAGACATATAGGGAGGAAGTACACAACCGAACAGCTCGGAGCCTGGAAGGAGACTGAATCTAAAACACTAATAACCTTTGTTTAAACCTCCACCATCTTAAACGTCAAATAAGAGGGAAATATTTTAAAAAGTAATGTAGTCTTTGCCAAAAATTGTGTTAAAGATATGTGATTTCAATCCTTATTGTAAAGAAAACCTTTAATCTAAGTATATCGTTTAAATAACACCTACACAACCACGGTGATATCGTGTCGGAACACTTTAACGAATAATAAATTCCGAGGAATTCACAAGTGCCTAGCGGAGATTCCCTGCTGTCGGGCGAGAGTGTTGACATTTTTTTCCTGCTAGGAATGCTGTGCATCGCAGAGAGCCAGTCGACGGCAGACGCGAGAGAATGAACAACTGGTCGCTCCCTGAAGAATGTTGGGAAGGGGTTGGAAGGACAAGTTGCGAGCGTAGTTCCATTGAATGCCGACAGGTGGGCGGAGATAATGGCAGGGAGATAACACTTCTTACCCAGCGGCCCGAAGCTAACACGTCGAGACCCTCTGTTAGAAAAGCAGGTGATACAGGGCGAGGAAGGCATTCGCAGTGCTTGTGTGTCCCTCCTGCACCCACCTCTGCATCTAGCACACATCGCCTACCGCTTGTAAGCTAGTGCACAGGAGAAGGGAATACACACCGCATGGAAGCGTACACGAAAATTTCAGTGAAGCAAGAGACACGCCTACATTAATGTGGAANGAGATAATGGCAGGGAGATAACACTTCTTACCCAGCGGCCCGAAGCTAACACGTCGAGACCCTCTGTTAGAAAAGTAGGTGATACAGGGCGAGGAAGGCATTCGCAGTGCTTGTGTGTCCCTCCTGCACCCACCTCTGCATCTAGCACACATCGCCTACCGCTTGTAAGCTAGTGCACAGGGGAAGGGAATACACACCGCATGGAAGCGTACACGAAAATTTCAGTGAAGCAAGAGACACGCCTACATTAATGTGGAATCTGTCCCCGAAACCATATACTTAGGTTAATAATATTTACAATTAGGATTAAGAACACATATATTTAACACAATGTTTGGCAAAGATTGCATAAATTTTAAAATATTCCCCTCTTACTTGACGTTTAAAATAGTGGGGTTTTAAACAAAGGTTATTAGTTTTTTACATTCAGTTTGCATCCAGGCTCCGAGCTGTTCGGTTGTGTACTTCCTCCCTATATGTCTCTATGTATTTACTCTCGATATGCAATTACTACGAATTATTTTGTTTTTGGGGGTCATATCTCTGTTGGGGTTCAGAATGACATTGGCTCTCGTAGAGTTTGGATGGGTAATTACAAGTGGTTGCTCAAATGTATTTACCCTGTGTAATTATGCTTTAATTTTCTTATGTGCTGTACCTTTATTACTATTTATTTACCCTCGACAGAAGTTGAACCAAGGAGTAAGTTGGTACACACATATTTACCCTCGCCAGGATTTGAACCAAGTGCTATGACTGTATAAATGCATTTACGCTTGAATTACCCTTGATGGGGTAGAAGTAAGGACTGGAAATGTAATAATATTTTAACCTTGGAGGGATTCGAACCAAGGACTAACACAATACAAATGTACTTACGCATTGATTACCTTCGATGGGAATCGAAGCAAGGTTTAGGTGAGTATAAATATATTTATGTTTTCCTTGCCGTCGATGGGATTCGAATCGAGGACTGGTCGAGTATAAATATATTTACGGTTTAATATTTGCGACAGGAATCGAATAAAATAGTAGACCAGTATAAATATAAGTATCTTTCACTTAGCCATGACAGGAATCGAAACTAACGAAGATGGCGGACGTATAACACAATTATATTAGCGATTTACAGCTCAGTTGTGTTTGATCAGTGGTCGGGGTAGGACATGTACTTAATGTGTAATTACTCTCACTATATAATTATTTTTGGTACATGTTATTACTCTCGGTACATGTACTTATTCGTTATGCAATTACTCATTAGACAATTACTCCTTTATGCAATTACTCATTATGCATTACTTATCCCTACTTACCTTTGATTGAACTCGATCCGAGGAGCACCTCACCAACCTCGTCAGTTGTGTTTCGGCAGCCGATGTGTGAACATGTGTACTTAGTGTTTAATTACTCTCTCGGTACATGTAATTAATATCGGTACTTGTAGTTATTATAGGGCGCTTTGGCCACCGATAGGGTACTTCATAAGCAAGCGCCAATCACAGCACACCTCAGAAGGTGTTTAGAGAACCCGTTAGTCAGTCAAAACACACCACTTTGTTATATCATCGATGTACTAAAACTTGGTTAGAAGTGATCTCAAATCATGTATTTGCATAAACTGTGCGATGATTTTAGGCCACGCCATGGGGTGTTAACATTTTCAGTGGGGGAAAAAAAAACCCTCGAATGTTGGTACACAAAAATTGGTGAGCAGTTGGCATTACCACTTTACGCTGCATTTTGTGTACGGTTATCACAGAGAAGGGCAATATAAAAAAGTAAAGATCGAGAAAGAAATGCTTTACCTCTGAGTTGTTGGGTGAGTTGACAAAGACAGTGCAATATGTATTGCCTAGATAAGTCTAGGTTGGTACGACTAGTATAAATGTTTGCTGCAACTGCATCTGAATAGTATGAAGATGATAACAATACTTCGACGAGCAATTCCTCGGAACACGTAAGAGCCAAATGATGTCCCAAGGTCAAACAGCCCAATCACTCTTGTTGGTTTGCAGTTTGTAATGTGGCAATTGTAGCAAGTAGGGTTATCAAACGGATGGATATTGTCGTCCATATACGAAGATTTTTAGTTGTTGTACTATTGATTGTACGTCGGGAGGCACGTCACATATACGATAATTGCCATTACTTCAAGAGTTGAATATTGCTGATGGTTTCTGTGAAGAGTTGGACATTCCCAGTAGTGTATCATGTTAACAGTTAATTACTTTAGAGAGCTGAGTGGCACGCCGTCTCTTTTTCCCTGTCAGTTTAACTTAACAGCTCTCTTCGTATCCCTTCCAAATTCACCACAGGAAATTGCTTGCATTTGTGTTTATAGGGGACAATTGACAAAAGTGTAGATGGTGGATAAAGTTTACAGTAGTGGATTTTTCGCGACAAATTCCAGGGCAGATAACGAGTTTTACGTCCTGGATTGTCAGGTAACTCGGGTCAGCTAAGTATGTACGATTTCTGAATTTCATATAAAACACCTACCACCTTATGTAATTGCCCTCCCCTTCCACCCCCTCCAAATAATCAACAGCTAACTCTCAGCTACTCTATTATGGTCAAGTAAATATCAGTGGCAAAATTATTTACCAATAATGAAAGTCTATAAGCTGTCCTTTACGCTAAACCACGCAAAAAATCTTTATGGAGAAACTTAAATAAAAATTGACGACGAATCAATTGAAATTAATGTTTTAGGAACTGATCTGCTAACCACACCCTTCTAGGAGACATATTTAAACATATATCCTATACAAATGAGTGTTTTTTTGAATGCACATTTGAACTTCACGAAATAACGGTTAAATATTTGTGAGTGAAATTTGTATTTACTTTAGGTTTCATTTACTTGATATCGTACGGCTCGTGACGTCACAAATGTCAAGCATTAAATTATAACACACATTTTTTGTTTACAGAAATTNCTTGATATCGTACGGCTCGTGACGTCACAAATGTCAAGCATTAAATTATAACACACATTTTTTGTTTACAGAAATTGCGTTTTTTGGTTTTAACATAAATATAAGTAGTGCTGAAATCGACTCTAATATAAGCTTGGAAATAAATGTTATACCTATAAATAGTTTTGCATTTTATTTGGTATTTGATACTGAGACAAGAAGAGAGCCTACGAGGAATTGTTAAATAACTTTACGCTAATATACGTTTTCCTGTTTCGAGTAACGCGCGATGCCCTTGAACACAAGAGTGGATAGATTAGGGAGGATCTTAATATCGAGGTGTTGAGAGCCAATGGTGGTGAAATGAGGTAAACATGGAACAGTCTCATCCGGCACGATTCCCAAGTGCGAAAATCCGGGTACGACCCGCCGCTAAACGAACACGGTTTCACGCCGGATTTTTTTTTNGGCACGATTCCCAAGTGCGAAAATCCGGGTACGACCCGCCGCTAAACGAACACGGTTTCACGCCGGATTTTTTTTTCATTAGAAGAATGAAAACTCAACGGAGTGATATAGTGTCAGAATTGGTCACTTCCTGTTTTTGTAACCTGCGATTTGGTATGTTTCATTTTCCATACTGCTGGCAGTCGCTCCTCTAGCACTCCCTGACATTATGACATTACAAAAGCTAGGAAAGGAAACCATGTTTTTTAAAACTTGAAATTCTTAAACCCTAATGTATTTTTATGAAAGTAATCCTAAAAATACCTGAAATGTTATTGCATTAGCAAATAAAATTAGACCACTGCAAACTTTTGAAAATAAAATTTGAATATTATTTTCTGTGATCACTAGTATTATTGGTTTGCTTCGTCTAAGCGCACAGGCTGGAGACTGAGAAGCCGAGGAGCAGTCCGCCATTTCTTATTTCGTTACAAGATGGCCGCCCAATGGTTCAAAATTTCTCATTTACCCTAAAAATGGCCTATTGGCCTTTCGAAAAAGCCTGTTTCGTCCACAAAATTTCCCTTTTCTTCCCCACAATACCCAAAATGTCCAAAAAAATCTGTGAGAAAAATGTTTGCTGATCATTGTGGCTGAGTGACTCCTCCTTGTGGCTGAATATCCGCAATAGTTGTTAAAACGTCAGCCACAATGAACAGTCAATAAAGTATAATTATTTTAAAATTATTTATTTAGTTTTGAAATTTTTTTTGTTTTGTAGTTAAAAATTTTAAAGGCGTAAGTAAAACGTGTTATATATCACCGTACTCGATTTTTCAAGGAAAATATGACCGTGATGTCAAAACCATTATGTAATCCAATCACAGAACCTCTATTACCACTGAAAAATATAAAATATGCCTTTTGAATGAAGAGAAGTATACAGGCAGGATCTTGACTATGTGTGAACAAGATCAAAGTTCACGTTTATTCACGGAAAATTATGTAATTTTATTTTCACAAAAATATGAGTATGTTTCACTGTACTACGACGTTCACGTGATTACGATGCGGAGAAAACAAATTAACGGAAGGATAAATGCAATTTCGTAACAGATTTTTCTAAAAACTTTTGGGCTGAATAACGGCAGTATCATTCATTGATTTGGTATCTGAAGGCAAAATATAAGCGCATGTGCCTAATTACTAGCTCTAGATATTAATGTATATACAAATTTACATTATAAATTATGAAAGGTACTAACATTGATTAATTTGTGTTCAATTCACTCCAAATGAAATTATAATATTCAAGGAAATGTTTCAGTATGACAATGTTCAGCACAGAATCAGATAAATACGCAAAGAGCGTGCGTTTAAATTCGAGTGAACGACTTTGATGGTAGGCTCATGACTACAAAATAAGATAATTTTAAACGACATTTAGTTTTAAACTATTCCAATTCAACATTTGATAAGGTTGATATGAATGGTACCCTTAATCTAAACGCAGTCTAGTTTATTTTACATTATCTATTTTAATTGGAATTTCAAGAGTTTGTCGTAGATTGCGACTAAATAATGATACGCTACCACAGTCAGATGTAAGGGGCCGCAGTGGCTGAGCTGTTAGCCTGCTCGCCTTCGACCAGTGCGAACCGGGTTTAATTCCCGACCGGTTCACTCCCAGATTTTTACAAGTGGGAATCGTAAAGGACGATTCCGCAGATCAGGGGGGTTTTTTCTGGGATCTCCAGTTTCCCCTGACCTTTCATTCCGGTGCTGCTACATGCTCACCTCGCTTCACCCTCATCGGTTATCTCTTCACTCACTCATTCACAGGCAGACTTAAAGATTTGTCGCTATCGGTATATTGTTTCGTGGAAATTACGAGGCTCCACACTATTGTTTTACCCTTAATTTCTGACAAGGGAGCTTAATTTGGTTCGTTTTGAAAAATTATTAATGAAATGTCAAAAACCGGTGGCCATCTTGGATCCAGATGACTTTGATATTTAACCTTTACCCCGGTGACCTTTGATATTAACCCCGGTAACCTTTTTTTTGACCTTGAAAATCCTTGATAAAATTATAAACAATTTATTACAAAAATTATTTAGAATTAATAAAAAAATTATTATTAGAAATTTATTATTATAAATTAGTTATTAAAAAATTTATTACAACAATTACATTTCCGGAAGTTCCTTCACCCCCAACGCCCATCAGCATACTCATTATATCGTGTGCGGCCATCTTGGTTTTTCGTTTGTGAGTTGTTTATACATTGCTGGAGACCCCAATTTTGTTATTTTGTTTTGAATTTGTTTATACATTACTGGAGGCCGCCATCTTGGTTTATTCGTCTGTCATTTATTTATACATTGCTGGAGGCCATCATTTTGGTTTTTCGTTTGCCACTTGTATATACATTGCAGAAGGATGCCATCTTTCTTTTCATATGTTTTCAACACCTAGGTGGCCCTAGTGTATTAATTATCGATATCGCCACCAGGCGGCAACCATATTTGTTTTCATTTTTAAAATACAGCTTTCGCTGCCGCTGGCCTGCATGTTGGATTCTATTTTCATCACATAGGTGGCGTTAATTTCTCGATTCAGACGCCAGTTGAGCTGTCGACATATATATTTATAGACATAGCAAAATATACAATTTTCCTTTCTATTTAAAAAAAAATTTTGAATCAGCAGTATACTTACATGCATGATGCTAGACTTTCAATACATGCATAATTTATTAAATATATATAAATTTTTTTAAATTTAGAGTTTATCATTTAAAAAAAATTAATTTTATAATTGTACATATAGTAACATCGTACTTAATTAAATAATTTTGAACATAATTTATTTGGCATTTGTAACTTTTAAATTTTAATTATATTCTGGAAAATTAGGTAAACATGAAATAAAACACAATTTTATTCACAGGCACGTTTTCTATTCAATCAATTTATTACAGTAGCTTATGCCCTCAAAAAATTACAATGTTCTTCAATATATATGCATCTCAATATATTCAACTTTTTTGTAGGTTATGGTCTTTTATGCATCTTGTTAGTCACCTCTATTGTCCTTGTGCAAAAAATATCGTGGCATTTCTTACAACGACTTGCTGTACAGGGCGGGTTATGTAGGTACCTACACTTTTGAGGACATGTTCCGAAGTCACAAGAGACCTGCTTACAGTAAACCTGATACCGATGAATTAATGAGATGTGCACTTAACCTTTACAGATCTTTGCATGTCTAAGTATGCAATCTCAAATTTTGAAGTATGTTGTAGGGATCTGTGTTCGAGACCTGAAACTATAAGAATATTAGAAAATTGAAAATTAATGAAAGACTTGTGTTTTATCAATATTTCGATCAACATCGCAATCTTTCCATCAATCAGCACCAAAATCAGCAACACAATATTCCAATTTCTCTACCAATCTTTAAATTTTTCCATCAGTCNTTTCCATCAATCAGCACCAAAATCAGCAACACAATATTCCAATTTCTCTACCAATCTTTAAATTTTTCCATCAGTCTTTCGCAATATTTCACAATCTTTCGCAACCTTTCCATCAATAATTAAATCTTCCCATCAATATTTCGTAACAAGCAACACAACCAGCACCACATGCACCACAATCAGCACCACTTGCACGACAATCGCGTATTCCTGTGTTGGGTTATGTAAAATCATCTTAATTTATATACATTAGGTGAAATATTTTTCATTAGTTACTAATACTATAGGCTGTTCAAGGTAAACTGAGCACATTTAATATCAACATTTGAAAAATTTCACTGGCGTTACCTGCATATATTTTAACGGCACACTGACTTGCAAGCGCCGGGTAAAGTTGGTAACGACTGAGGGAAAGGTTCCACTCTTTAACGTTGAATTAAAAATATTGTGCAAACATTTATAAATACTGAAATACTGTTTTTCACTTTCTGTTTTTCAATGCATACAAGTAAAATAATGAGCAAGTTAGTGAAATATTCACTTTAATAATAATTTCACAGTTTCACTTGACCGACGCATGAATAAAGTGATCAGGCCGATGGAAATGTTAATTTTACGTATGATGGATGATTACGTAACGTGCATACAAGTTTATCTTAAGCAGAGCTTCCAGGAGTGCTCTGTTTACCGTAAACAGCCTGTAACTATGTAACTACAGACTAAAGTATTTGAAGCTCATTGTCTACTAACCTGGGGTGTGGAGACAACACCACCCCCCCCCTTTATCATTCCCTACATAAGTGCCATACTAACAAGATGAGTAGGCGAGCTGCAGGTGAAGAAGGCGTGCTGCTGTGTGTGCAGGGACGGACCGCAACAGCACGTGGCGACGCCTGCTGTTGCCCATCAGCAGCCGGGCCCCGACGCCGCAGCACCACCACTCGGCCGGCTCCACCGACACAGAGCTCACCACCCTCGACACGCACGACCTCTGGCTGCCCGAATCGGCCGTCGCCGACCCCGCCCCCTCCACCATGTCCGCGTTGCACCAGTTCGGCGTCGAGATGCTCAAGCTCTCGAAGGGGCTGGAGGGCGTCGCCGCTTCTGCTGCCGCCAGGACGCCACCACCCGCGAGGGACCACCCACCCGCACCACTCATCACAAGGTCAGAACTTTCCCCTTCCCCCCAATCAAGAGTTCAGACCTCTTATCACCAGGTCACGACCCTCCCTCATTCCGAGTTTGTTCCCCGCTTACCCGCAGTTCAGGTACACTCATCATCACCTGGTCAGCCCCCTCACCAACAGGCCAGTTAACTCAACACCAGTTCAGGCCTCTCTCATCGCCATATCTGATCGCACTCACTATTAGGTCCACCACTAACCCCTCATCACCAGGTGGAGCCCCAATTCCTCATTACCAGGTCAGACACTTCGGCCATAGCAGTACAGATAGGTGATTACATCATTTGTTGTGTAAAACGCATCAATTGTGGAGCCAAAGTAAGCGTTAAATGACTCCAACGTTTGCAGCTTTTTAAACTTAACGTTTCAGCACATCCTTTTCATTTTAAGACCGGATTTAATTTGTGGGTTCAAGTGTTCTAATGTAAGAAATATTTTGATTCGAACTTTACTTTCAGTCGACTTTACGCCTGTTAAGTTATCACAGTCAATGATCATCGCAGGGAAGATCATTGGGAATCGAACCTTAGAGTGTAGAGTACGAAAAACAAACAACTTTCCTGAGCTTTATGTACACAATCGTGTACACTGGTTCTGAATGTGTTAAAACACTGCTGAAATGTTTTACATATAATACGCAATAGTTTTTCTCTCGTTTATAGTTATTCCGCTTTCGTCTCTCACGATCTAGCTGTTAGGAGCCGACCAAATCTCTTCACTTACTGGCTATTCCACTCAAAATGAATTTTGTAAATTATGCCTATAGCGACATAAAGAACTATTGTAAATAAACTCTCGCTTGACAATAGACTAAATGAGACACCGTACGAAACTCCACCATGTTGTACAAAAATACTGCTGCTATCGTGAAATACAAAAGGAATTTGTTCAAAATAAATTGATATATCATCACGCACGGCTCGGAGCAGAAAATGATGTGTTCATTTGAAATAATTTTCGGCAAAACGCAAAAAACCGTTCTGTTGGAATTTTCCGATTTTTTACCTTTGTTGTTGTTTTGTATAGATTATAACACCAAAAAAAAAATCTTTATATGCTAGACGTAAAGTTTTTTGTAATTATTGGCACTATTTTGATTTTAAAATTGGGCATGTCTCCTTTTGCATGGAAATGTTGGACATGTACCCTTTTGCTCGAACATTATCAGGACATGTTCCTTTTTGAATAAACAGAGATAGAGAAGGCCTACTATGTATATTTAAGGCTTTTAAAACAATCATGAGTTTGTTGGTAATGTCGTGAACATAATATTGTAGACCCAAAATATTTAAAACATAACAATAAAAACAAAACATCAGCGACATTTATTAAATTTTTCAGAAACATTTTGTAAATCAATTTCACATTATTACTTGTTCAAGAATTGTCAACGTTGTCAAAGTTCATATTGAAGCGAATATTTGTTCACAATAATAGCATATTATGAACATTAGAACCAAATAAAAAAATTAAGTATACAGTCTTCCTCAAGATAACCACAGGAATCACTGTCTACGGGCTCTTCGCTTGTTCTCGTTCCATCCTGCAGTATTTTCTTATAAAAAGGTAAGGGTTCATCTTTTTCCCAGTCGTCTCCATACAGTGTTCTTGAAAATTAATGATTCAATGTACATCTTCTTAGCCACGGATATGGGATGTCCTAGCGGAAGCTGCTGCTGTGACTCTTTGTAGATCTTGGAAGGTGGCCATAATTTTTCATTCAACTGCAAAGCTTTTTCGCTATCATCCTCGAATCTGAAATTCTCTAGTGCCCTTACTTAAACCACTGTGGTTTTACAACTGTTTTGTTTAATACTTTGTTTTTTTTGTGATAAGTATTATTTAATGGCTGATAACATTCTGTTTTTGAACCTCAGGGATAATGATTTCGTTTCTTTCCGCACTCATTCTTCTCCTAGTTTCCGAACCTAGCCAACAGCTTCATATTCAGTGTAATGTCATTCTCTGATTGCTACTGTTGGTTTAAGTCTCAGTCTTTTTTCTACTCTCCCAAAGATCCGATCTACTACAGAAAATAGTGGCCTCTGCCTGGAAAAGTAATCATTATTCTGTTATATTATTATTTGCGGTAACCAAGCAGTACATCACGGTGCGTACAATAATACTGTTATTATTTTGTGCCCCACACCAATCACTGAAAATGCGTAACCCCTTTGTTGATGCAAAATTTCCTGTTTGCAAGTAATGTAGTAGGGAAGAAGGAACATCTGTCGATCCTCGACCTGTTTTGTCTGCGGTTCATGCGTAAAAAATTTGATATTTTGATGTAACACCCACAATACACAATGCGTAAAAACCCAACTGATGCAAATAAAGTGCTTCTTGGATCGACGGCTTGGGTAGATGTTGGACTTGCTGGAGGTCCAAACAAACAGTTACTTCATTTTCCCGCTGTAACATCTGTGATATTTTCTCAATGATCAGTTTCTTCAAGAAGGGGGTATTCCTTTGGGGAGACGTTTTAGCTTTCTTTATCTGTACATCAAGCCTATTACATAAACTGCAAATGTCCTATTTGGGTGATCAACATTACACTTAAAGAATATTCTAGGAAACATTGTTTTCTTTACTTGAAGATCTATTGCTACTTTGGTACTGTACATTTTGTGCAGTCTGCTTATATTCCAGTCACTGTGCACGTAAATACATTTGGGCTTCTGTATATTATATAACGGCTTTCACGACCTTTCAGTGTTTTAATAAAATCTCGTACAGAGGTCTTCTTTGCTACAGATTTTCTACTAATGCGGTTATCTCCCCGCCTATCTTCAAAATGTTTACTGTTAGAGAGATCTTATCTGCAATGTTATGAAATGTTTTTGGTTTGATACGTAAAGCATGCATGGGAAACATTTTGCAAACAGGAATTACCTTTTTATCATGGTTGATCACAGTGTAATTTACCTTAAACTTATGCGCTTTACTCTTAACACTCCCAGACCTAGGCCTATGCATTTTTTAATTACATAGACTTAACATTGATGCTATTTTATTATCTTGAACAAACTTATCTGGTTTTTCATACAACATTGTGGGAACGTCACATGATGTCTATACAAGCTTGCTATTGGCTGATTGGACAGGACATGTTCCTCTATGCTTGAAACCCAAAGGTGAACATGTCCCTTTTTGCTNTCTTAACACTCCCAGACCTAGGCCTATGCATTTTTTAATTACATAGACTTAACATTGATGCTATTTTATTATCTTTAACAAACTTATCTGGTTTTTCATACAACATTGTGGGAACGTCACAGCTTGCTATTGGCTGATTGGACAGGACATGTTCCTCTATGCTTGAAACCCAAAGGTGAACATGTCCCTTTTTGCTCTGGACTATCATTTTACAACTGTTGAAAGAGAGGAACATATATTTGTTTCCTTGCAATGGTGTCTGGTAGTACAATAAGTATAAGTATAACCAAACAAACGATCGAATAGAAATCTCACTTTGACTGTCTTGTGGACATGTTCCTTTCTGCACAGCACTTCCTTAACTTTACAGCACTTCTATAGAATCCTTCACCCTTTCAGACCCGATTTAATTAGTTTTTTAAAGTGTTGCTTAGTAAGAAATATTTTGATGCGAACTTTACTTTTACAGGACATAACCTCTGTTGCGTTATCACAGGCAATGAGCTGTAGACTATGTGTTCGTCTGTAGAAGTTAGGACCTTTTTTTTTGGGAATAAAATCACAGTCAACTAATCAATTATTAAAAGGAAAGCCCATTGGTAATCCAGCCTCGGAGTGTAGAGTACCAAAACCAAGCAACTTTCCTGATCCTTACGTACAAAATTGTGGTCAGTAGTTCTGAATGTGTTAAAACACTGCTGAAATGTTTTGCGTGGAATACGCAATAGTTTTTCTCTCATTTATAGTTATTAAACTCAAAATGAATTATGTAAGTTATGCCTGTGACGGAGTAAGCAACTGTTGTAAATAAACTCTCACTTGATAGACTAAATGAGACACCGCACTAAACTCTACGACGTTGTTTCACAATACTTCTGCTATCGTGGAGTGGACAAGGAAGTTGTTCGAAACAAATTAATAAAACACCACGTTGCTCCAATCTCCCCCACTTAAACTGATCGAGATCGTGATTTCACAGCACACCTCGATAAATAATGTAAATAATAACCAAGTGCCACTCAATTTATATATGCTGGAAGGTCAGACACATTCCCCGTCATCCATAAACATCCTGTGGTTTTTTAAAGGGTTCAAGCGTGGAAACATGTCTTTCTTTCCATGTGAACACAATGGCAACAAAAATTCAACCATAATNTTTTTAAAGGGTTCAAGCGTGGAAACATGTCTTTCTTTCCATGTGAACACAATGGCAACAAAAATTCAACCATAATGCTATAAAAATAGATTAAACGCGTACGTCACAATTCTCGACTCGATTGTAATAAATTTAACAATAAAGAGTTTTCGAACAAATTTAAAAAAATTATATAGTTCATTTCTTGATTAAGATATAGTGTTTTCTGGAATTTCACAAATTTGACAGAACATTTTTGTGTTTGCGACTGTACTCCGCCTACAATTAATGATTAATTTATAGCTATCTTACATTTGGTGTTCATCGTGAAATTTGAAATAACTTTAAAACCTTGTGAATTTACAAGAAATTTCCTTATAGCATTTTTGTGACACTGGAAGAAAAATTCACGACATGTAGCCAAATATTTAATGTGGTCCCATTAAAAATTTCCACACAAGCAATAAAATTAAGATATTGAGACTGTTGTTAATTTTAGTTGTAAAACTAATTTACCAATTATTTTTGTTTCTGTCGATACCACAGAATAAAAATATACATGTTTTAAAAATATATTGTTTATTCTCGGCACTTGAGCAAGATTAAAAAAATAGTTTTTTAACTCTTAGTACATTACGTACTGATTGTGTTTTATGGTTTCTGTTAACGACACAGGCAAGCCATAAAAATACAGTTTTTAGAATTTTCACTAATTATTTGATTTTTAAATTGATTTAACAGAACAAAAGTAAAATTGCCAGCCCTTAATTTATTATTTTCGTATTTCTTTATAAAAATATTTTCCTAAAACCCTTGTTCACTGAGAAAAGTGTACACGCGCAAATGCTGATTTAATTGAAACTATTTGACTAGGAAGTCATCTAAAAGAAGTTTATGGTTTTAGATAGTCATGTAAGTTCCCTTAGTACATGTAACATTTTTTCGGTATGCACTATGATATCCTAAGCCTTATGCCCATCAGGCGATGAGAGCGAGAAGTGGTGGTGCGAGGTTTATCTAGAGCGTATTTCAGAATCTGAGCACAGATACTTTAAAACAGATTGTTCGAAACCCAGTAAAACAACAACGTCCTGTCTCCTTTAACATCTCTGCATGTAATCGTGCGACTTAAAGTGGCATACCTCGTTATTATAAGTTTCATAAATTGNTGTCTCCTTTAACATCTCTGCATGTAATCGTGCGACTTAAAGTGGCATACCTCGTTATTATAAGTTTCATAAATTGCCTAAATTAAATTCTGAAGCAGGTATTGTAGCGTGTGAATTCATATTTCTAAAATAACATATTCTCAAAAAAATTGAGTTTATTTTAACTTATAAAGCTTATTTAATGACAGTTATTATAACTTATAAAGATTATTTTATGAGAGCTATGGTAGTTTATACTACCTTGCGAAGTGATAATAAGAGGCTTATCTTTACCAGAGCAAAGTTTTCATTTTAATCATTGCTATTTATTCCTTATGTTAACGTAGATTGAAATTACACCTGTTTAATATACGTAAACCATATATTCTTAAATCTGCTTTCTAACCCCAAGCTTAAGTTTCTGTTTAGGCTGTAGCTGGTGACTGCAAACCGTGCTTATCCATCTATCAGCCTTGGTTCGTTATGGTGTCAGTAGGGCTAAAGTAATTTCAGTAAATAATGGTCTCTGTATTAATTATTTAATCACATATATGGGATTTAAAAACTGCAAAAAGTCTCTTCATAGCATGAACATATTTTTGCAGCTGAACTTCTGCATCGCAAATTATAAAAATGGACAGAACACAAATATAAATATCTACTGTGATCACAGATGTTTCAGATAGAAATTGAATGTGACAATAAACTGGTTGTTGTAAGCGGTAACAGGACATATCTTAAGTATCATCCGTTAGTTAAATAGAGATGTAAGTTTTCAGTAATACGTGCCNTGTAAGCGGTAACAGGACATATCTTAAGTATCATCCGTTAGTTAAATAGAGATGTAAGTTTTCAGTAATACGTGCCTATGCAAGCAGTAATACAATTTAAAAAACCTAAAGAATTTTTTTTAGTGCTAGTGTTTTGGTTACGTAAAGAATTAGAGGTTAAAGGAACTATGCTGCATAATCCTAGCTGTAGCGTAAAAGTTGAATTGGAGATTCGAAGTATAAACGACAGTTACAGCAACTTTCTAGGTGAATGTATTTCAATAAATTGTAGCATAATCATTGAGTACAATTTTTTTGAGGTAATTTAAGGGTTTCGTCTGGCTTGAGGATTTGAGCGTGTCCGATTCCTAGAAGCGACGTAGAAACATCGACTGTCTGGTCGACTTCACGCGTGACGCTGAACTTGCATGCAGTATCGTTCTTACCGACTTTCAAGTGGCGAAACTGTAATTTTGTGGTGTAAAGAGAAAGTTCTGCTGCATTTACCTGTGCTATGTTAAGTAGCTTGTACCGAAAGTTTCATACCTAAAATGATTTTTGTAATCTTGTATAGCCCTTTTTCGCTTTAAAGATCTACACGTTTAAGACGAAAATAGAAAACGTAAACTAATATTCAGTCCTGAAAGNTAGCCCTTTTTCGCTTTAAAGATCTACACGTTTAAGACGAAAATAGAAAACGTAAACTAATATTCAGTCCTGAAAAAAAAAAAATGTGTGTTGTTTTTAAGCAGACAGTACTCATAAACATTAAACAATTTTTAAAATGTCAGCTATACGATTTAAGATCTGCGCTCTGGGGGCGAAGACAGAGGCGACCTTAAACAACCAGGCTTTTTGCATTCATTGGGTAAAAATGAGGCAGAAAATAAATCTATGACGAATGTAAAAAGGGCGAAGGAAACGGAGGTACTCCGCGTATTCTCGACTGCCAACAGCAAGTTCTGCCACGTATCCCACACGGGAAATAAAGTCAGGCGAAACCCCGCAGGGAGTCGAACCCGAATGGCCTTGGTGTGAGANGCCACGTATCCCACACGGGAAATAAAGTCAGGCGAAACCCCGCAGGGAGTCGAACCCGAATGGCCTTGGTGTGAGATTAAGGTGCTACCAACACCACCACTGCCAGACCCAGCGTATTTGAAATTGCAGCGTTCGTGTTCAAGTGTGTGAAAGGAAAAAAAAATTAATTCATGGTATTTTCGGATAAATGTTATAAGTGAAAATGGAAATGGTGTTTAACAATTTAACATGTTTTTTTTTTTTTTTTAAAGAAATGTATAATTGTTTACTTTTTTTAACTGTGGCTTTGGCAAAAGTTAATTTAAGTAAACTTGTAGCATATGGCAAAACAAATATTGTAGTTCATTTTATGCTAAAATGTATTGCAATAAGCCCTGGAAATAAAATAAAATAATATAACAACGTATTTATTATGATAGGAAGTATTTTTCCCGTGACCTGGGAAACGGTCAGGCATTTCTGATTGTGTAACTATAGTCCATTCACGGTTATTTTTAAATTTTCTGAAGTTCTGCTTAAGTTCTAATTTCAGCACATTTTTCTATCACATGCAAACAAAGCTTAACAGAGTCTAGAAAATTACACCAAATTGACAGTGCACCGCATTCGTGCGTTCTCAGTATAATAATATTTTGCATAAGAACCATTGATTACTAGACATAGCCAATAAACCTAATTTCTCCCTATTTATTGATATTAATTATAAGTGAAATATTATAATTTATATATAAAATATACGTAAACTTTTACGTTAACTCAAATTAGGCACTTTTATGTTAATGATAGTAGTAAAATTATCTACGTTCTGGCACAATGGTAAGCGGCACGTGAGCAAGCGCTGGCTGCCATGCTGTGAAGCCACCTGACCGCCATCTTGGATCCAGATGACCTTGACCTTGATACATGACCTTGACCCTGTGCCCGTGTTCTTGGATAACATCGAAACCATAAACAGCAGAAAAATTATAAAATCCCCAAAATTTACAAAAGTTCATAAATATAATAAAAAATAAAAATAAGCTATTTAAAAAAAACCATTTAAAGATGTTCATGCTGGAGGTCCGGGGTTCAATGAAAGGTGGATCGACTAAGCTCCCAACACGACTGACCCTCACCAGATAGACCAGCGTCCATCTCGTCAGCTACGTTATATGACGATGGCCTTGACCCGTGACCTTTGACCTTTACCCTTGAACCGAAAAAATTCCAAAACATTCACGAAAATACCAATAATACCAGAAAATGTCTAATAATCCACTACCAGGATGACTTGTCACACTCTGCGAACTAAATGTAAACAATAAAGACATCAAATCATACTTTTCTTGACATTGCATAACTTGTTTAACACAAACATAATCCTGTTTGGACACGTCCGTACAAAGTCATCCGATATTCCTAAATGTCATCCTTGGCTAGTATCTTCTTCTTCTGTAATGTCTTCGTGGCATGTTTGCAGGGTATGACAAGTAATCCTGGTAGTGGATTGTTGGATGTGTGTTTTTTCCATCGCGCTCATAATAGTCCTGCTCTGGCAATTGGTTATATAAATTAAATTAATGTTCGTGGTGTTGCATGTTGGAAGACGTTTGCAGATAATGAAATGTTTTGAATCAGACTGCTCTTATTTATGTTGCTCAAGCTCCTGTTGCCCTAAAAAGAATACTACTTAACCTATTTCGCTCCAAGAAACTTTATTATAACTTATGCACTATATACAAGCTGTAAATGACCTGAAACATAAACATCACCACAAGTTCTAATTAATTCACGAAACAACCATATTTCATCACCAAATTTAAATTTGATTTTTTTTATGCGAATACAGAACAGGAGCTTGAGCAATATAAATAAGAGCAGTCTTATTAAAAATATTTTCATGAGCTGCAAAAGTGTTCCAACATATAACATCACGAACATCAATTTGATTAATATAACCAATTGAAGGAGCTGGACTATTATGAGCATGATGAAAAAAAAACACATTTATAATAATGCACTACCAGGATTACTTGCCATACCATGCAAACAAAATCTATACTTTAACCAAATCGAAACATAACTTTCTTGACATTGCATAACATGTTTAATATAAACATCATCTGGCTTAGAAAAGTCCATACTAAATCCTCAGATCTTCCTAAATATCTTCCTTGGATAGTATCGTCTTCTCCTGCANTAAATCCTCAGATCTTCCTAAATATCTTCCTCGGATAGTATCGTCTTCTCCTGTAGTGTCTTCGTGGCATTTTGAATCACTGTTGCTGGTTGAATCACTGTTCTTGGTCGTTAATGCAGGCATCTGGCTGGCAAGATTATGGTTTGTTCTTGTCCAGTCTTATGTCTCTTCTCTTATGACACGGAGCGAAGTGACTTATGACATTCTTGCTCTCACTTATATACATTCCAAGATGGTGACGTCACGCGCCATAAATAACCTGCGTGCAGCACGTGACCTTGGACAATCAAATACACAGGCCGGAAACTCTTATACATGGAAAGTGGCGTAAAGCGTCACCCGTCGGTAGTGTAACTACGGGTGACTCTAAGGTTAAATGAAAGTGAGCTTATATTAGCCTAACATGAAAACTACTAAACGGATTCGGTGATGAAATATGGTTGTTTAGTAAGTTAGTTGGAACTTGTGGAGATGTTCGTGTTTTAGGTAATGTACAGCTTGTTTCTAATGCATAAGTTAAAATAGTGAGTGTTTGACAGAAATCGGTTCAGTAGTTTTTATTTTAGGCTAACATAACCTCACTTTCATTTAACATGGAGAATCAACTGTCCTAATACTACCGATGGGTGACGCGATACTCCACTTCTTATGTATAAGTGCTTCGTGCCTGTGTATAGGACAGTTAAAGATCAAGCGCTGCTGGCAGGTTATTTCTGGCGCATGATGCAATCATCTNATTATAACTTATGCACTATATACAAGCTGTAAATGACCTGAAACATAAACATCACCACAAGTTCTAATTAATTCAGGAAACAACCTTATTTCATCACCAAATTTAAATTTGATTTTTTTAATGCGAATACAGAACAGGAGCTTGAGCAATATAAATAAGAGCAGTCTTATTAAAAATATTTTCATGAGCTGCAAAAGTGTTCCAACATATAACATCACGAACATCAATTTGATTAATATAACCAATTGAAGGAGCTGGACTATTATGAGCATGATGAAAAAAAAAAACACATTTATAATAATGCACTACCAGGATTACTTGCCATACCATGCAAACAAAATCTATACTTTAACCAAATCGAAACATAACTTTCTTGACATTGCATAACATTTTTAATATAAACATCATCTGCCTTAGAAAAGTCCATACTAAATCCTCAGATCTTCCTAAATATCTTCCTCGGATAGTATCGTCTTCTCCTGTAGTGTCTTCGTGGCATTTTGAATCACTGTTGCTGGTTGAATCACTGTTCTTGGTCGTTAATGCAGGCATCTGGCTGGCAAGATTATGGTTTGTTCTTGTCCAGTCTTATGTGTCTTCTCTTATGACACGGAGCGAAGTGACTTATGACATTCTTGCTCTCACTTATATACATTCCAATATGGTGACGTCACGCGCCATAAATAACCTGCGTGCAGCACGTGACCTTGGACAATCAAATACACAGGCCGGAAACTCTTATACATGGAAAGTGGCGTAAAGCGTCACCCGTCGGTAGTGTAACTACGGGTGACTCTAAGGTTAAATGAAAGTGAGCTTATGTTAGCCTAACATGAAAACTACTAAACGGATTCGGTGATGAAATATGGTTGTTTAGTAAGTTAGTTGGAACTTGTGGAGATGTTCGTGTTTTAGGTAATGTACAGCTTGTTTCTAATGCATAAGTTAAAATAATGAGTGTTTGACAGAAATCGGTTCAGTAGTTTTTATTTTAGGCTAACATAACCTCACTTTCATTTAACATGGAGAATCAACTGTCCTAATACTACCGATGGGTGACGCGATACTCCACTTCTTATGTATAAGTCCTTCGTGCCTGTGTATAGGACAGTTAAAGATCAAGCGCTGCTGGCAGGTTATTTCTGGCGCATGATGCAATCATCTNCTTCGTGCCTGTGTATAGGACAGTTAAAGATCAAGCGCTGCTGGCAGGTTATTTCTGGCGCATGATGCAATCATCTGAGAATGCATGTATGCGAGTGAAAGAGTGTAACATGTCACACAGTCTCATAAGGAACTAGTCTTGGGTGGAGTTGGTCTTGATTGGAGTTGGTTTTGATTGGAGTTAGTCTTGGGTGGAGTCAGTATTGGGTAGGGTCTGTCTTGAGTAGAATAAACCATTGATGGAGCAAGCCTTGGGTGGAGTTAGTCTTGGATGGAGTTAGCCTTGAGTGGTGTTAGCCTTGGGTAGTGTTAGTCTTGGGTGTAGTCAGTATTGGGTGGAGCTAGTCTTGGGTGGAGTAAGTATTGGGTAGAGTAAGTATTGGGTGGAGTAAGTATTGGGTGGAGTAAGTATTGGGTGGAGTAAGTATTGGGTGGAGTAAGTATTGGGTGGAGTAAGTATTGGGTGGAGTAAATATTGGTTGGAGTAAGTCTTGGATGGAGTTAGTCCTGGGTGGAGTCAGTCTTGGGCGGAGTCGGTCTTCGGTGGAGTCTATCTTGGATGGAGTCGGCCTTGGGTGGAGTCGGNTCGGTGGAGTCTATCTTGGATGGAGTCGGCCTTGGGTGGAGTCGGTATTGGGTGGAGTCGGCCTTGTGTGCAGTCAATCATTAATTATTATTGTTAGTCGGCATGGTCCCTTGTTGTGACAAGCTAGTAAATCCTACATTGTGGCTAAATCGACAGCTCCTTTGGCGAGGAAATCGATAGTTAATACACTTGCATCACCTAGGTGTTGAAAAAAAAAATACAAATGACAAATGCAAAAAAAAAAAAAAGATGGTTGCATACGACGGACTGAGCAAAGATGAGGGAGGTGGAGGCCTGTCGACTAATTAATCAACGAAAACATTGGTGGCAGGTCGAACGTGCCTGAGTATTCAATCAATAAAAACCCTTTCGGAGGGTGAAGCGAGCACAAGTAATCAACCAATAAGATACGCTGGTAGGGTAATTGGAGAAGAACCAATTCATTAAAAACCTTTGAGAAACTTTGTGGAAGGTCAGTCGTCTGCTGGATGCTGATGTAATCTCAGGAAATGTAAGTTTTCTAAATAAGTTTTGAATAATAATTGTTAAGAAATTTTAGAAGCTCCTATTTGTTNAATCTCAGGAAATGTAAGTTTTCTAAATAAGTTTTGAATAATAATTGTTAAGAAATTTTAGAAGCTCCTATTTGTTATTTTCGGAGAATTTTGTGATTTTTGGGATAAATGTCATATAATATCAAGGGTTAAAGGTCAAAGGTCAAGTTAAAGGTCACTTGGATTCAATATGGCGGTTCGGTGATGTCATTTCATGGTGGCTGGTAGGCTCCAGTGTCCCCGCTCCCTCTGAGTCTTAGGTCAAGGGTCTTGAGTCTTGGGTTATGGGTCTTGGGTCAAGGATCTTGACTCATGGGTCTTAGGTCAGGGGTCTTGAGTCTGGGGTCAAGGGTCTTTAGTGAAGGGTCTTGAGTATTGAGTCAAAGGTTTTGAGTCAGGAGTCTTGCTTGAGTCTTGAGTATTGGATGAGGAATATTAGATATTGGGTCAAAGTTCTTGAGTCTTATGTCTTCGGTCTCGGCTTTTGGGTTAAGGGTATTGAGTCAAGTGTCAAGTTTTTTTTTTTGNAGTTCTTGAGTCTTATGTCTTCGGTCTCGGCTTTTGGGTTAAGGGTATTGAGTCAAGTGTCAAGTTTTTTTTTTTGAGAATTTGTTGGAATTTTTGGAAATTTTTTGTTGTTTTGGGCATTTTGTGGGAATGTTTTAGAATTTTTTGATCTAAGGTCAAGGTTAAACAGGGTTAAGGTAAAATGTCATCGGCCAACGTCATCGACATCTAACATGACTGACGAGATGGACACTGACCGACCTGTCGAAGGTCGTTCGTGTCGGCAGTTTAGTTGATCCACCTGTAAAGGAACCCCGGACGTCCTACATGTGCATCTGTAAATATTTTTTAAAAATAGTTTTCTAATTTTTTGTATTTTTTTAAATTTTTACAAATATGTCGGCATTTTGTAATTTTTAGGAAATTTTGGATTGTTTTGGTTTCATGGTCATTCAAGTCAAAGGCACAGAGTCAAGGTCACCGGCACAAGATCAAGGGCACCTGGAACAAAGATGGCTATCAGATGAAATCACAACATGGCGACCCGTCGGCACCTGCTCCTGTGCCCCATACGTATGGGGCACAGGAGCAGGTGCCGACGTATTTAGACGTATTTAGTAAATTACCAAACACATCATACTTGGAGTGATTTCTTAAAGGTTGGATCCAAATAGTGTTAATTAACCGCGAATAGACTATATACAAAAGAACCAGAAAAAACTTGTGTGTGATGCTGTGTTGTGATGCTGGGCTTACAGGTCTGGAGAGTACAGCGCCCCGGAGAGCCTGTCTTGCTCCAAGACGTCCCTGGGGCGGCAGGACTCACTGTCCATCCCCGTACACACGTGCTACAAGTTGCAGCGGAGGCCGTCGACCTTCCACGAGCAGCCCGTCTTCAGGGACTCCAGCACGCCGCCGCTCGTCCAGCGAGGCTCCAGCTTCCACGGCCGCAGGTGCGAGCAGCAGACCGCGAGCGAGTCGTCGTCCTCCGACGAGGCGACTCCGGCCGCGGACCCCGTCGACCAATACCAGACCCTGGACTCCAGAGATGACGACGAGGAGGAGGAGAAGGAATCCAGGAGTAGCAGTCCCGCGGAGGAAGGCGGCCTGGTCGTGGAACAGCCCTCCCAGGAGAGGAGAAAGTCGACGCTGTCCTTCACGCTCCCCCCGCCTTGCAGGTGCCCGTACTTCGGCGATCCTCCGGCAGACGCCAAGCCACCTGTCGTGTCGACGGAACTAGTGATCGTGTCAACGACAGGCGGCAAGCTCGAGCACTTCTGTCTTCCGTCGCGGGAGGACAGCGACGGTGGGTCTCCAGACCCTGGACTGGTTCTTCGGAGGAGGAGCGCCGTGATGAACAGCACTCTGAGGACGAGGTTACCAGGGGCAGGAGACACCCTCGTCGTGAAGTGGGAGTCTGGTGGCAACAGGAGGCACCGTCGAGGCTCCAGCTTCGGCGGCATCGTCAAGCCGGCCCTGAAGACCTCGCCGACGCTGAGCGTCAACAAGGCGCCGCTCATACGGAGGGCGGCGACCCTCAGGCACTACAACGGCATGGGCAAGTTGGACGGCAGTCCCGTGGCGTGCCTCCTGTCTCGAGGCAGGGCGGGGACGGTGCGCAACCACCACAGCCGCAACTCCAGCGTAATCTCGCGGACCTCCTCCAGGCACGGCCGGATCATACGGCTGGAACAGAAGGCCACCAAGGTGCTGGGCGTCGTGTTCTTCACCTTCGTTATCCTCTGGGCGCCGTTCTTCGTGCTGAACCTCGTGCCGACGGTCTGCGCCGACTGCGAGAAGCAGATCGACCATGCGGTGTTCGATTTCGCCACCTGGCTTGGCTACGCCAGTTCCATGGTCAACCCGATATTCTACACTATCTTCAACAAAGTTTTCCGGCAGGCTTTCAAGAAGGTACTGCTGTGTCGGTACAGGAACAAAACTTGGCGACCTGCGAGGTAGCAGTGAAGAAAGTGGCCATAGACCAACACGATTTCGTATGTTTTGGCAATAAAATCTCACATTACATGTGTCATCTAAAGTGACTATTGCATCTAAAACGGGGNACGATTTCGTATGTTTTGGCAATAAAATCTCACATTACATGTGTCATCTAAAGTGACTATTGCATCTAAAACGGGGTTTTCTATGAAATAAACGTGCGATTATTAGGTGCTTCAAAAGACAAAGTAACAAATCCAAACATTTAAGCAATGTTATGCAATATTTGCCATTACAAACCGCAACATAAGTAATGTGTTAGTGAGATTGTCAATAGTGAACCATGAAATCTTCATAAATTCCACAGATTTTGCTGTTAGAACTGTACGCTTGTGCAGAATAATGAATAGAGTAATGTCAGATACGTTCGTAATGAAACACCGGAAAGCATGACTACGTTGTGAGTTGTATAAATTGTTCACCGGAAGGAAATTTCATATCAAAATCTTATTTTCATAAAGTATGTCTCTTGTCTTCTTTGAAAACAAAAGTCTTGCNTGTCTCTTGTCTTCTTTAAAAACAAAAGTCTTGCGCAAGCAAGTGTGTATCCGTGTTGCTGGAACCGTAGTACAGTATCCGTATTTTTTTGTGTGAAATAATGCCGATTATTGTCTGGAAATTTAATGATTATCTATTATATATTTTTTAAACCTATTTGTTTCAAATTTGCTATTTTCGAAATATGAGCACTGCATTATTATTGTGGTGATTAATAAGTGTACAATTCCGTTCAATACTTCTTGTGTTTGATTTATTACTATATAATTTTAGTCAGAAGGAAGTCAAATACAAATTTTAATACAAATTCCAAATAACAATGCAATTATATCAAATTGCATGAAATTGTAATACGTGATATTGTTGGAGGGAATTTTAAGCTGGTCGAATTATTAACACGTCGTTTTTTTCAAACACAGTGAACCTAAATTAATTAATGTAACTGAGAAACTACATAAAACATAATTGTGAAAAAATATCTGGCAATGTTAAATAAAGAAAAAAACTGGCACATGGACTAATTTTTCATGAGGGGAGAGCGGTTGAGTCCTAGTGGTGTTTCTGGGAACTAGAACCAGCTTCACAACAAAAATATCTAAAAATTAATTCCTGGAACAGAAATTTGTACTTTCTCATGAATCCAAGTTACCGGTCACTCTGCGATTTTTAAACCATGGTTATGCAAGAAATGATAGCAACTTTGATGTAATTAAAATTCTATTTTACTTATTTATTACATGAGTCATATACACTGGTGACCATTTATACATATTTTTGTCCGTCACTTCCTTGGCTCAGCAGAAAGAAAATTGACTTGATATAAAGAAGTAAAGAACATAACTCTTCCTGTGTCCAAACAGTGCAGAGTCTTCTTCATAGCCACCGCAGTATACGCCAACAGCCGTCTATACTGCATGGTTTTCAATCTACGTCATCTTTGAACTGTTCAAACAGGTAGAGTCTTGACGTTCCATGCGTTTTGCACGAGGCGGGAGACTCTCTACTGTGAACCTTGAAACTCCTGGGCGTGAAGTACATATCGCCCTTGTGCCAGATAGTTGTACATTCACCACTCACAAGTACGCCAGAAAAAGTGGACAACAATTTTCACCTTGATCAGCAACGGTCGTAGCTTGTTCGCGGCCAATTATAAACTTTTCAAAGCCCTGATCACTTTTTATTAAAATATTTTTTTAAACTATTAACATTGTTCTGGACATAATGTATATTGTCCATGCGTCGTATGAGTAACATTTTATTCCCAGCATTTCTTTAAAGTCGTTGAAACTGCAGAAACAGTACTGTCTAGCTAAAAAGTATCCACTAAGACCATGATCTTGTTTTTTTATGCACCGTAAGCAAAACTATACAACGNGTACTGTCTAGCTAAAAAGTATCCACTAAGACCATGATCTTGTTTTTTTATGCACCGTAAGCAAAACTATACAACAACGTATTAGATAACTTGATATTTTCTGAAAGCAGTAACATTCAAAAAGCGTTGAATTTTTCTACAACCCGACAATATCCGTTGCGATATAATATGTAAAGACGGAAATCATTATTGTAAACCCTGGAGTAACACATGCGCGTTGTCATTCGGGCAAGGAACACTGTAATTTCCGGAGGATTATTCCCTTAAACACCGAATACATCAATAGAAAACCATAGGCTGCAAAAAACGTTTTGTTACTTTATAGCTGAATTTTAAAATGATGCCAATTTTAATTTCTTTCATAGGCAATTTTGAATGTGATAGTCGCAGTACGTGGTCCGAGTCGATTTTTAAACTCGCCACACAGTAAAAAAATTCCTGTAGTTGTTAAAAATCATTTCTTTGCAAACTATATGTAAAATATATTCTTGTAACATTACATGTGAAATACTGTGTTTTACAACACATTTTTTTTTACAAAATATACACGACTGTTTATGTAGGTCAATATTTTTTATAATAACTTTGAATTCTATAACACTTAATTGTCGAAACTCATCATTAGTTCTCGCATTACAAGCGTTTTGTGAAAGTTAGCATTTAATTTTAATTTTAAGTGTTACAAAAATATGTTATCAACTTGTTTTCAAAGAATCCCTTGTACAAATACAGAAAATATTTTTACAGTACAGTATGATTTCAGCAGCCATAAAATTAAAGTTCACACTTCCTATGATACGTTTAGAAATATAGCTTCTTTACGCAGTTGCTCTGCCAACGTTTCTGTTGATAAACTACCAATAGGTACTTATCTGAAAAACATGTTCACCCAGAAATGGAACTGGAGGTATATTTAACCTCCATCGTAGTTGGTTGAGTGGCTCCACAATGTGGAAATTAAAAGAAAAAAATCTACATTTGTGTAAATTACAGCACGTAGAAATTACTTCTGATTTTACTCAACCGTTATAATCTGATTCAATACAATGTCCATATTTGTGCGTCTGTTTTGTTGAAATTAAAATTACTTGTAAATATTTCTTATAGTGTCTCAAATCCGGTAAGGAATGAAATTATCAGAAAATTTTAATTTCCTAAGAGAAGTAACAAGTAAGTTAATTTATTTTAATATAAACAATTTTACATTGTACCACTTAAAATTTAATGTTAGTACGTTCTGAGTAGAGTGAACTAACAAAATGGATACGGAGTTTAATGTTAAAAGAATATGTCATATTATTATGTTGTTGATTAATTATCCTACTAGTATACTGCTGAGAATGTTTAGGTCTGAAAGTTTAATAATTCTGGCCATACTTTGGCTGTTCTAACTCTGAACATACGGTTGAACCCCCTCACATATCTCGATATAGACAGGCCTATATACTTACCAGCGGAACTATTTTACTTCGGAAGCACAAGTGGACATGTGTTGTTAGAGAAAAATATAACTTACCCCATATTTTGCATTTAGTGATGAATGTTTCTCTGACAATATTAAGAGTTGTGTTTAACTGCATTACGATTCCCCTCTGCTTGGAGCGCATTACTTGTTCACCGTAAACTGGTTCAAAATGTAAGTTTTTTTAAAGTTTGCGTATTTAACACTTCTTATTACTTAGTCATAAAAGGTGTCGCGTTTATCAATACACGTGGGGATTACTTTCGAAAAGAAGGCACACTTGACAAGTCATTTCGCTTTGTGACTTTCTTCAAATAGAACTCACCTCTAACTTATTGGTAACTTGAACATTTTTCTGGTCAAATTTTATCTCTTAAGGCTAGAGGACAATGTGCTTCCACGTAAGACTTCAAAATAAAGTATCACAAATTGCGTTACACATTATCTTATATTTAGTCTATAACTACACAATCTCTAGCCCACAGCTACTAGAACTTCGGAGTTTGGACAATGGAAGTAAGTTTTTTATAACCATTTAGAATGATTTATTCCATGACGTCTCACTATCTAGTATCTCAGGACTAAGATTGAAAAGTGTATAGTAGATATCCATTTATTTCTTCAATATCATTTATGGAAGTATTGTTTTATACACATATTTAAAAGTATTTTTGAAATTTTAACGCCTTTATCGTCAAGCGTGCAATTCTATTAAAGATTCTATTAAAGATAATGATTCTAATTATATTATTTAACGACTGTAAAATACATTTCTAAGACACAATTTTCTATAGCACACTACCTGCACACAAAGAGAATGAAAGTTCATAAATAGAAGTATGCTAAATGATGGTATTATTAATACTTTTGGTTTGTACAGTATATACTCATGTACCCATAGAAACCTTCACCCATATTTGTCTTAAATGTAAACACTATTTCGCAAGTTATGAACATAAAATATTAGAAACTAAATTTTTTCATGCGCCAAGATAAACAACATATTTATCTATCGCGTGAGACTTCAATAATTTAAATTACCCATACCACACAACTCAATACTCATGGCCATATTATTTTAGTAAGGAAATGAACTTTAACACATTGAATACACACAAGGTGAATGCGTTTCGCTAATACAATAAAGCAGATTATGACATGATCGAAAATAAACACGGTAAGTACAATAAAAAAAGTAACAGTTTGACAGTTTGCTAAAAGTACATATTCTTCACACAATGATCACATCCTACATATATTGCTACATTTACATCTGTAGAGACTAATATTTAAACTTAAAAAATAAAGTATTTGCTCGAGTGCGTTTGTGTTCACAGATATTTTTCATATGTTTTATATTGTCTGTATTCACAAGCGTTAATTTTAGTTAAAATAATGTCTAAATATGTACTTCCTACTGATGTACCACAGAGTATAAGAAAGTAAAATACATAAAACAGCATCCTGATTTCGTATGCTGAAATGTCTACAGTAATGCTAAATGCCGTTAACAAAATATTCCTTCCAGTTATTGAAAACGTACAGTTCCATTCAATAAGCCTTTGTCAACCATAAAGTGAATTAGCGAATGTAAGTTCATTTTCGTGATTGTTAATTGAGAAAATGAAAGAACGAACACAGGCCATTTAAGACGTAAACATATTCTATCGCTTTAACAAGTGTATTTTTAGGTGCGGTGGTTAACAAGACACTTAAAAGATTTTTCGGGTTTAACATGTGTTCAATAATTGTTTTTGACTAAATAGTTTCAAGATCTCACATACCATCCATAACAACGTGATGAATATTTGTCTAATGTTAATGTGCCATTCGGTATAGAATAGCAGAGAGCAGGGTAAATGGCCACTCTTAGGTGAAATTATATTTAATTCGTCTACTGCAAATAAAACAAAAATAGAAAATCACTCTCCATACAATATAGATATTGTACAAACCATTAAATGTATTACTCTTTAAATATTGCGAATTACTAATATCTATTGAATTTTACATATTTGTTTACCAGATGGCCACTTTGCCATTTTAGGTCTGGTAAAGTGGCCACTAACTGACCATCACTTACGTTCTTCGCATTTAGCAGTTTCTTTCCTTTGATATATAATCTACATATATCAGCAGGGGACGTAATTAAATGCTAGTAAGTCACAAAAACCAAGACAAGCCCGCTTAAACCATTGCCGAGCGTTTGTAAAATGCATTTGGCCTACTAACCCGGCTGTGTGTTAGAAGTGACGGTGCTGTTCCTAGCGTTACTTTTCATGTCGGAAGGTAATCTTTTAACGGGGTTATAGCAAATAATCATAAAATTACTGCAAACTGAGATTAAACAAATTGTATACATCAGTTACATCAGGTATAAACAAAATCACAAAAAAAATTAGTAGGACCGATAACTTGTAAGACAACCAGCTCAGATTCCCAAATATTTTGGATACGAAAAGCAAAGTTAAATTAAGGTTTGGTAATAAGCGTATGAATTTTTTTTTTTTGTACTTTAAAGTTTTCGATAATGTCATTTCCTTAAAATAAAATAACAAAATCAAATAAAAAATTATGTAGGCCATTACATTTCATGTTGATAACCTGAACTGTAGCTTTCAGTATATGATCTCAGGGTTGCAGATATATTGTGTACAAACCTGGTAGTGTTTCGCCCCGGATAATTACAAACCTTGGAGTATTTTTCTTAGCATGTTGTAGAGCTCTATTTTTGTGGATATCAAACTGTTAACAGCACTCTGCGAGTGGCTGGCACACATGAAAGGAGGGTGTGAAACCCTTCCATGGAATGCGACGTGATTGTGAAAACCGTGAATAAACGGAATAAACGTGAATGTTTTGTGTCGCATTCGAAATTGTGGCGTGTTTTATTCGTTCTGTTGTAACCAGACTACTTCCCTTCGGCTGAATGCCACCTTTTTTTTACATTCTGTAAAGGTTTGTCGAAAGAAGCAGACGTTGTGTTCACTGATAACGTGGGCTAAGTACACCATAAACAGCTCAATACCGACTCCGTATACAAAGGGCGTGGTTGCATGAAAGCTCAAACTGTTTGGACTGTGATCCAGAGCAGTGGAGTGAAAAAAAAGAAGAAATCATGACGTGATCACGATCGTGCCCACAAGTTTCATGCTGTATAATACATATTATATCCGGATGCTGAACGACACTTGAGCATCGTAAATGATCTGAGCTGGCATGTGACCAAGCCCTAAATTAAGGAGTGTATATGTGGCTAGATATGTTTGTACTGGTAGTTGCGAACATAACAAAAATTATTGATAATGATACTAACAGGCAATTCTGTATATAACTATTACATTCTGACGCATTAATTATTTTCTAATATACTGTATATTCCTTTCGGATATACAGGCTGTCATGTGATTAACGGATACGAACTGCACCACACGAATCTGTGATCAAAACTAAGTAGAAAATATTCTTTGATAAAACAGCGTAATGCACTTAGCTTACGAGAAAAATAATGTTAAATTAGATACAATGACCTTATATCACGTTAAGCAAGGCATACAGCATCAGCATGCAAAATGCCGAAACGTCATAACAGGTGTACGAAGTTTGCTATCCCCGTAGCAATGCTCTTTTCCGCACGCTGGACGCATGCAGCATGCACGGAGCTTGGCTGTCGGATGCACCCATGGCCATTGCCATGTCCCAGTACTCACTGCATGTGAACTCCGTGGCCTCTCTGGCACTACTTAGCTCGGCTCGTTCCCTTGCCGTGTGCTTTACGACCGACGCATTAGTTGCAGCATTGCCACATCATCTCGTCTTTATCTAACCGGAATACCACCTGTTTGCTAAAAAGGTTTCTGGACCTTTCATGCAATTTTTCTCGTAAACAAAGGGCCTTATGCATGTTTGCAGAATAGTATTTTCTACTTAGTTTTGATCACAGATTCATGTGGTGCAGACCGTATCGGCGAATTACCTGAAAATCTGTATATGTACCATGCTCTGAAAAAAATGCACAGAGGTAAGTAATCTATTATTTTTTCTAATTGACAAATTGCTTTATTTTGCAGACTACAAAACAGAACTTCATATTTTGCCTGTAAGATATTTTTGACTGTATATAACTACATAATGAACAAAAAAAGTTATTCTTTTCCACAACAGTAAATGAGAGCTGAACGGGCTGAATCATTTCTTTGTAACACATCAGTTTTAGCCGTTTTTTTTGTGTAACCGAGTGACATAAGCCCGATATTTAAAAATTTCCTTAAAAGAAAAAATTAAAAAACACATACATTATTTGCCAAAAATAATTGTATATTATACCTACTCTCAACGCCATAAAAATTACTGCATTAAAAATAATTGTTGGATTCAAAATAAATGCTATATAGGTACGACTGTATCGTCAAAGGAGATAATTAATTACATTGTTACTGCATCAGGACAAAGTTCTGCTGACCTGCAGCAGACGAAGGCCAAGTTTACTATCTCGTTAGATCGCCTTATGCCTAGATATATGCATCAATAAGATCGGGCATAGAATAAAAATAAATGATGTATGTTATCCTGCAGCATTTTTGACCAGAGATGATGAAAATCATTCTTTAAATCACAGCTACTTCGACTTAGACGAAGATGGCATCCCGTTTAGTCACATACATGTTCTATGAGCGAAAAATCAGTTTAACTGGTAAGCCACGTAATTGTTGAAGCACGTCGTAAATATTCTTAGGAAACCAAAGTGGAGTGGGTGGATTTGGGCGTATCGTAACATCGAGGTCCTCGAGAGACGTTGAGGGTGAAGCTATGAGGTTATGGAGCAGCACCGGAATGTATGGTGGAAACGGGAGATCCCCGAGTAAACCCGCCGACCAGTGGCATCGTCCGGCACGATTTACGTGCGTGCGAAAATCCGGAAGCGATCCCGCCGGGAATCGAACCCGGTTCGCACCGATGGGAGGCGAGTAGTCTGACCGCAACACCTTGGGAAACCAGAGCTGTGTGCGGGCGAGCGTCGTCCTCGTGGATACTGGCGACGACGTGCGAGGACGGAGGAAGTTGTCACTATTCTGTTGTGCATTCAGTGACACTCATATTACTACCATTGGTGAGCGATGATACTTTGCGATAGCTTCCCGAACCACCATGCCAAGAAGAGGGGATGTGTTTTGTTTTCAGCTGTGACGTTAGGCAGGGATTCGCTCAACTACTTGAACTCCGTACTCTACCACAGTGGCATTATGTTTATAAAGATAAACTACATTTGTTGCTACATATATTACATCGCCAGCCCATAGCATTTCACTCAGTTGCCATACATTTAAACGAATGCTTACGATATTGAAGTGTCAGTGTCAAATAACACATATATGGCATTGAGGTCGTTGGATTTCCTGTGCTTGGCATCTGGAAATACTTTTTAATAGAAATGCAGTGCCCTAGCGATGCTGTCGCTTGTCAATGGAAGGGGGGTAAGGAAATTGATAGCTATTTTCGTGCCTGTGTAACAATCGAAAACATTCCACTATCCTGTTGGTCTGCCAGGGTTGTCCATAACAGGTCCGCCATTTGTGAGTACCTTGACGCGTCCGCTGCTCCCAACACAAAGTGACGGAATTCCTAACGAATTAAATAGCAGGCGATTCGGCGAGCCCGTCCATCACGCAAATCACGCCCTTATTATCCGGCTTCTCTTGAACCCTATCTTCTGCTGCAATCTATTCCTGGTTACTTTCAACTCTTCTGAAATCCTGCAAAAGTTCTGCTTTCGTGCAGGTCATCCGACTAATGCAAACAAAGCTTCACAGAGTATTCAATACTACATCAAATCGACAACACACTGCATTTGTGTGCACTTGGCTTGATAATAATTTGGATGAAAACTATTTCTTGCTATGTATTACCAGCACGCCTACAACTTATATGTGTTTATTCACATTAATTGTTAATTTTGTATTATTATTTATAGATAAAANATTACCAGCACGCCTACAACTTATATGTGTTTATTCACATTAATTGTTAATTTTGTATTATTATTTATAGATAAAAATAAGTTAAAAGTTGATTTAACCCCGGGAAAAAAATGTTTTTATTTCAGCGGAAATAGGCCTGTGATAAATTACATATTTAGGAAACAAGCAAACATGTCATGCATGATTTTTGAAAGGTTTGATCCGAGATGTGTGAAGATACATATGGATGTGTCGTATATCCTCTCGGCATGTCTACAGCTCGTTAATCACGCCTGGCTAGTGTTTAGCGTGACACATAGCATGCGCATGTTCTGAGGATAGTTTGTGTCAGCCATGCGATACGCGACATCAGCACCATCACACGCATTTTCATGNATTACCAGCACGCCTACAACTTATATGTGTTTATTCACATTAATTGTTAATTTTGTATTATTATTTATAGATAAAGATAAGTTAAAAGTTGATTTAACCCCGGAAAAAAAATGTTTTTATTTCAGCGGAAATAGGCCTGTGATAAATTACATATTTAGGAAACAAGCAAACATGTCATGCATGATTTTTGAAAGGTTTGATCCGAGATGTGTGAAGATACATATGGCTGTGTCGTATATCCTCTCGGCATGTCTACAGCTCGTTAATCACGCCTGGCTAGTGTTTAGCGTGACACATCGCATGCGCATGTTCTGAGGATAGTTTGTGTCAGCCATGCGATACGCGACTTCAGCACCATCACACGTATTTTCATGNGCATGCGCATGTTCTGAGGATAGTTTGTGTCAGCCATGCGATACGCGACTTCAGCACCATCACACGTATTTTCATGCGCCACAGCAAGAAAATTCAGTATTTTGCGTGTCATCCATCGAATGTATTTAGCGTTCAAAATTAATGTTTTAGTTTTACAAACGAAACTCTTCAACAGTGCACCGCTTTAAAAATTACTGCACTGGAATATTTACAAGTATTATTTATAGTTTTAAGTAGGTCTCATTTTATTACTTTCTTAAATTCTTTTTAAGCACGAGGAACTTGGTAAGCGTGTAGCTATAAAAAAAAATCATCTTAATGAATTTATTGCCGTTTCTCGCTTCCTCGACTACTTTCGCCACGTAATGGGAGGCGTTTCGTTCACATGCAATACGAATGTCATGTTCACCATTTGTTTTCTTCCTGAGCAATGGCTAAAACAGTTTGAATGACGGTGGCGGTGATCGTAGCCAGTTGCCGCGTAATGGAACGAGGTAAGGGGAAGTTGCGCACATGTTCCCCTCATTTGCCTGGCCACCGTGGCATCAGCTCAGGGAAAGAAGGAATGTTGCGCCAGTAACGAAGCGCATTGTTTGTCTCAGAAGTAAAACACTTTGCGCCAGTTGAGGGGATGTGACTGGTGTTCTAAGAGGTTTGACATTATGCAGAGCTTTTCAGTGTATAAGGAATTAGGCAAATTATTTATTCGCCTGTTTATCAAAAACCTCTTTTCTTGTTTTAAAATATGAGATTTGACCTGCCCAATGATTTATTTAATGGCCGTGGTATTCTGACCGTGCAAAGGTAGCATAATCATTAGTCTATTAATTGTGGACTTGTATGAATGTTTGGACGAAATATTAACTGTCTCGGTATTAATTTTATAAATTTAAATTTTAAGTTAAAATGCCTAAAAAANGAATGTTTGGACGAAATATTAACTGTCTCGGTATTAATTTTATAAATTTAAATTTTAAGTTAAAATGCCTAAAAATTTTTTATTTATAAATTTATTTTAGTTTATTTATTTTTTATATTTTTTTCATTTTTGGTTGGGGTGACGTGGAGATATATTAAACTCTTTATTTTATTATACAAAAATNGAATGTTTGGACGAAATATTAACTGTCTCGGTATTAATTTTATAAATTTAAATTTTAAGTTAAAATGCCTAAAAAATTTTTATTTAAAATTTATTTTAGTTTATTAATTTTTTATATTTTTTTCATTTTTGGTTGGGGTGACGTGGAGATATATTAAACTCTTTATTTTATTATACAAAAATNATTTTTTATATTTTTTTCATTTTTGGTTGGGGTGACGTGGAGATATATTAAACTCTTTATTTTATTATACAAAAATCTAAAAGCACCGACGTAATAGTTTGGTTTCCCGAAGGACGTTACAAAAAAGTGGGCTACTGCGTGCAAGAGAAAACAATAGTTTAACGTGAGGACGTGTACAGTCTATTCGCGGTTTCTTAGTTCTTTTTTAATTTAACATTTGCAAAATCACCTATGACGTGTTTAGTTATTTCCTAAATATGTCATGTATCACAAGCGTTTTATCTCTCTGTTGAAATAAAAGTATCTTATTTTTCGTTTAATTGAAGTTGTACCTATATTTTATTATTAATTATATTTCGTTTATAATAAATATGAATAAAAACAGTGAGAAAACCCGAGTATTGGTAGCGTCTAGTAAGAAATAGTTCTCATGCAAAATATCATTACAACTGCGTGCCCACGAATTCGGTGCGTTGTCCTTCGGTGTAATTTTCTAGGCCTAGCTAAGCTTAGTTTGCACGAGGCGAAGGAATATTCTGGTAGTATAACTTTATCAGGGCTTCAGAAAAGTGTGAAGTAACCGTGAATGAACTATAAGTACTGTTTTCTCAACACCTTTGATATACATATTATTATACCTTAACGTGACTCAGTTTGCCTATTTTAATTGCAACGCAAACTAAAAACTGTTGCGTGAAAAGAGCAAACACTTTTCTCCGTGATAATTAGCATGCATTTTCATAATGACAATTTGTTTTTAGAATTTGCCAAAGTTGATAATCTGACTGCATATATAGTTAAAAACATGAGTAAAATTCACCTTACAGTAAATTCAGCAATCGTCATTTGACCAAANATCTGACTGCATATATAGTTAAAAACATGAGTAAAATTCACCTTACAGTAAATTCAGCAATCGTCATTTGACCAAGTACAGGAAACTGGTTTTTATTCTTTACATTGAGAGTTTAATAGTTTAAAAAATTTGTTAATAATCTTGAACAAATTTTAAGTACAACACACGGAATTTTAATCAAAATTTTNATCTGACTGCATATATAGTTAAAAACATGAGTAAAATTCACCTTACAGTAAATTCAGCAATCGTCATTTGACCAAATACAGGAAACTGGTTTTTATTCTTTACATTGAGAATTTAATAGTTTAAAAAATTTGTTAATAATCTTGAACAAATTTTAAGTACAACACACGGAATTTTAATCAAAATTTTNTTTAATAGTTTAAAAAATTTGTTAATAATCTTGAACAAATTTTAAGTACAACACACGGAATTTTAATCAAAATTTTTTGAACTATGTTTTACTAACCAGAACTAGTGAGAGGTAGGTAGGTATGGCTTGACATCTCGTCGACCGCGCGGTCAGTATAGACAGAGCAAGTTCCTAAGAGAAACAGGGTCAAGGGAAGAATTGGCCTTAAAGAAGCATCCCAGGACTCACCTGGAGTGACTGCGGGAAACCGCTGAAAAACCGGAATCAGGATGTCCGGACCGAGAATCGAACGTGTCCTCCCGTATACGAGTCCAGACGTTCACCACTGCGCCATCTCACTCGGGTAGCTCGTCNACCGAGAATCGAACGTGTCCTCCCGTATACGAGTCCAGACGTTCACCACTGCGCCATCTCACTCGGGTAGCTCGTCAGCGTTAGAACAACAAATAATTCCAAGACACATTCTAGTTGTTCCCACTTCCATTCCGTTCTGTACAACACTGCAGNAGCGTTAGAACAACAAATAATTCCAAGACACATTCTAGTTGTTCTCACCTCCATTCCGTTCTGTACAACACTGCAGGCGTTGCGCATTACTAGATTGAATTCCATTGTTACGGCCACAGAAATGTATGTTCACAAAGGAACAATACGACGCGATGAAAAAAATTCTGTACAATATGCATACCTCGCACCTGATTTATTTATTACTTTATTGATTATTTTCATTTTAAGTATGTGTAGGCACATTTGTAGTTTTACTGCATACGGAGTGGTTACATAATATTACATCAGAACAAGGCAATACAAGCACTAGAAGATATGTAACGTAGGGTGCAATTTACTGTGTGACGAACACCGTTGGAGATGCCATTAAGCATACACGTGACAGCTTTGCTCTAAAATAAAATTTAGCATTNACTGTGTGACGAACACCGTTGGAGATGCCATTAAGCATACACGTGACAGCTTTGCTCTAAAATAAAATTTAGCATTCGTGCAGATGCCGAATTTTATCAAGAAAATTACGACATTTAAGTTCAGAATGCTAACAGTTTTCACAAAAAGAGGGAGGTAAGTGTGTCTTGTGAAATTTTTCATCTTGTATACCTTTTTTAATCTCGAATGCCTTTCATTACTCAAGCACGCAGGACTATTATTTTGTGGTCGAGTGATATCGTGTTGTAAATAAAACTAACCATCTTACTGGGCTCGATACAAAAAGTTCAAATGGCGATTTTTACTCGAAAATTGTGATAAAAATTGAGTTATAGACTTAGCAAGAATAGTATTGGCCTATTGCATTTTTATGTATGCTGTTCACTGTAAAATTAGAATTTTTGAAAGCCCTGCTTAGTATCTACTTTAATGCATGTTGTGTTTTCTTCTGCCTTATGTAAAATTAACATTGCCAGGGGCCTCATCGCTTAAGTCATGTGTTGGTCAAGTAAAACTATAGAGTTATTAGAAAAGTAAATATTTTACAAATCTGTTCATTTTTACATATCGATGCATTAAGAAAAATAGAAAGTGAAAGAAATAATTTAAGTAATCACAAATGGTTACCTAATACTTTTTATTCGACGTTAAGATGTGCAGCCTAATCTTAACTTTTCATTTAGAGGCCGCGGTGGTTTAGTGGTTAGAGTACTCACCTCCCACCTAGGCGAACCGGGCTCAATTTCCGCATGTGGGAATCGTGCTGGACCATGCCACTGGTTGGCGGGCTTTCTCAGGGATCTCCCGTTTACTCCGGCGCTGCTCTAAACTCACCTCGCTGTTAAGAGCGGCGCAAATATCTTCACTCAATGTGCTCGCTATAATTGTATCCATTGCTATAATAATTTCACATATGGCTGAAGGATACAAAATCAGGAGAGAAGTAAATCCTACGAAGGGCTTCCAAAGCGCTAAGTTCTCCGCGAACAGCCATTTACCAGACTTCCGGTGACGTGCCTCGTCCTGGAGGAGGGAGACGACGCGAGTAGGAAATCAAGACGGGATGCGAAATTCGCCCACGAACCCACCTCNCTGTGTGACGAACACCGTTGGAGATGCCATTAAGCATACACGTGACAGCTTTGCTCTAAAATAAAATTTAGCATTAGTGCAGATGCCGAATTTGATCAAGAAAATTACGACATTAAAGTTCAGAATGCTAACAGTTTTCACAAAGAGAGGGAGGTAAGTGTGTCTTGTGAAATTTTTCATCTTGTATACCTTTTTTAATCTCGAATGCCTTTCATTGCTGAAGAACGCAGAACTATTATTTTGTGGTCGAGTGATATCGTGTTGTAAATAAAACTACCCAGCTTACTGGGTCCGATAAAATAAGTTCAAATGGCGATTTTTACTCTAATATTGTGATAAAAATTGAGTTATAGATTCAGCAAGAATAGTATTGGCCTATTACATTTTTATGTAGGCTGTTCGCTGTAAAATTAGAATTTTTTAAAGCCCTACTTAGTATCTACTTTTATGCACGTTGTGTCTTCTTCTGCCTTATGTAAAATTAACACTGCCAGGGGCCTCGTCGCTTTAGTCATGTGTTGGTCAAGTAAAACTATAAAATTATTAGAAAAGTAAATATTTTACAAATCTGCTCATAGTTACATACCGATGCATTAAGAAAAAAAGAAAGTAAAATAAATAATTTAAGTTATCACAAATGGTTACCTAACACTGTTTATTCGATGATAAGATGTGGAACTATTTTCCGTACAACGTCACCAACTTTACTGGAAGCAGGTCACTCAGAGCGCCCGTCAAAATACACACAGGCAGGGGCAGTGACTTTTTTCTAAGGTTGGTCTCACTTAATCGGGAACAGCCTTTACACATGTTTTAGCGCCCGTTCCAACAACGCTCGTGTTTCCCTCGTGCGACGCTCAAGTCTGTTCCCCATTCTCTATATTTTACAATTCGCCAAGGGCGTATCAGAGTTCATAACGGATGGAGGTCTTAATAAAAAAAGTATAATTTCCTAATAACTTTTGATGTTAAAAAAATACACAGCAATTACTTACAACAGAAAACTGCCTATTTACTTATATTGTTCAATTTATTATCATATAGGTGAGCATGAAATTTATTTCCCAATATTAATTATAATTAAAGTACCTATCACTGTATTTATACTAGCTACTTTCAGCCTAATCTTAACTTTTCGTTTAGAGGCCGCGGTGGTTTAGTGGTTAGAGTACTCACCTCCCACCTAGGCAAACCGGGCTCAATTCCCGCATGTGGGAATCGTCCTGGACGGTGCCACTGGTTGGCGGGCTTTCTCAGGGATCTCCCGTTTACTCCGGCGCTGCTCTAAACTCACTTCGCTGTTAAGAGCCGCGCAAATCTCTTCACTCAATGTGCTCACTATAATTGTGTCCATTGCTATAATAATTTCACATATGGCGGAAGGATACAAAATCAGGAGAGAAGTAAATCCTATGAAGGGCTTCCAAAGCGCTCAGTTCTCCGCGAACAGCCTTTTACCAGACTTCCGGTGACGTGCCTCGTCCTGGAGGAAGGAGGGCGACGAGAGTAGGAAATCAAGACGGGATGCGAAATTCGCCCACGAACCCACCTCGTCGCGAACGCCACTGACATTTCTATTAATTTCCCATTTTTACCGGAGACCCCGCGGGGAGGAGAAGAAGAAGAATAAGAAGGTCGTCCCCATCATCCCCGCTGTCCTCTGCAGTCCCCTTGTTCCTTCACTCGGCGCGCAATTACCACCAGCCAGCGACAGGAGATTTCGCGGCCCGAGCGCAATAAGGGCGTCGCAGGAAGCTCTCCAGTCTTCTTCCACTGTGAGGCCGTGGATGAGGGTTGAGAAGGTGACCAGAGAGAGAAAAGCAGAAAATATATTCTCCGTTCTACCTCCAAAAATACATTTTAAATTGCCTACCTCCTGTGACGCAATCCGTCGGTTCAACTCAGAGATTCGGGCGGCTCTTAACAACGATGTCTCGAGAGCCAATGAGGGTGAAGCGGGAGATGTCGGAGAAAAACCCACCGACCAGCGACATCGTCCAGCACGATTCCCCACTTACAAAAATAAGGGGAGGGATTCCCACTTGCGAAAATCCCGGCCAGGGATCGAACTCGGTTCACCTTAGTGGGAGGTGAGCGGTCTAACCGCTCGGCCACCACCGCCAGCAGTCGGTTGGTAGGCCACCGATCTGGGTTGGGATGTGGGAAGCTCTGTGTTCGAATCCAAGGTAAGGCATGGGTGTTAGTGTAAGTTTGGCCGTTCTCTGATAAGCCTTCAGGCATAAAACTGGGGGGGACGATAATCAGCCCTTACCATTCCCTACATTTTAAAACTATTTTCGGCGGAAAATATTACATTTTTTGTATGTAGAAAAATTATTAATATATAACATTCTTAGAAGTTATTTGTTGAAGAGTTTTTTCAAGTACGTTTGTGAAATTGTTGGAACATAAATTAAAACCATTTCTTACTGTAATGTGCATAAAGCAGAAATACATTAACTTTGTTTGCCATAAATTTAAACATTTCACTCGCAATACACCATCAAGACTTGCGAATATTTTTTTCTTAATTCGATGCAAACTTACAGTCCATTCACAATTACTTCAAACGTTTATGAAGCTATGCTAGAGATCTACTTTCAACATATTCCTCCACCTCATACATACAAAGTTTAACCAAGTCTAGGGAATGACGCCAAAGGAACAACGCACCGTATTCGTGTGCACTTAATTTAATAATATTTTGTTTAAGTACTATTTCTTACTAGGCATTACAAACACGCCCATTTTCTCTCTATTATTATTCACGTTAATTGTAAATTAAATATTATGATACTAAATTACATACAAGTTAAATGTCAAATTAATCGATAATAACATACTTTTATATTTACACAAGTATAAAAAGCTTATGTTAAGTGGCATGTTTAGGAAAATAACAAGACACGTAATGCATGAAGCGATTTTTCAAAGATTTTATTTAAAAAATGTGAAGACACCGGAATAGACTATAACTGGGAACCTGCATGCCAGTGTGTACAGTAACTGCCGTCATATAACTAGTGGTGAGTTATTTTTAAATGGGTGTTTCAAAAGTGTTCGCTTAACAGTGAAACCCTTATACCGCTGTGCAGGACGGGATAATACCGCTCCAGCTGACAAGAGGTTCGGTGCCGGATTAGCAACCTTATTCCAGCGCGTGCCCCTCTTTCTCTTTTTCTCTCAGAGGCAATCCGCGCTTCTAGCGGGACGAACTACACAGTTCCATCTACTCCCGACAGCTGACTCCCATTCTTCGCAGTTCTGATGTCATGTCGGAGACACTCCAGGGCAGCAAGTAGAACTCCAGATCAAACACGTTATGGAACATCTGTGTAATCATATACACTAGAACATTAATGCCACCACCACATATTTGCGCATACCAGTTAATAATTAGTAATTGATGATTATTATTGTTTTTAAAAACCGCACTGTTCTGCGTATTTAAAACTCAATCGTGGTTATCTAAACTATTATAATGTCTCCATTATAATATTATAATTATAATTGGAACTATTGTAATAAGTTGTAGTAGCATAAAACCCTCGGTTCTGTTTTCATTTATTTTTGCATTGAAGTTTTCCCGCTACTACAACAATTGTTGCAATGGCGTATGTCCGTGATAATAGTTCAGACAGCCACTTACCCCATTGCAGAATCATCAGACATCACATCAATCGCCATGTAAACTAGATACACTCATTACTAATCCATAGTTTTTGTGAAGAGTTAAGGTACTCTCTGCAATAGAATCGGATGAATTAATTACGATTTAGTGTTTACAGATACATAAACACCAAATATAAAATCGGTGAAATTTATACTTCGTAGACTTACATCCATTAAACCCTACTATACTTACTATTTCAGTCACGTTTACAACAAACACATACTATAAAATAAAAATTACTCAACGCCTGAAATTATGATTTATGTTTCAACAGCAGCTGTTTTGAATGAGTGTAATTAATAAGTGAATAAAAGTTGACTAAATCCCTTTTACTTTGTTGAGTCAATTTACCACAAAGGTCACCGGCTTATATCAGTTTGCTTATATAGTCTGCGAGTGGGTTTTTCATGCCGAAAATTTTAATTCTGAACTAAATGTTTTTTGGTAAATATTATTTTTATGGTCGGCAAACAGATTTCGCTGAGAATTTCCTAAACTCTCGACGATCGTTTGAGTTAAATATTGACGGTAAAAAACTTATGTGTGTTTTCTCACTTACAAAGAGTACAATTATAGATTCACTGTAATAGCAACTACACAATTTCTGTACATTTTTTACTGTTTTACTAAGCAAATTTGACATTAGCATATGTTCTTCTACAACTGAGCCNAATTTGACATTAGCATATGTTCTTCTACAACTGAGCCATGTTAATTCAATAGATGTGTTTTACTCATTTTCATAACTTAGTAATTTAACCGAATTATTAATATTGTTTTTTTTTAGTGTAGAAGATGTTGTGCCTTCCGGGCAAACCAGTTGGTATTTTAATAAGTTATCACCAAAAAAATAGGTTTTTTTTTTTTAAACTAAATATTTAAAACTAAGTGTTATATGTGCCCGTGGTAGGGACGGGAGTTAAGTGCGTCTCAGGGCTAGGCCCCATACGCCTATAAGGAAGGAGTATAATACAAGGATACATGCATCNTTTTTTAAAACTAAATATTTAAAACTAAGTGTTATATGTGCCCGTGGTAGGGACGGGAGTTAAGTGCGTCTCAGGGCTAGGCCCCATACGCCTACAAGGAAGGAGTATAATGCAAGGATACATGCATCACGGCAAAGAGGGATTGGGCTGCCATGGCCTGCTTTTGGCCATGACAACCTCCGTAAGTGTACTTATAGCTAAACTATATTTAGAAGAGAAAGGGAAAAACCGGCGTAGTCACCGTTAAAACCCTTTCAACAGGAAAGAATTAAAAAATTGTTTTATGCATTATCATATTTAACAGAAAATGCTACAGGAAACAGACGATAGGAATCATACTCTTTATTATGATAGGAAAAAGTGCTAGTAGAGAGGAGGAGTGTGAACGTTCTTTCGTTTGGTGCTGGGTTTAACCAAAGTGATACTTGCGCATCACTCTGGTGGGGGGAGAGCGCAATTGGGCAGGTCCCCTCCCCCCAAAGAAATAGAATACTTAGTTCGTAGCTATATACAAAAGCGAGCATATTCCATCAGTGTGAGTTAATATTTCCTTTTGAACACACAATAAGAGTTTGAAGNCTTTTGAACACACAATAGGAGTTTGATGTGGTTCTACTCCCTACCGCTAGATCGCATGCTGTAAACAAATACCTGTAGTTTTATTTGAATCCACAGGAAGATTATTGTAAAATTACAAATGCTGTACTCGTTTTAGCAAATTACACATACAAATGTAAAACTGCCGAAAATTTGTTTGTGTAAATATACGCTCACAGATACTATAGAATATAACGCATATTTTTCCACACACGATCATTGTAAAATTACACAGTTAAAGATGTACAACTATTCTTACATTACAACGACTGTGAAGCAGTAAAATACTTTTCCTAAAATTTAAAGTATATTTTTACGCATTCTTTAAATGTGNAGATGTACAACTATTCTTACATTACAACGACTGTGAAGCAGTAAAATACTTTTCCTAAAATTTAAAGTATATTTTTTACGCATTCTTTAAATGTGTAAATTAACACCAATATTGTGTTTAGTATACTATACATACATTTATTTTCAACGAAGACATGTAGTACTCTTTGAATGAGTGGTTCTCAAATAAATTTTTTGNTGTAAATTAACATCAATATTGTGTTTAGTATACTATACATACATTTATTTTCAACGAAGACATGTAGTACTCTTTGGATGAGTGGTTCTCAAATAAATTTTTAGGAGGCCATAATAAGAAAAACTAACATTGCCTCGAGCCGCACTTACAAAACTTGACATAATATTTGTGAACTAAAAGTAGGCTGGTAATTCGATGACATTTAAAATTCAGTGCGTCGTGTATCGTCTTGTAAGTCGTTTGTTTATTCGTTCGATACGGTAATGGCGGGTGGAGGTAGTACATAAAAAATATGTACAGAAGTCGCCTGACTGATAAAATAATGAAAAAAAATCGTCTAGTTTGATAAGTGACTTTGACTTTTAATAAATTCTTATTGTGTAATGCTTTTTATTTTTGTAACAGACACCCTAAAAATTAGAATTTGGTAACTTGTATCTACTGAAACCGGCGAGCGCGGGCCACAACGTATGGGCCCGGGGGCCGCAGTTTGAGTAAAGGAACAACCGTGTTAAAATTACACGTACTATAGATGATTTTACAAATTACTCTTACAAAATATAGAATTACCAAAGACTTGTATGTGTAAATTTACACTTATTTTTTACAGTGNTTTTACAAATTACTCTTACAAAATATAGAATTACCAAAGACTTGTATGTGTAAATTTACACTTATTTTTTACAGTGCAGGTCACCACATTATATGAAAAGTTACACTTCCCGCGACTTCAGACACTGTCGAAATAAAGAAAAAATTAATTATAATATATACAACTTCATTCACTACAGGAATATATGCCTTAATGTATTCTTTATTAAGTAAATACATTTTTTATATCGGAGGTTACGAGCTGCCAAATAAAACACGTTGTTCAAGGATCGTCCGAAANTATTAAGTAAATACATTTTTTATATCGGAGGTTACGAGCTGCCAAATAAAACACGTTGTTCAAGGATCGTCCGAATACTAACCACGGAATGGAACAGATATTGCCAGCCACATAAGTTCACGGAATTCAGAGCATTTGAACACAGGATTGGGGAAGAAGTAAAAAAAAAGAGTAAACAAAACAATGGACTGTATAATTCGAAACGACGCGTCAGACACGTGATGTAATGAATTTGTTCGAAATATAAATGTGTTATTATTAAGCTATTAAAATTTTTATGTGCGCAGAACAAAAAGAAAGTAACGAATTTCAGGTGCCGTTAATGTTTAATATTGTGTCTAGCAAGGCGTTAAGAACTGTATCTACGTCTCATAATTCCCTGACAACTTTACTGTGAGTATTGAAATCAATGCTTACGTTAACATCTATGCACTTACGGGTCAGTGATTTATTTTTCAAAGGTTGGCTTCAAGAATTCTCACTTTATCGTGAACCACCCATACAAAAACGACTGCGGAAAACATCAACGAATGCAACACAGACGAAAACCGTTACAAAAAGATATGTTTGCGCAGAAAGGTTATGGCACATTAAGACAACACTGGCAAACGCAGAACCTCCCTTCGACGACAATAAATGCATTATACATTATAAATATATGTAAGAATACATTACTCTTATTACGGTTTTACATTTCGTTGAACAAAATAAGCCATCGTTACAGAAGTGCTTCCACGGTATTCGGAAGAAATTTAGATTGTCCTCAATAATAACCTCCTAGAGTACTCCTGGAATTTCGAGCCCAATATAAATTACATTAATGACGTTTCTTATTTCTATCTACAAAAGTCATCCAATGGTGTCTGCTGAGTAGCTTTTCTGCCATTAGCAGCCTCTACTCTCTTCTTCAAATGCCCAGAAGTCTGTCTATGTTTATCATACTTAATTTTTTCCAGTTGTTTCTCCGGCAAGGTTCATCTTTTGTTTTTTAAAATCTTCCGATTCGTGTTTCGTTAGAACTTGGGCCAAGAGTAAATTTGGTTCTTCACACTAAAGTTACAATTTAATGCTTGGCCTCGCCACTTTTGCAGAAAATATTCCTTTTCGCGTTATAATTTTGGATTCATAGTAATAACTGACAATGTACTTTAATAGTACATTTACGTTTTACCAGTCGTTTAATATTTGTGTGCTGAATTATAATAGGTGTTATCTGTTAGTTGTATAACGTCGAGAGAACATAATTATATTTTATAAATAAGTTCCTGCCTTTTAGCATGCAGGAAATAACACAAAGTGCAAATTATGTACAACCGNTATTAAGTAAATACATTTTTTATATCGGAGGTTACGAGCTGCCAAATAAAACACGTTGTTCAAGGATCGTCCGAAAACAAACCACGGAATGGAACAGATATTGCCAGCCACATAAGTTCACGGAATTCAGAGCATTTGAACACAGGATTGGGGAAAAAGTAAAAAAAAGAGTAAACAAAACAATGGACTGTATAATTCGAAACGACGCGTCAGACACGTGATGTAATGAATTTGTTCGAAATATAAATGTGTTATTATTAAGCTATTAAAATTTTTATGTACGCAGAACAAAAAGAAAGTAACGAATTTCAGGTGACGTTAATGTTTAATATTGTGTCTAGCAAGGCGTTAAGAACTGTAACTACGTCTCATAATTCCCTGCCAACTTTACTGTGAGTATTGAGGTCAATGCTTACGTTAACATCTATGCACTTACGGGTCAGTGATTTATTTTTCAAAGGTTGGCTTCAAGAATTCTCACTTTATCGTGAACCACCCATACAAAAACGACTGCGGAAAACATCAACGAATGCAACACAGACGAAAACCGTTACAAAAAGATATGTTTGCGCAGAAAATGGCACATTAAGACAACACTGGCAAACGCAGAACCTCCCTTCGACGACTATAAATGCATTATACATTATAAATATATGTAAGAATACATTACTCTTATTACGGTTTTACATTTCGTTGAACAAAATAAGCCATCGTTACAGAAGTGCTTCCACGGTATCCGGAAGAAATTTAGATTGTCCTCAATAACAACCTCCTAGAGTACTCCTGGAATTTCGAGCCCAATATAAATTACATTAATGACGTTTCTTATTTCTATCTACAAAAGTCATCCAATGGTGTCTGCTGAGTAGCTTTTCTGCCATTAGCAGCCTCTACTCTCTTCTTCAAATGCCCAGAAGTCTGTCTATGTTTATCATACTTAATTTTTTCCAGTTGTTTCTCCGGCAAGGCTCATCTTTTGTTTTTTAAAATCTTCCGATTCGTGTTTCGTTAGAACTTGCGCCAAGAGTAAATTTGGTTCTTCACACTAAAGTTACAATTTAATGCTTGGCCTCGCCACTTTTGCAGAAAATATTCCTTTTCGCGTTATAATTTTGGATTCATAGTAATAACTAACAATGTACTTTTATAGTACATTTACGTTTTACTAGTCGTTTAATATTTGTGTGCTGAATTATAATAGGTGTTATCTGTTAGTTGTATAACGTCGAGAGAAAATAATTATATTTTATAAATAAGTTCCTGCCTTTTAGCATGCAGGAAATAACACAAAGTGCAAATTATGTACAACCGNATAATTATATTTTATAAATAAGTTCCTGCCTTTTAGCATGCAGGAAATAACACAAAGTGCAAATTATGTACAACCGTATTAAACAACTAGTATACTCTAAATTTACCATAGTCCAATATTTTTAATAATACCTCTTAAACTGAAATTATGACACGAAAACGAAGAATTTCTGCAAAGGGCGTGAAGCCGAGACTTAAGAGAACACGTCATTTTTACATTTTGCTTGTAGCGCGAGTAGAATAAACCTTGACCTTACCAATGCTGTTGTGTCGCGTGTTGGGCAGAGAAAGACAGAGGCAGGGGTGTCACATCTGTGGCGCCGATAGCGCCGTTGGCTTCCCTCACACGCGTCGTCGCAGCAGACGATGCCACGTGTGTGCCTGTCTCTGGCTATATTTGGCCACAGCGTGGCCGACAAGCCGCCACCTGTATACCTGAGTGGAAGGCATCGATCCATCCTTTCATGGATTAGTGGGACGCTGGAGATCGGAAAAAAAGGGTCGAAGAATGTCTAGGAGGGGGTGGGGGTGGCGTGGGTTGGTATTTTACAGTCCCGGGAGACGCTTTGTATGGAAATGGCTCCGTGTCAGTCAGCCCGCAGCGTCCATCCCGACACAATTTTCTCTTTAATGCTCGGTGCTGCCGTAGTAACGGACTTGTGCACGGCGAGGCGGGGGGAGGTAGTGTAAAAAAAAACTTAATCAACCCTTTGACAAGGGGATGGACAGGGTAGAAGAGCTTGCGCAGGCGGGGGAGAGAGAGAGCGAGAGAGAGAGATAGAGAGACGCGTTGCATCGCTTGTATCTGGCGAGATCCAAGTCCTCGGTCGGTGATTGCAGAAACAGAGCGCATCTCCATGTAGACGTCGTTCAATCAATAAGGGCATCCCACGCTTAGCGTGCAGTGGCCACGAGCCATCTCTCAGACGTAAGTCCGTGGAAAAATGCGTAACTATAGCCCATTCATAGTTACTTACAACTTGCCTGGAGCCCTGTATATACCTCCGCTTTATGTTAACTTAGCTTAACTGAATCAAGGATATTACACCAAAGGAAAAACGCACCGCATTCGTCCGCACACAATTTAATAAAATATGGTATGAGAACTATTCTTTACTTGGCATAACCAACACACATATTTTGTTTTTTTTATTCAAATTAATTATAAATGTAATATTGTAACGTATTCCTAAAAAATTAATAAAATTAAATTTAACCAGGGATATGGTAGTTTTATGATATTTTATGTAAACACAAGTGTAAAATGCTTTTGCTAGATATACTTAGGTAACAACTTAATGGTTCATACATGGGGTGATTTTCCAAAGGTTTGATTCAAAAAGTGTGAAGAATTCACGAATTGGCTTTAAATAAAATAGCTTGGTGAATACGTGACCCATTCAGATGCGCCTAGTGAATCTCTGATGGGAAAAAGTTAACGCAGTTTCGGAAATGTGCGTCAAAAAACTCTGACGTTCCCTATTAATAACAATAAGCTAAGATCTGGTTGAAAGTACATTTTTAGCGCCACAGAATACATCTTAAATACTCGCTTCCACCCTCAGAATAATGCCTTAGTTCAAAACATTACTGATAGCGTTATGTTGAAAAATTATATAATTATGCTCTTAAGGTTGACCACATAAAGCATAAAATATTGTCTCTTTGAAAGAATTGCCTAATAAGGAAGTTAATTTAAATATTTCTAGTGGGACTTCTTTCTTGATAAGCAGGCATGCTGACTCGCTCCACTAGGATCATTACCTGTCAAAATTTCGAAATGATGCAATTATTGTAATGCACTCCCGATTTCTGTAATTTGCTTTTGCCTACTGCTCGCTGCCTTGGTCTTAATACAGCAAGAATTGGTTCATAGTATTGGCTTGCGTAGGCTCCGCGTTTGTATGACAACATTTAAGTACTCTGCTTAGGCGATTGTTATTCTTGCTTAAGGGTTAGTGGAAGGAAGTATACTGCTGAAAATGTTCTTTTGCTATCTCGATGGCATTCCTCAGGGACAGGACCTGGCACTTTGCCACCATTATCCTCAGCCAGAACCACTGAATAAACTTTACTCAATACTTTAACTTCGTGATACACGAAGTGTATAGGGAAGGGCAGTAAATCTGCACTAAAGACGCGCTTGAAGCAGTCACACTTAGCACTGAGACGTTATGACGGAACAATCTGCGAGAAGACCTCGAGGCGAGAGACAGCAGTAAAGAACATTGTAAAAACCAGTCTCTCGTTGTCACTCTTGATAGGGAAAGGACAAGATTGCCTGTCCCAGGACAGAATGTTGCAAACAGCTGGGCTGCACTCTAAATCTGAATCAGTAATTCCAATCAGGAGAATTATTTTACTGGATCTTCAGATAATAAGCTATTAAAAACTGGGAAATCAGTGTAATAAACTTAGGTTTTGCTGCCAGACCAGTGTAATTCACGAGTAATCGATAAAAATAACTGTTTAAACTGTGAATACCAGTATCTAAAATAATCAGTAGAATTTTACTGATTCAAGCGGAGCGGTTTAAACAGATAGCGGTTAAATTAACTGATTTGGAATACTTTTAACTCTTTCTATTTTAGGCTGAATGCAGTAAGTTGTAAGAACTAAGGTAGCAAATTGTGAATGTAAAATATTTTTTTAATAATAATTCCTTATGATTCGCGATCTTTCGTAGCTACCTAACCAAAATTGATTATTTTCCAGAAGTTATATAGACAGGCAAAATATACATTTAGCTTTGTATGAAACACAATTTTTAGACTTTCGCAACTAATTAATGTGTGAGTCTACTGAAGTCATTTATATCAGTAAATTATAACCTTTTACATTAAGTCCTTAAAGTGGCTTTAAATGGTGAATTGAGAAAGTAGTAAAGGTTTATTTTCAAATAAACAACACGAAAATGTCGAATTATAATATGTTCCCACCGGGCTATAAAAGTGCTTTCTTACTATACACGTGCTGATTCATAAGAAGTTTATATAAGAAGACTCGGAGTTATAATACTTTGTTTATACATACACTACAAATAACCGGGGTTTCTCATCCATACACAGAAAATAACAAAGAGAGATTCCTGATTTTTGAAAGTAGTTCAGCTTATCTACAAGTCATACGAAATTTATAACAGTTATCAATATGCAAAATATTTTATANATTTTTGAAAGTAGTTCAGCTTATCTACAAGTCATACGAAATTTATAACAGTTATCAATATGCAAAATATTTTATATTTTATAAGTGGAATAAAATCAGATAAGTTTAATGAACATCATTCACAAAAATCATTAGCACATAAAAAGAGTNATATTTTATAAGTGGAATAAAATCAGATAAGTTTAATGAACATCATTCACAAAAATCATTAGCACATAAAAAGAGTATTTTGTGGACAACAAATTTCTGCATTTATATTCGAATTAGGTAAAATAATTTGAAGCATAAAAAATTAAACACTTTATATACGACAAGATCAATCATTTCTTAAGTGACTCAATTGTGACACCTGTGTCAGTAAAATAATTAAGTACGCAAAGATGAAACGAATACTCTTTTTGGACCAACCGTATTTTAATTGTCTGGAACATAGTACTAGTCTGCTTAACTTTTACAACCTGATATTTGCGATTTATGAGAAGAACTTATTTAATATAAAATTTGAAAACAGAAATTTCTCTCTGCTCAACTTTAGAACTGAAGTCGCTAGTTTTAAGAATACGCCACGTCATAAATGAACTGTGGTTACTAGTTTTATTGCGTCACCGAAGATTGTGAGAAAAGAGTCATAGACTGTATTTCCGTTATATGTGTGACATATCGAAGACTATGAGCTCGAAGTGGAATCATCATTCATGATAAAGTTTATGATTAAGTTTATCTAACGCATTTGTTCGTCAAGACAGAGTTGCTTCACGAACATAAGCTCTTCGCAGGGGTTGGGTAACATAACTATGGTTATCATAATTGTAGTAGGGTTTATAGTGTATATCGCATGCACACACAACCGCAGAGTATGACCCACAATTCGTGGTGGTGTTTCAATAATTAGGTTTACTACAAACAACAAGAAATAATCGTGAACCTTTAATTGTATCTTTATTTGTCGGGAAGTTTTTCCACGAAATTATCGAAATTATACGTTATCTCTGTATCAGTTGATGCCTCTGCAGATAAGTGGTAGGGGATTTCTTAATACACAAAACCTATGCTAGAGGGAACTTGTTGGTGTAACAATATTTTCTGTACCTTTTCTGCAGGACAAGTTTATCGTACTTTCTAATTCAACAAAAGGGATTTATGCAGTTCAATAAAAAAATTTATTTTATTTTGAAGCTTCTAGCTTTGAAATAAAATAAAAAGTACCTCGAAAAACAATTTTCTAGGAAAATGTTCAAAGGGATTAATTTACTTCCCATTTAGCATAAAACATTTTAATTACAATATAAATAAATTGAAAAATAGTTAAGGCTTTTGAACGAAAATAGACAGTTGTCTGCAATAGTGTTTATTCAAAATGTTTTGGAACTGCCAAGGTAAACCTTTTTTCTGTCATGTAGGGGTAGATTCAAGAAGGCTATTAGTAGAAAAAAAACTGTCAAAAGGGAACTTCAATCTCCGACACATTTCATTTGGTTTATTTAGTGAAATTGCCTCACATTTATCCACCACGATGAATGAAGTAGAAAAGAGATTTGTTTACAATGGAAACAAAAAAAAATATTTTTAAGCTGTTAACTTAAGGTTTATGTATTCATCGTACCATATTTCTACCTTTTCACTGATTTTTCAAAATAAGTCTAAGTAAAATATTACAATATTCGTGCCACACACAAAGCTTTTACAACACCAAGCAACGAGAACTGAAATGTAGAGATTAATTCTTACACGTGGTTGCCAAATTCTAGTTAGAAATTATATATGGACAATTACAGATATAAAATATCAAGATTCCCATGCACTTAGGAGTAAAAGATACACAGATGTTATTGACATGAATAAGGCCATGCTTCTCGATATTTTTTCATTACGTTAGAGATTTTTTTGTATGCACCACATCATTGTAAATATTTGTAGTAAAATGATTATATTTTTCAAAATATAACGCCGAAAAGAAGAAAATTTCGGATAATGGGAGCCCAAGTTTCTACTTCTATTTATTTTTTCCAATTAAATCTAATGTCATTATATCATATGCACAACACGCCAATTAAATATCAAGGATATTTACCAATAGGTAGTCGGATACTGGTTTGCTGAATATATTTTAAATTATGTATTGATGGTTTTACAAACACATTTTTATTCGTCTAAGAGAAACTAATAAATAATAGTATTATTTTCTCTCGGACGAATAAAAATATGTTGGCAAAAACATCAACATCTATTTTAAAATAGAATCTGGATGCCAATACCAGAGTACCGATTATTAAATGTCTTTATACTTAATTAATGAGGCATGTGTAAGATGTAGATCACATAGCTTGTTATTTACTTGGCAAAGTTAATTAGGTCTTAGAAACTTCATCTCCCACATTCCGACATTTTCGACTTTTCGGTGCTATATTTTGAAAACTGTTATCATTTGACTATGTATATTTACATTTATTGGTCCTTATATAAACCTCTTTCTGAAACAAAATAAAAAAAATCCTTAAATATGCCCTTAAATCCAAGGCACTGTTTCATAAAATAAATTATTTACTGTAGTTGGAGCGCCTTTTTTTAATTGTAAGATTTGGAGACGTAGATAACTAAAAGCAATATGATCGAAAAATATGTTTTTTTTTCTTTACTAGAAAATATGCTCGTTACTTAACAAAGTTAAGATGCCCGTAAGTTAAGTAACGAAATTNTCTCTTTCTGAAAAAAATAAAAAAAATCCTTAAATATGCCCTTAAATCCAAGGCACTGTTTCATAAAATAAATTATTTACTGTAGTTGGAGCGCCTTTTTTTAATTGTAAGATTTGGAGACGTAGATAACTAAAAGCAATATGATCGAAAAAGATGTTTTTTTTTCTTTACTAGAAAATATGCTCGTTACTTAACAAAGTTAAGATGCCCGTAAGTTAAGTAACGAAATTTGGCAAATATATGCAATTAAGAAAGTTTTGCTATAGATGCCCTTAACGTTTCAGTGAAGTTCAAATAATCACCTAGCTGAAAAGAATAAGAGGATACGCGAAAGAAGTCGAAAAAGTCTTTATTGGGAAAGAAAGTAAAAAATCACTTTAAGGGAAATTTTGTTTCGCAGTTATCAGCACTGCGAAGAAAGTTTAGCACCCTCAACCCTATCCTCTTCAGTGCCTGCAGGAGAATTAATATAAAATGGCATCAAAAATATAATGGAAAGTAGTTGATATACAAGTTTTCAGTTTCATATCAACTATATGCTGTTCACGGTTAGTTGAAGTTTTATGAAATTAACAATTGAAACATGTTACAGCCCCTACTTGCATATACAGAGTGAGTAGTTAATGTATGCTAACACGACGTGAGCGGAATCCGTAAGAATATTAAAAAGGGAAACAAGTATACGACATAGGGCCTAAAGTGTTTTATGAGGGTGGTAGACGCTTTAGAACATTGCAAATGGAAATGTGTTATGCAACGATAAAATGGAAACCATTTACAATCAAGCAATGAAAATTGGCCTACAGGCAAACATTTACTAGGTAGGTCACCTTACAAAATGGCATTGCGGAGAGTACACCCCTACATACATTAAAAAATGTTTGCTGCGTAAGCCCTTAACGCATTGCTAGCAAGCAGGTAACCTCGTTGCCATTTGCTACGATAATAAGAACCAATGCAAAGGGGCACTTGTCCGCAGTAACTTCTCAGCAGTCAACAATCTTATAAACCTGTTGTTGCCTTATGAGAGGGACATTAACAACGGTATAGGTTCACACGTCATGCACAACAGAATTACGGGCTTCCTATGTCCCAGGCTATTTCTTTACATCTAATCATGTGATTTCTGCATTGACGATCGAAATTAGTGAATACCATCAAGACGACATTTTTCATTGCTTTTTGCATGCTGACTACTAACATACCATGCCCAATTGCTTCAAGAGCAGGGTAACAAATTTCTAAGCAATTTTATGGTGCCAAACCCTATTTAATGTATGTAGGGGTGGTGTACTCTACACAATGCAATTTTGTAAGGTAACCTGCCTAGTAAATGTTTGCCTGTATGCCAATTTTTATTGCTTGATTGTAAGTGGTTTCCATTTTATCGTTGCATAACACATTTCCAGTCGCAATATTCCAAAGCGTCTACCACCCTCATAAAACACTTTAGGACCTATGTCGTATTTATGTTTCCCTATTTACTTGTCCTTCGTATTCTACTCACATAGAGTTGGCATACATTTACGACTCACCCTGTACTTCAACCGGCACACTAACTGGCATTCGTCCAGTAAAGTTGGTAACGACGGAGAGAAATATATTCCAGGTAATAACGATACATTACAATGGATAAATCAGATTAACATTTGTGAACACTGAAATGATTGATTTTGCTTTCTGTTTTTATAATGCATATAAATGCCAGAATGCCTTAAAATTGTCAGATGATCATTTGTGAACACTAAAATCAGTTCTTTGCTTTCTATTCCTTTAATGCATGCAAATGTAAAAATTTGCAAATTTATAAAATAATTACATTTATAATTATTTCACAGTTTATCTTGACCGAAGCATGAATAAAAGCGATCAAGCACGTGGCAAAAGTAGTTTTACATGTAATGACAGAATACACAATGAACGTACAAGCAGATATTAAGCAGAACTTTCAAAGGTGTTCACGTGGTCGTGAACAGCCTTTACAGTAATGGATATCCGTAATGTAAGTTGCAATTTTCAGTTTGTAAAAACCTAAAAGACAAATATATTGAACTATATACAAAATGAGACTTTGACTACGCCTAAAATATTTTCATGCAAAATACTGCCTTGACTATAAGGATGTGTATCATTTAAGTTAAATATCTCATGTCGACTGTAAAAAATTCAGGAACAGGTAGATAATAAGTATGTTCTTTAAATAAATTTGGCATATCCTTTAAGGGCGTTGGCCACGGTAAAATCTGTTATTTAATATTCGTAACATACGTTGTTCAACTTCTAGACGTTATTTGTCACTAAGGTAAGATCAAATATTTTTAGAAGAATGGTTTTTGGAAAATGGCATGTCCAAATCATAATTTTACTGTTTTAGAAAGGTACAAATAATGTAATCTACCTTACCTACAGAAATAAGATAATTCATACTGAAATAATATGCCAAGAGATACTTCAAGACGTCAATGAATTTGAAAAAGGAAATAATGTTGCAATTTAAAGAAATGGCTTAAAATAAGACATTTTTTTTGCATATTTTTAATTTTTGGCTGCCCCTAAATTTTTAGATGATAACTTTTACTAAAAATACCTTAAAATGAATTAAGACTTGATCTATTAGATTCCCTTTTTAAATTTTATCTAAATAGTTTTGTTTATTTTATTTGAAAATCCCAAAACAATAAAATTTTGTTTTTGACGTGTCATCTTGCGAAAAAAATGCGATCTAAAAATATTTGATCTAAGGATAAGGTAGTCACAGATAATACGTAAAAGTTGAAAAATATATGGTTCAAATATAAAATAACACATTTTTTTCCGTGGCCAACATTCTTAAACGACAGAAGCAGATTTCCCTAGCAATTTCGACGGACATCCCAGGAAATAAGGATGCGGTGAAAATTTAAATAGAATAAAAGTTATAAATTTTTTTTTCCTGAAGATACAACGGAGATAAAAAAAAAGAGAGAGAAAGATAACGAGAGAGCAAGCGCACAGGAACTCGTAAAAGTGTACACACGTTTAATGGGGGGAAAACCCCGCTACTAAAAAAAAAATTGCAGAGTAAACTCACCCAACCAGCATAGTTCCTGCCTCTGTTATTACCACCGCCTCTATGTCTACAACCGCACCTGCACGATTGCCACCCGCGTCATCTACCCTTCAGTGCAACACGTCCAATGAAAAAATTTCAAGGGAAACAAATGTACGAGCTTTCGTGCTACACCGAAACAAATTTACCTGACGCACATTGGGAGATTAAAAACGCCAGCCAGAAAATTCTTCTGTGTCTCATACACTTAACGGTTACAAGTGACAAATTTAACGTTTTATTTATTTTACGTATTAACCGATTCAGACCTTGATTAAACAATCGTGTATACATACAAATAAATTCATGCCCTTGGATATACTAAGCATGTTTGTACATACCTTTATTATTCTTATATCATCACAGCTTACAAGTATTTGTATGTATCAAGGCACTGCTTACTAACATAGGAAAAAGAGTGTATTGGAAGGTAAAATTTATATAATCTTTCATGTACATACACTTTAGATAAGTCTTAATCGTTTCTCCTTAAAAGTTCAATATTATCTCATGTGGAAATAAAGGGATAGCATAGTAGTACTTTATACACTTAAACTTTATTTTACACACTTGACACAACACACAGTAACATAACAGTTGTTACATGCTCTAACTCATTCCTCATTCGGCAAAACACTTTTGTTGTTTGTTTTATAGAACGAATCTTGCTGTGAGCATTCAATCCACTCCTATTCGATTTTAATTAATACATCTTGTATGAAGTGCTGAATAAGCAGTTACTAGCTTCATGTCGCCTGGCGTTAGAGCTATTCGTGAATGTCTTGCCACAATATCTGCAGTCGGCCGCTCCTGCTGCCTTACTGTGAACCTCCGAATACGCGGGTTTTCGAGCTACCATTGCCGTGAGGATCTGCCTTCCGCCAATTCCGTCAACGAAGGGAAAACCTTCTTATACAATGCATTTTATATTGTATTAACATAATACAAAAAGCGGTTTATGTTGACTATCTCGAGATTCTCAGTAGATTTTTTCTGATCTGTATCTGTGAAATAGGATGATTGATGGGTATTTACACGAGGCCATTAGCCCGATCGTTGTCTAACCCGCGAAGTCGTTCATCAGACAACCAATCTTCTTTACAATAGTACATCTTGCAGTGTTGGAGGTGCCATGTTTTTTTATCTTTTGCTACAGCACTCTCCCAATTTGTCTTACACCAACTCGAGAATGTGTTGCGTTTGTTCTAGTAGTACCCTTTTGAAAATAATCCGGGCAAGGAAGACAGCCAGGGGTCTCTTCGTTCTGTTGAGGTTAGGCATGTGTGTGATTGTAGACATAAACTATTTCCTGTTAATCATATTATGCGAGAAGGAATAGTTTAGGTGTGTATACAAGATCGTCATATTTGTAGATTTTTGCATATGATTTAAGCTTCCTATAGGTCACGAAAGCTGATAAGTGTTTGACTGCTAGAACAACATTTCATAATTTTCCAATGTCCTCTCGGGGGAGAAAGTTTTGGTTTATTTGTGTTAATACAAGCTACTTTTATAGATGGAAATTGGGTTACCGGTGGTATTAGGTCTTGCAGAAGATTACAGGTACGTAACTATTCATTCCAAACAATAATTGATTATATTCAACATACGGTCCGCTTTTAACAACGAAGTCTTTATAGCCGCTTCGCAGGAGAAAAAAGTAAATTGTGTGTATCATCTGATTTAGTTTTGCCTTTAACATAAAACTTTTTGGATAAATTACGAGGTGCAGTGTTACACAATCTGTAAAAGTTATCTCTCGTGGAATATCTGTCAGTGTAGATTTTTTTTCTCGTCTCAATATTTTATTTTCCCCACCATACTTAAATAATTCAGTATTCATTTATTTGCGAATTGATTTAGTGTTAATATTCAGTCTCGGCATGAGTCGGTATCGACGGGAGTTAGTCTCGGTAGGAGTCCAAGTGCTTGTATGCTTGAAGATGATACAAACCACTGACGATGTGGAACCGAGTATGTTGAGTACGACTGCATATATACCTTCACCGACTGCGTTAAATAATATACTGCTAATGTGTCAAGTTATTTAGTAGTTATCCACACCTGATACCCGTGTACAAGATGTTTACCAAAACCAACATGTCCGCAAATCCTCTGGTCTACACCTGCGATCCATGTTCTAGAGAGTTTACAAATATATTATGGTTGGACAGAAGCAGGATGATGTACACATTCAATGTGCCTGCCCCTCTACTGGCCCTCGCGCCAAGTGTTATGTCGTAGATGATGTAATGGAGGTATTTGTGTTTATAATATCGACTTTATTTATTTAGTATTAAGTGTTTATTTAGTTTGAAGTATGGTACGGTGTATAAATTATTATTATTTTCATTTTCCTACTTTTATTAATAGTGGAATCCTAACTTTTATTGAAATGGGGAAACATAGGCGGTCTGGTTTTGTCGAAAAGATATGTGCGCTAGGTGTGAGGAATTATTGATGGAAGTTCGTTCTCTACTGCAACCCTTCGGATGATCGTGGGGCTGTCTATCGGTGGAGTTAGGAATCATATGGGCTCTGTAACTACACCCTCCCTGGCGGGCGTTCTTTAAATGGGTGGGTCTCGCAGCTTCTACGATCGTTAGAACAAAATACGGTATTGCGCTCATGCAAGCACACTTACACACACATATATTAGATATTTTACTCATTTAACACTACAACTAGCTATGTAAAATTATATTGACTTATAAATTGAATTTAAATTTGCGAAACCACATTACGAGTGTGTGTCTCAAGACATCATTATCAGTTGCGTATCGTTCACTAATACTGAAAGTAAATAAATGTTTGGTGACTGTAGCAGCGGCGGATGGGAAGTGTTGGTAACTATGCTTGTAAGATGTGTTAATGTTCAATTGACCTATTCGTGATACTCTTCGTTGGAGGCGATACTTATGATATGGTAGCTATAGTTTCGTTGGATAGGACATGGTGGCCTACTTTGCTTATACGGGGTCTTCAATTATATTTGTTCCCTCCACCATTTTGGTCGCCAGGGTTGGTGTTTACGTTATGGATTTGGCGAGTATAGCTTCAGTGAATGGGAAATTGTAAGGAACTATGCTTATAAGTGGGTTTAAGGTGTACTTACCCTTACGGCCATGTTCGTTGTTGTTGGAAATGTCTAGGATATGAGTTTGGTGGTTATATCATGTACCGTTCCGAAATGATAGTCAACTATGCTTATACGAGGGTTTAAGGTATTATTGACTGCACCACCCTATTCATTATCAGAGCTGCGGTCTCTGTTGTGAATTTTGTGGCTATATCTTAAACAGATCGGGAATGTTTTCCTACTATGCTTATAAGAATTCTTAAGGCGTTATCGACCCTATGACCTTGTTCGTTGTTGGGAGTGATGTCTATGTTATGGATTTGGTGTCTATATCTTCAAAAGTTTGAGAATGTCGGCCAACTATTCTTATAAGAAAGGTTAAGGCGTTCTTGGCCCTGCGGTCCGGTTCGTTGTGGGGGGTGTTGTATATGTTATGAATTTTGGTGACTATGACTTAAAAAGTTCGGAAATTGCGGCAAACAATGCTTATATTAAGGCTTAATGTGTCTTTGACTCTACCACCATTTTCGTCTTCAGGGGTGATGCCGATGTTATGATTTTGGTGGCTATGTCATTAAAGGATCGGAAATGGTGTCAAGGTATACTTATGTGAAGGTTTAAGGCGTTATTAGTGCTATTTCCTTGATGTTACGCTTAATCTGGTTTGAATGGTAGTTCGATGGTGGTAATCCAAGATGGCGGACGTATAAAACAATCATTTTGGTGATTTACACTTCAGTTGCGATTGAGTAATGGTCGGGGTAGGATGGGTACTTAGTGTGTAATTACTCTCTCGTTACATGTACTTAGTCGTGGTACATGTACTTGCTCTTCTTACTTTAATTAGTCTCGGTACTCGTAATTATTCATTACGCAATTATCCATTGCGCAATTGCTCATTACGCACTAAATACACATAATAACGCCTAATTACAAACACTTCTAATTATGATTACCCTCAAGGGTCTCGAAACAAGCAGCACCTCACCCCCCTCTACTACCTCGTTAGTTTTGTTTCGGCAGCCGATGGGTAAACATGTGTATTTAGTGTGTAATTACTCTTTCGATACATGTACTTAGTCTGTCGCTTATCTTATTTATTGCGTGTTTACTCATTACGCAATTGTTCCTAATTACAATTACCCATAATTATATCTAACTGCCGTCCCATGGTCTAGAACCAAAGACTGTCCGACTCCTCAACAATCATGCACCTTAGAAGGGGGTGGTGGAAATCGTCAGCCAACCAAAACAAACCTGAATGAGGGAGAGAAGAGAATGACTATTTTCCTGGTTAAAGCTGCCGGCAAATTTTGTTCCTCTCTCCATAGTCCTTTTACAGGTTAATCAAATGGCACTACGGCTACTAATGCTCCTTAACAACGCCAAACACAGTCGATCTCACTACGGCTGAGTTTGGCGTTCATGAGGATTTGCAAAACGTAAGAAATTAACATTATTAGGGTTATTTCTTTGGCGGCCCCTAGACTTTTCGAAAGTAACATTATTCAGNAGGGTTATTTCTTTGGCGGCCCCTAGACTTTTCGAAAGTAACATTATTCAGCAAAGGGAATGGTATATGTTATTAACAAGCTGTAGTGTGCCTGGTGTAAATTAAGTACACCAAGACAACACGAAATCTTGTGCTACACCGAAAACCAGTGTTTTCACAGTCACTATATCTTATTAATCTGTGGCCTTGTGTGTTTTTCAGATGGTACTCTCTATCTGAAGTAGGCGTCAAGCTTCGTTAATNTATCTTATTAATCTGTGGCCTTGTGTGTTTTTCAGATGGTACTCTCTATCTGAAGTAGGCGTCAAGCTTCGTTAATACATTTGCACACGGGGAAGATGCGCCTCGTAATTTATCGTGCTTTATTGCTCTTCAGGAAAGAAATTATTTTCCCCGGCAGCGAAATAGTGTGGAGAATGTGGAACTAATTAATTGGGCGGCTGTTAACAGCGAGGTCTTGTGGGGCGATGAGGATGAAGCGAGGTGAGTATCGAGCAGCGTCGGAGCGCAAGTGCCGGGGAATCGGGAGATACGTGAGAAAATCCGCTGACTAGCGTCATCTTTTGACAGGATTCCCACTTGCAACTATCCGGTAGCGACTCCGCCGGGAAGCTAACCAGGTTTTCCTGGCCCACAGCGGAAATATTCTTTGGGTCTTTGTTATTTGAGTAAGACAAAACATTTTCCTGGAGAAGCAGTTCCGTGGCATCCACCCCAATTTGTTCGTACACTGAGTAGGCCCTATGACATGACTACAGAGATCCAATGGAAGCCTACAGGAGTGCAGACGCCTCGCCTTTGGGCGACCTCGCCCAAATGCAATATTTTATCCACGGTTACTTCCAACTGTTCCAAAGCTCTGGTTAAGTTCTACCTGCAAGATATTCCTCTCCGTCTCATGCAAAAAAAGCTTAATCACTTATAGAAAATTACACCAGAGGGACAGCGCACCGCATTCGTGCGCACACAGTGTTATCACATTTTGCATGGGAACTATTTCTTACTAAGGTATTGCCAACACACGTATTTTCTCACTGTTCTTAGTGATATTATTAATGAGCGAAACGTTATTATTTATAAATAAAATATAAGTAAACGATCAATATAATAAAAAAAAATCAGGGTACTTTTAAGTTGACAGAAGAATAAAACGTATATGGTACATGGTTTTTAGGAAACAACCATATAGTCTATTTGCGGTATCTTTCCACTTTTGAATCAAACTTTTTAAACAACACACCAAGTATAAAGTGTTTGATTGTTTCCTAAATATGCCACGTATCACAAGCATTCAATTATTTGTGTCAACATAAAAGTTCCCTATTTTTTGGTAAATTTGAACATTTACATATATTTTATCTTTAAATTACAATATTTCATTGGAAACTATATAATTAAAGGCAGGGACAAAATAGGTGTGTTGGTAATAGTTCTTATGCATAATGTTATTACACTCTAGTTGCGCACGATTGCGGTGCGTCGGCTTTCCGGTGTAATTTTCTAAGCTTCGTTCGCACGAGGCGGAGTAATGTACTCTAAGTAGAACATTAGCCGGGCTTCATAAAAGTTGGAAATAATCGTGATTGGACTATACACGTCATACATGGGGTTATTTTCAAAGGTTCGATTTGAAAGGTGAGAAGATACCGCGAATGGACTGTAGAATGGCGGCGGTTGTTGAGGCTGCGCACGTCGAGATGGGGATACGCGAAAGTACNAGATACCGCGAATGGACTGTAGAATGGCGGCGGTTGTTGAGGCTGCGCACGTCGAGATGGGGATACGCGAAAGTACCACGGAGCTATTGAGGCTAGATTTCCTCGGCGTCACAGGGATTCCCCTCTCCACCCGAACAGATCATAAAGCGGACTAGGCAGAAGCACATCTCCGGTTCCCATCCACCTGACGACGCCGCCCTCAGGAGGCGAAACCCTAGAATGCCGGCTGGCATCCTTCATTTTCATGCTGCTGCGATGCCGTGGGCAAACCAGGACTCGAAGGCCTGCCTGAAATAGCCGTCTCGCGCGGAAGTGCAACCAGGCCGGCGGGCAGCCAAATTTCGGCACGCTATTGCCCAAGCCTGCTGCTTGAAACCAGCAAAGATCCTCTCAGCTGAGCAGGGAACCAGGCAAGACCGCGCTAGGCATAGACACATTATAGGCTTACCTAGAGATTTTATCCACGTTCGAGGAAGAGAAGCGCAGGAGCGACAAGGGCGGCATTTCTACAAGTAGCAAGTTCTGAACTGGTGTGTAGTTGTACTGCGTGTACCTAGGGGACTTTCAGTGATGACCGTATCATTTTATTGATGGAAAGTCTGCAGGAAGGTGTAATTCAGGGCCATTGAATAATTATTTTATGTATATGACGCGTATATTAAGATATAAAAAGCTTTGAAAACCTTGTTTTAGCTTTTCTGGAGCGCTATGAAATAGTGTGTCTAATGCGCATGATGTCTTGGGATCTCTCGACAGCCATCGTCTGAAGTGTGCAATCTTCTCGTAGATGAGCACATCGGACGCATATTTAGTTTCGTCGAAAAACGTGTATTACAAACACAATGCAACGCAGTTCAAGCACCTAGTAGGCGGGAGCCTAAGGTGGCCGCCTGGCTGAAGGTATTTTGCACGTCAGAAGTCCTTAAACTAAGTTGCGATATTAGAATTTTTTGCTAATCGATGTTATCTTGTGGTTTATTTTTAAATGTAGAACACTTATATATATATATATATACATCACATGGGTGTGTGTGGTTTTCTCTATGCGTGTATGTGTACGTATTTTCATATATGTATACACATAAAAACGTACATCAAAAAATAAATCGTGTAAGTTCACTATTCAGCTTATTTTAATTTATGTATGTTTCTTATTTATATTTTACACAAGCTATTTTCTAATTTTATAATAGATATTAAGTTTTGTGTCATTTTTTATATATTTTTTTTCTTTCAAAAATAAGTGTTATGTTTTATTATGCAAAGTGGTTAAGTGTAAGAGAAGGTGATAATACCTTAACGTCGCCACACGAATAAAGTCATTTATTATCATTATTACAAGAATGTAAGTGCTTAGGGTAACCTAAGTAGGCACGTCACGCTTCATCGCAGCATATAAACAAAAATCACTTAACTGACGCGCCGTTTTCCCGTCTAGAACAACAAGAAAATAATATATGCCGTATTACTAAAGGTAAAAGTGTGGTGCAGTTTCCTACACCTTTTGAAGACCCTGCATTGGGGTGTTTGTACTTAAAAATGACCGCGAAAACTTCCAATGCAAACATTTTCACTTGCGCAAAAAAAAAATATATATCGCTTTGCAGGTAAATGGAGTATATGAAACTTGTACCTTTCTTAACTGATATTCCTAAGCAGGCGTCACTCAAGCACGTTGCGCAGTTTTGTAATACNATATGAAACTTGTACCTTTCTTAACTGATATTCCTAAGCAGGCGTCACTCAAGCACGTTGCGCAGTTTTGTAATACGACTTTTTCTGTCGACTTTTGCACGCCGTTTGGCGGCTGGGCAGGCGAGCGCCTTAGTCAGGGTCTTTTCTCTACGTGACGCCAGCCGGCCTGCAGACCTCTAATGACCCACGAACGCTAGTTTGCTCCCGAGCGCAACTTTGCAATAACCCCTTTTTAGTGATTTTGACCACTCCTTATTGAGGCGGTCGCTATATTTTACTTCAAAGCAAACATTTTGCGACAACACACACTTTGCGTCAACAGTTGGCGAAACTTACACTGTAAACTATCTGTATTTTGAATGTAATCGGGGCAAGTTTATGTCTTCAACATTTCCCAAAGGCCATTTTCGACGTCACTGAAATAACACCACGTGCGTAAAGAAAAAATAAGTATTAAAAACACGCATTACAAGGATCGAGCAAAATATTGAAACGTGGTCATCTAGCACGAAATTATGAACTGTGATATTTAATATTTTGCATATACCCTTACTTGTGTTGCTCTTGTGTACTAATAATCACAGCTTATTAACGATAACGTTCCTAGTATATTCATAACATTTCACATAAAAACCAGGAATTTAAAAAATACATATAATGTTTTGAGACGATAAAACCTTCGGAAAGGCAAAAATATCGCAAAGTGTTGTTTCATTATAAATATTAGATATTATGAACAATCTTACAAATATTATAAATGCGAAAGTCTGGGTGAGTGTGTGTATTTTTTTACCACTCAGCTCCCTAACAGCAAAACGAATTTTGTTGAAATTTGGTATGTCGGTACTTTAGATCCGGGAATAGGCCATAGGATAATTTTTATTCCGAAAAATTGTACAATTTATGTGGAAAAACAACAAAACGTCTGGGAACGTGTAATACCAACATACGAAGCTTTCTGGTGAAAGTTCGAAATATTTTTTCTTCTGGTGTCGGAGTTTATCAGGCCGCCCATGGACCCCTGAAATGGATAAACAACCGGATCTGAATATTGAACGTACCCTCCGAAGCCCGGATGCGCTCAGATGTTGTGCCTTTAAATGGTCACCCATCCAAATGTGTGTCGCTACGAACGTTGCTTATCTGTGGTGATCGATTACGATCCCTCAGCCAAGCGCAGAAACTAGTACCTAGATAAAGCTACAACTTGATGAAACTCACGTTCTGATTTTCATTCATCGACGCTGGAAAGCCTAAATTACGTAACTACGTGGTAGTTGCACAGGTACACTCCAAAAAACATTTCCCTACTTCTTGGCTATCGTGTAAAAATATTTCCTTTCATTTGGGTTGCCGTGATCAGTTAAAAACTTAGGCCAACGTAGTATAATTTTATATATTTCTGTTTTCACATAAATTAATTGTCTTTTCCCAATTTATTTATTAGTGTATCACTGGAAAACTCAATTGTACCCGGGCCAAGCCAGCCCGGTTCGCTAGTAATTAATAACGTTCACTGTGATTTTAAACGCATAATATACAATAGGAAAAGGAGTAATTTCATTCATTGTAATTTTACCTCGTATATACNCACTGTGATTTTAAACGCATAATATACAATAGGAAAAGGAGTAATTTCATTCATTGTAATTTTACCTCGTATATACATTTTAGATATTTAAAAATTTTCATAATTTGTATGCACGGCGAGAAAGTAATTGAAAAGAACTTATTGGTTAAAACGTTGAAAAATTACTACTTGTAAAAATAATTCAAATAAAAATGGATTAGAACTCACCGTGACACTCAGGTGTCATCTGATGTGAACTGTTATAGTTTTACTGTTTATACTGTTAGATATAAGTTGTGTACATGTAATAGAAATATAGTGTTTATTGTACGTTATTATTGTGCATTTTATCTGTATTGCAAAGATGCTAAAGTTATGTGAAGGGCACAAGGACTGAGCCGGATTGGGATGGCATTTAATGTGCGGAAACAGAAAAAACTATAGTAAGTGCGCGGTCAAGAATAAGGACTAGTACCCATAAAAAACATGGAGAGCTGAAGTTGTTTGCAATCGGGGTAAATCGTTGCCACAATAAGAGCAACCCATTCTAGGTGTGTTGTATGACAGGAAATGCCTATGAAATAGGTCTTGCATATAAATGTTTATGACAGACGCAAAAAAATTTAAGTACGACCGGAGTATNGGAAATGCCTATGAAATAGGTCTTGCATATAAATGTTTATGACAGACGCAAAAAAATTTAAGTACGACCGGAGTATAGACTCATCAGCTGTGGTTGATATGCAATAAAAGTAAAGGGGCAAACAAGGTGGTTCTGTGGAGTCCATCTATAATAGCTTCATGGTGTCCTGGGACAGTCGGGAAAGGAGAACAGTGTTTAATGTTTGATGTTTGTAGCGAAATGTCGGACTCCGTGTCAGGTTCGAGAGATTGTTGGGTGATTTTCAGACCTAGAGACGCCAAATTCGTTGAATTTCAGAGCAAAAAAGTTGTTTTTGGATGTGGGAAACTATCGGAGACTCAGGACTTTCCACACAAGGTATACATGCTTTCTTTCGTGTGTATTGCAGACAGCGCTGTTGTGCTACTACGCAGTTTAATTTTACACCTGGAGAAGTGTCATGCCGGGGAGGCGCAGAGACGGACAGGCAAACAACGAGAGTGGTTCGGCACTCTCGTTGCTTGCTGGTAACCCAGCGAGTTACCATCGGAAGAGTTCTTCAAGACTTATCGCTGGCTGCTATAAGGGCGCCGAAGATTGTCATTAACGATACTATTGCCACCGACGTTTATCTACGCTACAACTAGCTTGCAAATTGTATGCATTGCGATATATTGAATTGCTTCAGGATTTTTCGTGATTAGGACTGTGGATAGAGGACTACCAACAGCAGGCATTTAACTTAGTAATGAATGTCAGATTAGCGAACTGTTGCTTGAGAGGGGAGCTTAAATTTGCGAAGTAAATTTTTTGTCATTAAGTATTTATTCAGTAGAAGCATGATAGACTCCACGTGTANGGGAGCTTAAATTTGCGAAGTAAATTTTTTGTCATTAAGTATTTATTCAGTAGAAGCATGATAGACTCCACGTGTAAACTTCTCGTAACGTTCAATAAATACATTACATGTAAGAAAACCTTAAAACGCTGAAGAGATCACAAAATATTTGTGATCATTTGAATGTGGTTGGCTGGGAATTGCATAGGTATGAGTCTGGTCGTGGGTGCAGTGCGCTCAACAACCATCGGCNCATTTGAATGTGGTTGGCTGGGAATTGCATAGGTATGAGTCTGGTCGTGGGTGCAGTGCGCTCAACAACCATCGGCAGCTGGCAACAAGGATCACACTCCAGGTCCAGATCAACGGCTACAAGAGGCACGTGGTGTACTGGAGAATGGTTCATATCAAAGAAGTCACAGAGAGCTTAATCGACCAAACTGGTGGATAGGAAGCACCGATATAATAAGGTTGGATCCAATATAACAGAGAACTGTACTAAACACACCTATAATGCTGTTGCTCACCACATAATTAATGTGATAATGTGGAACATAGTAAATACTGTGAGAAAATAGTTTGTGATAAATTAGAAGCATACCGAAGAGAATGGTCCGGTCCACATGCTTACACACATTTTACATTATTCCACTACGCCTAAGTTATGTGTTAAGTACTCTTAGTGATAGCAGATGGCGTAGAACGAACCTATATGTGAAACCTGAAACCAATTCTGGGATTGGTGAATGGGGTCAAACCGAAAGGGTGTATCATCACAAACACGAGCTTAGCCACCACGCTATAGTACACTTGAACACTGCGCATCTCAAAACACAACTGTGACACACGGCGGCTTCGAAATATACTTACTCAGCTTGAAAACAAATATAAGTTTCTTATGTAAAATTGAACATCTTTGGCACAAAGATGAATCCTTTTTTAACATACGTAAAATACTGTTTCTAAGTTCCATTNATGTAAAATTGAACATCTTTGGCACAAAGATGAATCCTTTTTTAACATACGTAAAATACTGTTTCTAAGTTCCATAAGTTAATTACAATAGTTTTCGTTCACGTGGTTACGGCCACTCATGAAAAATGTCCGCCATTTTCTCTCACTACGCGATACTCAAAACGGTGTGCACGGTGTATGTCTGCCGCGTTAAGTTTGCGACCGTTTTTGTCGTCGACAAACTGAGCGGTCGTAATCCGAAGTAACAAAAAGTATGTTTTTGCGTCGTGGTTGAACGCAAAACCCCTTTGTGCTTCCTAGCGTCGCAATCCTAATAGACCCGCTGGAAAAATTGACCAAGGAGCAGCTAAGAAGTTTGATGTGCCGACCTTCATAGCTGCAGGTCCAAATCAACCTCCGGCTTTGAAATAAGGCTGTCCGTTTTTTGACAATAACATACTCTCTTACGTAATTTAATGATACTGAGTGTAACAATTGTCTTGTCTGTAATTATACTTTTCTTTACTACCATTTTTTGTACGGAAATCCCTTTCAAAACAAATGCGACGACGGTTAACACCCATGCTGCTTCTTGCCGCAGACATGTGTCGTGCAAATATGTCCGTTTCTTGTAACGATTACCGGACAACCACTACAAGCCGGGGAGGATTTACCCTAATATTGGAGTTGTAGCATTTGCCATGTACAAGCAAGGAAAGCAATTATTGGAGGATTAAGAGTGTTACGTTTTGTTATCACTTTTGTTTCGTCAGAAAGTACTTAAGAAAACAGAAGTGAAACAGCCGCTTAAACCGCGAACTCCAGCAGCACATGGCAGAAATATGGCGTCACTGGCCAACAACTTGTCGTAACGACAACCGACGTTCGTTTCAAGCTTAGAATACGGAACAGTCATCTGGAATAGTAATATGTAAAGTAGTAATTTTGTTTGCCCGATGTAGAAACTTGGAATAACTCCCTTGGTTCCTTATATTCTATGTGATAGCCATGGTTAAATCTACTAGGGTAAATCAATAAATAAGTTACACTTCCACGTTATGGCCATGTATGAAACCACCTATACATAGGCAACACGGCTATGACAACATACAATGTAAGTTCACCTTTCCACATAGTCACCAAGATACTGTAAACATTTCTCGGAACGGTCAACCAACTTTTCGATTCCGGATGGGTAGACATCTCCTCCAGAGCTATGTAACAACCCGGAGACAGCTGCTTTCACCTCCTCATCGTTTCGGAATCGTCGTCCACCAAGACCCTTTTTCAGCTTATCGAAAACATCAAAATCGCATGGCGCTAAGTCTGGACTGTATGGAGGATGTTGCCATACCTCCCACTTGAATCGCTGAGCAGTTCGGACGTTTGGCGGGCCATGTGAGGTGTTGCGTTATCGTGCAACAAAATCACACCAGCGCTCAATTTTCCCCGCCGCTCCTCTTTAATTGCTTTACGCAAACGGTTTAACGTTTGAGAATACGAAGCCTAGTTGATTGTCGTGCCTTTCTGCATAAATTCCACGTGCACCACACCCTCCACGTCAAAGAACACTGTCGCCATAACCTTTCCTACTGAAGGTTGGCCCTTGGCCTTCTTTCGTTGTGGTGATGAAGTGTGCACCCATTCCATCGATGTTCTCTTTGTTTGGGGGGTGAAGTGGTTGACCCACGTTTAATCCCCTGTGATGATTCGCCGCAGAAACTCGTTGCCCTCCGCAGAATACCGTTGCAAAAATCCAGTGACGTTTGGAAACGTTGTCCCTTGTGAACATCGGTGAGAAGACGTTGGACCCATCTTTGACACAGTTTACGAAATCCAAGGTGCTCGTGAACAATGGAGAACACACTGCCATATGAAACGTTCAGCTGGCAATTTCCTGCAGTTTTATGCACCGATTCTCTCTAATTATCGCATCCACACGGTCAACATTTGCAACGGTACTGGACGTTGTGGGCCTGCCTTCGCGATATTCGTCCGTGATATCCGTACGTCAGGCATCAAATTGCTGAAACCACTTTACAATACCTGGCCGAGAAATTGCACGCTCACCATATACAGCAGTCATTTGACGATGAATGTCCGTGCAATTAAACCGTTTAGTCCATAGAAATCTGATCGTTGCACGCACCTCCAATTTGGAGTGAACATCCAGTTGACGCGNCACCTCCAATTTGGACTGAACATCCAGTTGAAGCGCCATTGATCCTGGCCCGCCCTGCACACACAACACGACGGGCAACCACACCAACCTTCCTATCAGACGTCTCAGCAGTTACTGTCCCTTTCTCCGCATTGCCCAAGGTCACGACACACAGCGCGCTCTCGTGGCGAGTTAGTGTAACTTATTTTTTGATTTGCCCTCTAGGACGATAATTTCTTCTTCGATATGTGGACATTCTTGAGAAGTTTCTAGTTAGTTCAAAATACGCAACATTGGACAAGACCAGCAATAATAATTTGCAACACACAAAAATTCACCAAATGCTGTATTAATAGCTAACTAGTTTTGTAAATTTTTAGGTAAGGTTNATAATTTGCAACACACAAAAATTCACCAAATGCTGTATTAATAGCTAACTAGTTTTGTAAATTTTTAGGTAAGGTTTTTAACTCCCTTTACTAGTTCAAATACTTTTTTAATTTCTTCAAAAACAGTCAAAGTTACAACAATAAATAACACCAATAAACAACAAACAAATTTTAAACAACAACATGTATTTATCTGATTAACTATTTATGGTATTGATGGTGGATATGGTATTTTTGCCAGAATGAAATAGATTATAATTTTCCAAATGTTTTCACATTTTGTTCTGCTGAATTATTGTAATTCTTATATAGTTGTGTACATTGCGGTAATGGTGGTGCGGTAAATAGGGTTTTTGTATTTGAAATAAGTTTTTATAATTGGTGTGATCTAATTCTAATCCTTAGACAATTGAGGAATTTAAAAGTATAATGTACTTGTTTTTGTAAAGTAATGTGAATATAACATAAATTAATTCAGTTTATCTAACAAAGGTTTACAAATTAGTCACATGCTAATAGGACATTTGTTCTAAGTTTTGTAGGCTGGAAATTATTATTACTGGTCTTGTTGTCCCGCGCAATGTATATTGAATTAATTACTAACATTATGCAGTATTATTTAGCAACAACTTATATTTTTTTTATTTTATACACATCAGAGTCACAGTAGTTTTGTTAGCGGAATGATCATGTTTGTAACAACTTACAGTCCCTTGACTGACGCACGGCATTAACAGTTTTTTACACGTAGTCAACAAAAGTTGCACGCCTGCTTAGGGACGCAGTGTGTTTGCCTGCCATTGCAGGTCCTTCAAGCATAGCTCTCACCTAAGTCGTTCATCATTTCCCTTTGGTCGGTGTTTTCGTAAGGATCGTGTAATTTTCTTCGGGAAGGTGTCCTAAGANTAAGTCGTTCATCATTTCCCTTTGGTCGGTGTTTTCGTAAGGATCGTGTAATTTTCTTCGGGAAGGTGTCCTAAGAAATTTTTGGTTGCGTGATAGTTCTGAAAACATGTAATAGTTTTAAAACTGATTTACTATGATGGGGTACGTTTGCGGAATGCAGAACGGCTATTCTAAACTGACTGTTAAGCAGTTTTGATAAATATTTTACATTAAATATTACAAATATTAATTGATTAATATTAATATTAAATTAGTTTTGAAATCAAATTAGAAATGTTATAATAATAAGGTTATTCCCCATACAGATTTCCCTAGTAAATAAAAAAAGTTTTATATTAGAAATGAATAATGCTTTAAAAAATCCCGTCACAAAAATATGTTTCAATGGTGTTTGGGCTTATGCAGATTTAGCTTCATGTTTGTATTGAAGAAAAATGCACTGTATGCTGTTATAAAGTTCCAGGTATTTATGTTAATTGTATCTTTTGAAAAAATTAACAAGGATCGTTTCCTCGTAACAATTCCTGAAAAAAGAAATTTCTTAAATGGAAAAAAAAAATATTATTTTATCTTCTAACCAAGTCCGCTGGCCAGGCTTTAAAAGAATCTTCCCTGTAAAAATACGAAATAATTCTAACACAGTATGTGAGCCTATATTTACGACCACAACGAATAAATCACAAAGTTAAATGGAGAGTCTGTTTGGAATTTTGTTCAGAGGAATGGCATGGAAAAGAAAATAAATAAACGTGTAGTATTTTCTGCCGCCTACATTCCACCAGAGATTCTCCAGATTTGTTCACTATTCCCACTGCCTTTTCATGGCGTGCATTGAATGATATCGGTGCAAACACAATTTGATACGGTACAGTCGGGTGTGGGTAAATGCAAGGCGGTAAATGGCGAATTCCTCTTGTAAAATGCTTCTGTGATCAGTGACTTGGAAATGCAGAATTTGAACGTGAACCCTCATTCCCATGGGATGTGAACATATACTACAGAAGTTTAGTTCCCTAGTTTTTTAATCTTTAAGAACCATTAATGTATTTATCTCTAACTCTGTGCGTTTATTATGACAAGATTTAATTTCAGTTTCTGCTTAACAGCTACACTCACCACTAACACTGCTTCACCACGCTGTCAGCATATCTCAATTACATTAGAGAGGACTTTTCTCCGAATGACTACAATTAGGAAGTTTTGATTTAAATCAGAGTGGCTCTTCATTCTCGACCTGTATTATTGGCAGTGCAATTCCTATCTGCTTGCTGATTAAGATAGGAATTTAAGACACCGTCACACAGGACACTGTACTAATTCATTTCGAACCTGTTCATATCTGTACTTGATTACACTGGCTCCGAAATTGTTGCAATTGCAGTTACTTATTGATTGTAAAATGGTTGTGTGGATGTATCAGAACGTCTTTACGTCTTTTNTAAGTCGTTCATCATTTCCCTTTGGTCGGTGTTTTCGTAAGGATCGTGTAATTTTCTTCGGGAAGGTGTCCTAAGGAATTTTTGGTTGCGTGATAGTTCTGAAAACATGTAATAGTTTTAAAACTGATTTACTATGAAGGGGTACGTTTGCGGAATGCAGAACGGCTATTCTAAACTGACTGTTAAGCAGTTTTGATAAATATTTTACATTAAATATTACAAATATTAATTGATTAATATTAATATTAAATTCGTTTTGATATCAAATTAAAAATGTTATAATAATAAGGTTATTCCCCATACAGATTTCCCTAGTAAATAAAAAAAGTTTTATATTAGAAATGAATAATGCTTTAAAAAATCCCGTCACAAAAATATGTTTCAATGGTGTTTGGGCTTATGCAGATTTAGCTTCATGTTTGTATTGAAGAAAAATGCACTGTATGCTGTTATAAAGTTCCAGGTATTTATGTTAATTGTATCTTTTGAAAAAATTAACAAGGTTCGTTTCCTCGTAACAATTCCTGAAAAAAGAAATTTCTTAAATGGAAAAAAAATCTATTATTTTATCTTCTAACCAAGTCCGCTGGCCAGGCTTTAAAAGAATCTTCCCTGTAAAAATACGAAATAATTCTAACACAGTATGTGAGCCTATATTTACGACCACAACGAATAAATCACAAAGTTAAATGGAGAGTCTGTTTGGAATTTTGTTCAGAGGAATGGCATGGAAAAGAAAATAAATAAACGTGTAGTATTTTCTGCCGCCTACATTCCACCAGAGATTCTCCAGATTTGTTCACTATTCCCACTGCCTTTACATGGCGTGCATCGAATGATATCGGTGCAAACACAATTTGATACGGTACAGTCGGGTGTGGGTAAATGCAAGGCGGTAAATGGCGAATTCCTCTTGTAAAATGCTTCTGTGATCAGTGACTTGGAAATGCAGAATTTGAACGTGAACCCTCATTCCCATGGGATGTGAACATATACTACAGAAGTTTAGTTCCCTAGTTTTTTAATCTTTAAGAACCATTAATGTATTTATCTCTAACTCTGTGCGTTTATTATGACAAGATTTAATTTCAGTTTCTGCTTAACATCTACACTCACCACTAACACTGCTTCACCACGCTGTCAGCATATCTCAATTACATTAGAGAGGACTTTTCTCCGAATGACTACAATTAGGAAGTTTTGATTTAAATCAGAGTGGCTCTTCATTCTCGACCTGTATTGTTGGCAGTGCAATTCCTATCTGCATGCTGATTAAGATAGGAATTTAAGACACCGTCACACGGGACACTGTACTAATTCATTTCGAACCTGTTCATATCTGTACTTGATTACACTGGCTCTGAAATTGTTGCAATTGCAGTTACTTATTGATTGTAAAATGGTTGTGTGGATGTATCAGAACGTCTTTACGTCTTTTNGAAATTGTTGCAATTGCAGTTACTTATTGATTGTAAAATGGTTGTGTGGATGTATCAGAACGTCTTTACGTCTTTTCCTCTGTGCTGTGCCCCGATTGGCTGCTTTGAAGTTTATGTGTTTTAAGGTGGTTGAAATAGACAGTATTTTCTGCATTCTCCAAAATAAATAAAAAACCAGGAGAAATAGCGATATACTTAGTGTAATTACGGTTAAATTAATGTAGAGCTAGGTGGCGTAGTGGTTTATCACTAAAATCACAATCGGGAGGTTCCGAGCTCGATTCCCGGCCCGGCCATCCTGATTTCCGTTTGTCCATGATTTTACGAGATCACTCCAGGTGAATGCTGGGATGGTTCCTTAATACGGACCCTGGTCGATACTCTCCTCAACATTGTTCCCCTGCCAAGCCCTCGCCGCTGTTCAAAGGCACCGCGTTGTATCAGGTAGAAAAAGGAACTGCTTATTACTTCGGCAGGACACTAACTACAAATACCAGGAGTAATTTTGTAAAGGCTTTTCCGGTTTCACAAATATATTTATGCTGAGTGCTGTTTAGGGACGAAGTTGTATCTGAACGAGGGACTATCATGTTTACAAGTTACGTATTTACGCGTAATTGGGCTGGTTCGTAAGTCGCTTATTGTGCTCTTATCTTATTGAGAGTGGAACGAGAGCAGTGAGGTGCCTCTTCCGGAACACACGCAATGTTACCGTAAATGTTTGGAAAGTTATTTATAGCGATCACTATAGCCTAATATTTGACTAGAGAATTTATCTTCAGCTGACAATAGTACAATATATAGTATTCGTGCTACTCTTCGTATCTGCATATGAAAANACTAGAGAATTTATCTTCAGCTGACAATAGTACAATATATAGTATTCGTGCTACTCTTCGTATCTGCATATGAAAAGGTCCATAGGATCGTGATTTCTTAATTGCCATTAAGTCTCAAGTAAGTTAAAATGGAACAAACTTTAGCTTGACTTCGGTGGCTGTGCAAGCCGGTTATTTCCTTAAGCGGATATTCCTNACTAGAGAATTTATCTTCAGCTGACAATAGTACAATATATAGTATTCGTGCTACTCTTCGTATCTGCATATGAAAGGGTCCATATGATCGTGCTTTCTTAAGTGCCATTAAGTCTCAAATAAGTTAAAATGGAACAAACTTTAGCTTGACTTCGGTGGCTGTGCAAGCCGGTTATTTCCTTAAGCGGATATTCCTNTAAGTTAAAATGGAACAAACTTTAGCTTGACTTCGGTGGCTGTGCAAGCCGGTTATTTCCTTAAGCGGATATTCCTCCGGAGTTAATTGTGGTGATTTTGAAGCACATTTGATATGCATGACACCTAGGTAATCAGATGCACCCTCGTGTTTACAAACGAGTTGAGTTACTTGTTGTAAGTCATATCACGTATCGTACGTATTACTTTTAAGGTTTGAAGTCACCCACTTTATTGAATTTATATTTTCATTTTCTGATAATTAAATTTATAGTGAAATAAAGTTCAGTGCAGATATGAATTCGGGACTATCAACGTAAAATTGTGTAAAACATATCGTAATATATACTTAAAAATACTGATAGGTTCCTGCATTTTCACAACTACTAAATAACAGGAGGAAAATTAAGTAATATAAATTATATAAACTACCCGTAAAATGAAAATTTTGTATTGTCAGGAATTCACAATAATTTTTCTCAAACTGAAATTATGACATAACTGAAGAATTTGGGCATCAGAAATGAAGTCGAGCCTCAATCTAAACGTAACTATAAATGTCGAGACAAACATTTTATACTCATTTTTTTTAATACATTTTTATCTACGATGTCTACATACTAGTATTTCGGCAAGCATTCCATTGATTAGTTTAGAGTGTGATCACAAATGAGTATCATGTCAACTTGCGTTGCTTCTCTAGTGCGTGTTTTCAGTGATAATATGACGAAACGCGGACATTTCCAGCAGGACAATGCGACACCCCACACGTCGAGAGTTGCTACCCAGTGGCTCCAGGAACACTCTTCTGACTTTACACACTTCCCTTGGCCACCTAAATCACCAGCCATGAACATTATTGAGCATATCTGGGATGCCTTGCAACGTGCTGTTCAGAAGAGATCTCCATCGCCTCGCACTCCTAGGGATTTGTGGACTGCCCTGCAGGATTCATGGTGTGAATTGCGTCCTGCATACCTTCAGACATTAGTCGAGTCCACGCCACGTCGTCTTGCGGCAGTTCTACGTGCACGCGGCGGCTTTACACGATATTAGGCAGGTGCACCAGTTTTTTTTTGGCTCTTCAGTGTACATTAAGTAGGTAGGATTCGGAATATCAACNCGGCAGTTCTACGTGCACGCGGCGGCTTTACACGATATTAGGCAGGTGCACCAGTTTTTTTTTGGCTCTTCAGTGTACATTAAGTAGGTAGGATTCGGAATATCAACATCCATGGTAATCAGTCTAAGACTAATATTATCAACTTCATATATTTACAGGGACATTATTTTGAAAACGAGTGTGTGAGTCACTTAAATCATGTAAGTTTTAATGGCTTTCCGTTACTACTTGAGTGCTGAATTTGGTGGAAACCACTTTACCGGTTCCCAGGTATGGCATAAGAACTTTTGGTTCTCATTTCTTGCTATCGTAAAAAAAAAATCCTTAAAAGGGCTCTAATACCCATTTTTTGACACCTCTAATAGATACTAAAATATGTTAAACTATTAAATATATGATAAATTTATCTAAATTATTTATACTTCACCGTTTTGAAAAAAATAATTGTGACCAACTTGAATTATGTAAGTTTACAGTCCGTCTGTAGTACTATTTGTGTGAAAAATTTGTGGTAATAAGATGATTGGTTCCCGAGATATGGCACAAATTATGTATTTTATCACTAGCGACACATGATACAAGGGGCGTTTGTGGTCATTACCCAATGCCTAAAAGGTCCATACGACAGGCTGGAATGGCAGAAGTCGGCGTTTTCAGAGGCAGATCAGTGTGCCACGCTAAGATAAATATCACCACCCGGACTCATTTGAACGAGGTCTTATAGTCGGACTGCACGAAACCGGTTGGTCGGCTCGTCGTATAGCCATTAATCTTGGCCGTGCAGTCACCACTGTGACACGATGTGTGCAACAGTGTATATAACAGGTCGTACGTCACGTAGAGTACGCACTGATCCCGCCAGACGCACAGGGCGAAGACCTACTTCTGCCGGCAACACACTATGTGTGGCGATGTATATCTACTTCCGCGTCATCTGCTTCCTGCTACCGTCCAGTCGAGAACACTAGCGCTCCTCTGCATGAGCCCAAGAACTAACAACAAAAACTGGTGAGACTTTTTTTCCTATGTCATGGCCACTGTAGTGTATATCTTCACTCAATGGTCGAAGGCACATACAGCACGGCGATATGGCAATGGGGGTTTGTGCCAATTTTTTTCCCAAATGTGTGCATCATAGTCAACGCTATCATGCAGCGATAAAATTTCCGTTCCCTTACAGCTTACATCACCCAACAAGCTCTAAAAGATGCGGACACCATTCCTTTGCCTGCTAGTTCTCCAGATTTGTCCCATATTAAACACATATAGGATATGCTGGAGCGACGTTTATACCTTCGTCATCCAACTGCAACTAGTGAAATTGCAGAAAGCAGAGTGGTATGTGCTTCAAGACACTATCCGCCACACGTATGATGGAATGACTCGTCGCATCGTTGCCTGTGAAGACACAAGAGGACGTTCTACTCCATATTGAACACGTTCTATTTGTATGCTAAATAACGCGCCCTCTATGCGTGAGAGACTGTTTAAAAACTACTAATTTGTACTATCATCCATCAGCCTGTATTGGTATAGTAAATTTCCTCATAAGGTGAAGAGAGAGTAGTGGTTTCCATGTCCAGCAGTATATAGAGTATTTTAAAGTGGGGATTTCCATTTTTCGAGATATGTTTCAAATCCTAGCATTACGTCTGCAAACAAGTTGTGGCACAATTAACATCTTATATAATCTAACATTTCATATAAATATGAAACACTTATCCTCATATTTCCCGGTATTCGTATAAGTGATATCTGATCGGAAGGCATCTAGGCCACCTATTCCGCAGTGATTACCACGGTTGTTAACAGTAGAAAAAAAATGTTTTGGTTTAAAACAACCAGTTATTCTCAATATCAAATGATAATATGATAAGTGTTTTCCTCTTCTGCCTTGGCTGTCTACTCTGGTTACCCTTAGTTTTTCCCAAGGTTGTATTGCCCATCAGAGCAACATAACCGATAGGTATTGAAGTGATGGCCCTTACTAAATCAAACAACGACTGAGGTATTTCCATTGAGTCTTTACTAAGAAAAACATTATGGTCTAGATTACAAGCGACTCGACGTACAGTGGTTTATGGTACTGCTAGAATCACTTGAACTACTATTTTATAAAAAATTAGAAAATGTTTGTTAAGGAGACAGGAACTGGGATTGCTCTCACTCCTAAAGACCATAATACACGATGCCAGATTCTGTAAAAGCTTGTGCAAGGTCTGCCATAGCGGCCTATATACCGGCTAGTGTGTCACCCGTTATGGCATTTCCTGGCTTCTACGGGCAGATTTCACACCAGGTTAGGTAACAGAACACTTATTTCTTTTCGTGGCAGGTTCCATACCGGCTGTCGCACCTAGCCAATTACATCGCAGTTTCAGAGCGTAGGGCGCTCCCCGTGGCTACTACCTGAAACGGGTTTTATGAACAAACCAAAAACGATACCACCATCTTGCTTGTACATTCGTAAGGTTGAAAATCTTTGAAATTGGATTTAAAATTCGACAAAGACAAATAATATTGGTGGTGATAATTTTTAAACACTTTTTAAAACCGTTAGAAAACTTAAAATATACCCTACAATAAGAAAATATCAATTCAAGTCGATTTATATATATGTGTATAAAATAAAACGCCATTTACTTTGATCTGGTACTACACCGGTGGAGTCACGGTGCTTGTTCTATATACTGACCTTTAGACGTAAGTTCGATACTCGGTCGGGTAGAAATTTTTTTTTTTCATAATTTATTTTATCCGGATAATAACTTCTTACAAAAAAAACTTTATTTTGCTAACGGTTAATAATTTTTGTAAAAATTAATAATAAATCTCACACTTTCGTGACTTCGNATCAAACAACGACTGAGGTATTTCCATTGAGTCTTTACTAAGAAAAACATTATGGTCTAGATTACAAGCGACTCGGCGTACAGTGGTTTATGGTACTGCTAGAATCACTTGAACTACTATTTTATAAAAAATTAGAAAATGTTTGTTAAGGAGACAGGAACTGGGATTGCTCTCACTCCTAAAGACCATAATACACGATGCCAGATTCTGTAAAAGCTTGTGCAAGGTCTGCCATAGCGGCCTATATACCGGCTAGTGTGTCACCCGTTATGGCATTTCCTGGCTTTTACGGGCAGATTTCACACCAGGTTAGGTAACAGAACACTTATTTCTTTTCGTGGCAGGTTCCATACCGGCTGTCGCACCTAGCCAATTACATCGCAGTTTCAGAGCGTAGGGCGCTCCCCGTGGCTACTACTTGAAACGGGTTTTATGAACAAACCAAAAACGATACCACCATCTTGCTTGTACATTCGTAAGGTTGAAAATCATTGAAATTGGATTTAAAATTCGACAAAGACAAATAATATTGGTGGTGATAATTTTTAAACACTTTTTAAAACCGTTAGAAAACTTAAAATATACCCTACAATAAGAAAATATCAATTCAAGTCGATTTATATATATGTGTATAAAATAAAACGCCATTTACTTTGATCTGGTACTACACCGGTGGAGTCACGGTGCTTGTTCTATATACTGACCTTTAGACGTAAGTTCGATACTCGGTCGGGTAGAAAATTTTTTTTTCATAATTTATTTTATCCGGATAATAACTTCTTACAAAAAAAAACTTTATTTTGCTAACGGTTAATAATTTTTGTAAAAATTAATAATAAATCTCACACTTTCGTGACTTCGCCATCACTTTGAAGGGAATGAATGAAACAACACCAGTAAGCAATTCATTAATGTAAAGGCCAACAGTAATAAAGGAATAATAAGATGTTTGGGCTAGTTTTTCATAGACCTACGAAAGTTACCGACTAGTAGCAGTTTATGAATGGGGTTCTTGTAAACTGCGAACCAAAGGCTGCGCACCCAGCAAAGGTGTCAAATACTAGTTCGCGAACTGCTGTCGTGTAATATGAATGTTCCATGGCAGCTCATATAACGGTTGGTATACCGACTCGTGCATGAAGCATTGTAGAAGCTTGTACAAGACCAAGTACAGCGGCAGGTATAATGTAATATCGCCTTAACAGAGATGTCACTTGCCTTCAATTCGCTTATATGTGGCCGACCGCCATCGAGTCCCGTCCTAGACTTCTCCAGCCTTCAGGTTCGTAGTCCTAAGTACACTTCTAGTTCCCGCTCGCTTGAGTCTGTCATCCTTTCTTATTGTTCCTCTCACAGGTCCTGTTTGAGTCGTGGCCTTTGGCATTTAGCTGCAACATCACACTGACAGCATGACATAATTATTTTTTGAACATTTGTGGATTCTTTGGTTTGTTGCAATTGCTAGGTGATGTACGTATTTTATCAAATTTTTTTGGGAAATTGTTGTCTACAATCTTGATCATGACTGCCGCAGATCATGGTAGGGTAACTGTAGGAATATGGATTAAACTATTCGATGTTGAATTTAAATGTTCGGCACATTCTACTTTATTGGACGGTTTTTTAATTTTAGTAATTTCTGTCACGTCGATTTGTATTAAAATTTCGTACGTTTTAAAATTTAATTCCAGCCCAAACAGAGGGAAGCAGTATTTACAATTCTTCTCTGAGACTCGTCACGACTGTAGCCCACAAGTACCAAAGCTGAAAATCAGCAGACTTGTACGCGCCATATTGCCATAATGTCTATACCAACAGTATACAGTTCGCATATCTCAAGGCTATCGCGCACACTCGTAGTTCGAATCAATATTATCAATTAGTGAAATGTTATTCACTGAAAGCCAGTTTATAAGCTACTGATGACTGGCGAGTCAAGCAATTTAACAGGGAACAAGTGATTTATTGCAGTGAAATTTTTGACATTCAGTGGGAATCAGAAATAAATCAGAGAAATTCCGCTACTATATAAAGCAGTTATTCGGCACTGATTATCAATTGCTCAATTTTCGCTGTTTTCACTTATTTGTCTCAATTCTCACGGTTTCAAGTTTACAGTGCAAGAAACAGCGTGCAACGTTTCAGGAATGAGTCGTTTATTACTAATTTATTAAACGTCCTACTTGTACAGAGCCATTTTGCAAATAGCATTCATGGAACGTTGCTTGTTGAAAACATTTTTTTCCGCTCCTCGTCTGTTCTCTACAGTACACATAATGACTAGACCTTTTAAATTATATGTGTGTGTACGCTAACGCCCCGTTCACGTTTCCGTATGCTCTTTGTTATACAAAGGTACAATAATGCGTAGCGTTTGTGTCCGATGACATTACTTTTTATCACAAATTATATTTTACTTAATATTCATCAAATATAGCATTTCTTTTTTTTTTGTGGTATTTTATGCTAATAATTTTTTAACTATGGAGGTGTATTTCTCTACAAGTTTGTTGTACTACGATACATATCAAGCACGCTCCACCTGGTGCCATCTTATATTACTACATATTTCCACTACCGGCCTCAGAAATGAGCTTGGAGTCTTTATTACGTGAGCGCCTCTTTGAAAAGTGACGCTATTGGTTTTGTGCTGAAATAAAGGAAACTCTGGAGAAACAGTTGGACGAGCAGAAGCAGTTGGAAAATACCACAATTGGGCGAAATTTTACCTGAGACTTTCGATTGGTCTAGGGTATACCGTCCATGGCATAACGGATAATGCTGAAATTGAGGGGTTTTTGAAACACATAGTATAAAGGATCAGGAAGAGATTGGGACACTGAGCAGGAAAGACAACATGCAATTATAAAATATTGGGACGGTGGGAACTCGCGAATACGGAGTGCGGCATCCGATTCTATTGAAAAATGTAAGGCGAAAATACCTTTAGGTGAAATTCTATTAGATGCATAGTTTCTGAGACAAACGACGCTAGAAGTGATATAGGAAATTTAATGCTATTACACGCACACAAACACACACACACTTTATAAATCTTTTCAAACATGTACAATGGATGTTCAAAGTTGGCTCCTCTCATTAATAACGAAATGCCAAGAGAAATATGGGTACTTTGTATTCCGAATCCTTGTGGTGGTCTTGCACGAGATTCGTCAGGTACTTTTCTAGGATATGATAAAGCCTCTCGACCATTCCATCCGATATATGGTGCAATACTGTTGTTTGAGATTTCTGCTTTCGTAATACCCTTGTTGCCTATTGGAAAAGAGTTTCTTCAAAGTTTCCTGTTGATCAGAATGGAGCTCGAGTGGCACTTGAAACTTGGATAAAAGATGCTTCCCAAATGCATCAGCTACCATATCTGCTCGATGGGGAACTGGCATGACCTCAGACCACTTTGTGAAGTAGACTTGTTCTTCCAGAAGGTACTGATTCCCCCTCCCAGTGACTGGATATGGACTGTGAATGTGAGCTGCCATCCTTTCGAACAGGGCCCCAAAATTGTACATCTGAAGGGGAACGGTTCTCTTAAATCGCGGTCCCTTGCTCGTGGTACAGACATGACATGAATCGACATCGCTTCTCAACATTGTCCCGCAAATGCAGCCAATATATTCTCAGTCGTACTCTGTCGAGTTTCTTGTTTACACCGAAGTCACAACCTGCTGCTCTGTTCTGTAGTTCACTTAGCACTTCTGGTAGTCGGCACTCTAGAAGAATTAACTGTAATTAACCGTACTTTCCATCATTACTTCCCCAGTTCCACCCAATTTTCCAGTACAGGGGAATTATAGATTACCCGGTATGCTTTGACTATTGGAACTAGACTGGATGTATCCTTCATTCATACATGACATCTGTTATTTTTCCATTCCAATTTTGGATGCAAGGTGAGTTAGCTGATCATTTCTAATGCCTTTACCGTCCCAAGTGGGTAACCCATCGCAAGATATAGACCATTGAATACTTGTAATTCTTAACTTCCACAATACACCTTTATCTCCTTGTCTCCTGGAAAGTTAATTTGCAATGCTTTAAAGCCGTCCATGACTATAAAGTATTTAAGTTATATTCTTGCAGGTTCTTTATCAACTGGGCTGTTTGACTTTTGGAATTCTTGAAAATTGGTTACCAGCTTAATGAAGCATGATCAAATCTTAGGACGAAGTATCTGCCAAAAAGGTATGAGTGAAAATGTACAAATGCCTCCTCCACAGCTAGAAGCTCCATGTGATAATTAGTAATTTCTCTCGGGACTTTGTAGTACCTGACTAAAATGATCCAGTGACCTCTCATTTCCATCCTGGATCTGAGATATGACAGCTCTGATGCCTAAATCATTTCCATAATTATACAGAACGAATCAACACACTCTGATCGGGACGTCCAGTACTTTGGAGACACCCGAATTTCCATTAGCCTATTAAAAATAACTTCTCACTCAGGGATCCAATGAAATTTCCTTTAACCCAGTCATTTAATGCCGATCTTAGCAATCGTGGGGAACCCAGGCATAAATCGACAGTATTAAGCTCATAATCCCTGGAAACTTCGCACGTCAGTTTTGTTGGTTGGTGGAGCCAATCTCTTATTCTTCTGATCTCCTCCGGGACAGATTCAATTCCCTGGGCTGACACAACATGGCCCAAGAAATTAATTTTCTATTAGAAATGTGGCATTACTCAGGAACCAATTTCATGTTGGCTGTAGCTTCTTTCTGAAATCTATATTCTAGGGGTGTATGGTGCTCTTCCGATACACTTCCTGTGACCAATATGTGATCTAGGTACACCTAGAAAATGTTTAAGTTCAGGACTTTTTTAATTAGTCGTTCAAATGTGGCAGGGGCTTTTCATAACCCAAAGAGCATAACCTTGAATTACAAAATTCCTCTGTATTCAACACAGAAAATCAGTCTATTCCTTGTCTTCAGGGGTCAATTAGCATTGCAGTAACTGCTCTTCATTTATAAAGTAGGAAACCAATGTTAACATGCTCTGCTGTTCAGTGTGTTATCAATCCTAGGTAGTGTACAAGAATATTTATTGGCCATATAATTGATTTAAGTAAACAACACAATATCTAATATTGCCATCTTTATTTTTAACAAGCACAATGGGAGAAGACCATGGAATGACTGATGTATCTATCACATCTTACTTCATTACTTTCAGAATGTCATCAACTATCTCATGTGAAGCTAGCGGTAGTCGCAATGGCGGCTGCTTTATGAGCCAGGCATCCCCTGTAACAATGTGATGGCATGAAACATTAGTTCTGTCTAGGTTTTTGGGTCACAGGAGAAAGCCTTCTAATTGTCTGTAGTAATTTTGAGTCAACCTTCTCTTGTCTCCAGTCAAGTTTTTCTCTTGTTCTTGTTGGCAGTTCCCCCATTTAATTTGGTACAGGACAAACAGTCCATCCGCCAGCTGTCCACATGGACAACATAGAGGTCGTTGGAATGGGGAAATTCGAATGTATGATGCACGGACACTGGAAGCGATGTCTATCATGGTCGTCTCTTGATGCGTTTGTCTCATTCATCGTCGTCTTTCACATCGGGGCACTGATGCATGTCTTGCTGACTCCACGTTAAGTGCTCGGGCCAGGGCATGCTGCATGGCGTGAAGCGCAGCCAGGCGTCAGTTTGCCGTACTGTGGTATAAGCGATAGCATCGACGAAGAATCCGACTGCGATGAAATCACGTAACTACTAGGGGCAGCCCTCCTGAGACAGAAGGGACAGTCGCACGATGTCCTGCTAAACCTCCTGCAGTCGTTGCTCTGGTCACTTGGTTTGACTCCGCATTTGGGCATGGTGGGCATTTCGCACATATAGGTCTCTGAACCTCAGTTCCATGGACGACGCCAATGTTATTCCAGTCGATGTAGTTCTGTCTGAAACAGTAGTATGATCAGTACAGATCCTCTCAGTACAGCTGCCAGGTAGTAACCTCGCTGTCTGTCGGTTCAGCCTTTCAGGGCGGCAACAGTTTCGATATGCTGCCGGTATTCTCGCAAGAGTATCTGTCCATCGAAGGAGGAAGGCTTAGTTATGATGCCTTTACCCTCCCCTGGTTGAAGCGTATAGCCACTCAGCATAGCTACTGGGCCTCATCTGCAACGGCCGTATTGCAGTAGCCTCTTTGTTTTCACGCTGCCCGCACTCATCTGTTCGGTGTTGGTCAATCTCAGCTCCTCCACAGCTGCTTCATGTCTTATTCCCTGCTTCTGTAGGAATTCGTGCATTACTTTAGACGGTGCTTACTTGCTGTTTTATTTCCTGCCCGACATTGTCAGTTCTCTCGTTAATCCTTTCAATTTCCTTGTCAATGCAATCTATTTTATTGTTCAATTAATCATTAATACCTTCTATATTTCGAGCCACATGGTCAATTTATTTTCCAGATTTTTCGTTCGCGTTGTCTATTTTTCCATCTACATTTTAATGTACAATGTATATTATTTTTTCCACATTTCCTCTCCACTATATACTATCATGTTCACACTATCCTTCTCGCTATCTATTTTATTGTCTACCAGATTAATTACATAACTATTTACTCTACCAATTCTGTTACACAGTCTTTCCATTGAAGCAGGGAGTGTTTCAATATCTGCCGACATTTTCCTAGTTAGTATTCACAAATGTCTTCATAATTCATTATCATTTCTATACAACTTTTATTATATTTACAAAATTATCCTACCAGTAAGTATATTACTGTATTCTTCATAACCATCAAATTTTTAGAAATAAAATGCCTCCTTCCCACTTGTGACACCAATGTTACAATTTCTCGAATTCATTCGGATTAGCCTGGTTCTTTAAGGGATGGAGATCTTAATTCAATAAGAAGTTCTATAAAATTATTCAATTTTTTTACAAAAACTAGAAAAAATAAAATATTATCATCTTAGTATCTCACAATAAATGGCTATGACTTCTATTTACATTTAATCAACTATACAATGCAATTCAAAATCACCTCAAAGGAATTAATGCAATCATATAACTAAAATCGCTACTAATAAATAGTTTGTCAAAACCAAATGAAATATTTTACAATTTATGTATCCGAAATTTAAAGATCCAATATTAACTGTTTTAAAGTCCATAACTAACACACACATTCACAGTGCCACCTTAATCCAGTCTAGATGTCAATAATTCCGAAATGTTATTGCCCGTTTTAACATAACGAGAACCGCTAAAAAACGGGGGAAAACAACCATTCTGAATTCGGTATCTGCAAATGATATGAAATATGAAATTATATTCCTCAGGGAGACTACGGAGGATAGACTACATGTGACAAAATACAAGGAAAGTGTGATTTCAATGTTTGGAAGAGGAGGGAGGAGTATTGTGTATATGTGTGAAGGAAGATGAAGGAATCTACCTTGAGCGCACTAGGGAACTGCCCACTAGGCCCAGCGGTAGCCCTCTTTTTACTCCGTAGAGTGTGGCGAGGAGTTAGTCCCACATAGAAGAAAGGTTTTACATGGTGTAGACTGGGTCAATTCCTGTTTTGCCAGCCGGTGAAGGCAAGCGATCCATCCGGGAGTTGCAGCAACCGGCCGGTTGAGGCAAGCTGCTGCGTCATAGTTGGGTGTCTTGTGGCCGGGCGGCTAAGCCAAGCCGTTGCTGTTGGGATTCTGTAACATAATTGTATCACACATATTATGTATAAAATTAAAATTGTCATTATGAAGTATACCGAGCGGTTTTTATTTAAACCTATTTGGCACTCAGTTTTGAAAAGAAATATTGAAAATATCACAGCGTCCATCTAATCACCTAACAGAGACCTGTTATCGTGTTTATATAGACAAATATAGAATATAAAATACCATTATTAACAGTGATGTTGTAGGTTATTTTCTGTTAGTTCCGACTGCCGAACTGCTGAAAGGCCTAATAAATATATTTTTTTTAAAGATACGATTGTGGTTAATGTGGCTTGTTAAAGCAATTCAGTTTTTGTGTAAATTTATATGTAATCTAACCATTACACATTTATGGACCAAAGCACACCTAACAATCTTCCACCATCAGTAAAATTAATATGTTTGCAATTTTTTTATAAATGCATATATTTCTGTAGGCGACACAAATTACAACTTGTCTAATTCGATGTGAATTTAAGAGATTAAAAAAAATTTCTTGTTTGGTGTCTACACAATAATTTTACCGCACATCATCTATTTTCTCAATTTTACTGCACCAGAAATATTTATACGTATGTCATTCTGAACGAGAATTTTGAACGTGGAAACAAGTTAATATGGTGAGTGAGAAAATTGATTTGGTCGCCTTTTAACGTAGAGAGTGAAAAGAGAGTTCCCCGAGAAAACCCGTTAACTAGAGTCACCACCCGGTACGATCCCGGGAGTGACCCCACAGGATTCGGACCAAGTTTTCCTAGGTGTCAGGCGAGTAGTCTAACCACTACACCATTTTGGCCTCAATGGAAGGTGCTGACATAAAACGAATACCCATTGGTTTTATAGCTTTCTGAATGTTACTATGCCTTTATTTTCCTGTTGTGCAAATAATAAATTTCGATACCATCTTTATTCACACAGCATCAGCTAAGTAAATAATAAATCAAAAAATATTTACAATTTCACAGACACTAATATTATTTTATATGCACGTCGAAAAAATTTATTAACCGTAAACAACGACGTAAAATAAAAATATATTATTTTAAAATTGTATACTTTATTCAACTGACAATAATTTGTCATGTCAAAGTCTGTAAGCTTATTAAGTTGGCATACTCATTTGTAATTATTAATGTATGAAAAAAGAATGTCAACTGTGTGCTCAAATACACAGTTTGCATGCGTATGTGTTTACAGACGATAACTTAATTTAGGTAATGTAACAAATTAGTTAATATCCTATGAAAAATTTAGGAAGACTTATGTAAATCAGATTAATTTGAAATAATTTAGTTTAATATAAATTAGAACTAATTTTTTACACTGATATACGATTTGACACACAGATTATTTCCTCTGGAAGGACGAGGTCAAAATCAGTCAAATGGATGGACGGATCATGCGCCAGTGGCGGAGGGATGCCTTGGCCACCCGGTACATGATGCTGACTAGTGTGAGACTTTGAGGTACCCACGAACCATTTCCCGATGGCTTGTGAAGATCAATCTACGATCACAGCGCCCTTTTTGTTTGCTGGCCTCAACGCTGCAAAAACTGCAGATCCGTTTGCAGTGGTGCCGGTCTAGAGCACTGTGAAACACCACAGATTGACGATGTGTGGTGTTTAGTGACGAGTGCCGCTTCGTTATAGGTAGTGGTGATCCTCGCGTCCAGCTGTGGATGCCGCCTGGTAACTGCCACAATCCCAATCTCGCTATCGAGTGGCGCCCTTTCTCCATGGCCGGAATTATGATGTAGAGATCCATAGCATACGGGCAACCGATATACCTGCGCTGTGTAATGTGGAATATTGACGACCAAGTGGTATCAGGATATATTCTCATCAGCTTCCTTTCTGACTGGGATTATAGGTGCGATATTCCAGCAGGATAACTCCCGGCTGCACATGGCACGTATCGCCCAGGACTGCCTCAGTCATGGCCTAACACTACCATGGTCTACCCGCTTCACTGATATGTCTCTAATCGAACATGTGTGAGACCAGTGGCCGCCGCACTACAGTATCCGTTATTTGAACACTACTTCCAACAATTGTGGTTCCGTATGCCTCAAGAAATCTGGTATCTGCTGGACTCCATGCTAGTCCTTGTTGCTTCATGTATCACAGTGCGAGGACGTGCAACTCACGTGAGAGCAAGACAAGACAGCGTACAACAAATCTATATGTCATTGTCCTGCTTCTCAGTTCTTGTGATCGTGTGTATTACTTTTCTTTATTACTATCTCTGGATAATACCATCCGCTGCATCCTACCGTATGTGCTTTGTCATATGTCCAGCAGTGTTTATACTGATTTGTTCAAACATATATTGTCTACCTTCAATAGTCTTTGTCCACTTTTGTTAATAAAATATTTTTTATTGGAAACTCTTTTCTTTGTACTGATACAGTTGACAATAGAATGCCTATTTTATAATATACATGATGTGGTGTTCACTTATAAAATATTTATTTGCCTTCTAATGACGTTGGTAAGTTGACTCAACTGCTTTGTTTTTTGTGAGGTTTTGATTATTTATTTTTATATTGGTTTTTGTGTGAAAAGTAACAAGTTAGTGATGACATGTGTAGGACTTGCGGAAAAAAATTAATAACTTTTATATTAAACTAAATATGTAATAAATGAAATATTTCATGGTTCGAAGGTTTGGAATACAAAGATTCTCGAGAAGTATTTGAACTGCAGACAAAATATTATCACATTACAGTAAAATAAGGAATTATTTTATAAATCTGAAATTTTTTTCAAATTATGGACTTTGGATGTTACATTTTAGTTCATTTTGGTAAATCTTTTAGGTGTCTAAATATTAAATACACATTAATTTTCTATTACAATCGTGTCTACATTGAAGAACAAACTCATTGAATTGCTATAATTATTAAGGATATTCAATTTGGGACTTTGTTTTTGATATAACTGCAAAGTACGTAGATAAAGCTTGGTACAAATGCATAGTAATGATAAAAAAAAACCACGAGATGGCTACTTGGAAATTCTTTTTGATATATATGATGTCAAAAGTTACAAGCTTCGTAAATAATAAATTAACGAAATATTATTTATAATTTAATTACAATTCCTTTACAAAAAAAATTAAAATATGGAGTTATTTCTTACTATTTGTCACATTACGGAGTCAAACTAAGGCGTTTGCGAAAGGGTAAGTTCCAGTATTAAGGTAATGTGGGGTAAGAGTGCGCTTGGGGCGAGAGTCCTTCGACGTCGTAGTTCTCGCAGTAGCCGATGGATGGCATCAACATTCATATAATGAATTTCCGAAATGCTTGCCACGCACTGGACACGGCTGGTTGCCCGGTGCCGCCATAAATGGGAGTGCGGTCTCAACTATCTGTTGCGAGTGACATTTGATGTAATTATTTTATGTGTTAAAGAAATACAGCAGAACTGGAACTAATTATTAATGTAGAATAATTCGTACCGGTAACAGATATGTTTTTTTGCTTGCATTCATATGATGATGTAATTTTAATCATGCAACTGTGAAGCGTAGTTGGAAAATTACATTTTTCCGGTTTGCTGCGTCACGTTTCCTGAAGCAAGAGTCTGCACAAACGATTTGCTGATTTGCTCCACAATACCAAGCTTAATTGAAATTTTTTAAACCTTTTTTCATATGCACAGAGCCTATATAATTTGATTGTTTGACAGAAATAAATATTAGCTAAAAGTAATATTATAAGTAATATCAAATACAGTGGTTAACAAAAGGAAACGAATATGTTGGTCAATTCTAAATTATCAGCCTAAAAGAAGTCTGTTTGCAACCGTTTTCTACGACAAACGTAATGAAACAGTAATACACATAAACCTAACAGATTTTAGTGAAATAGTACAACAAACTGAGAGCGTTGTATGGAAATGAATTAAGAAAATAGATGTCAGCACATTCTAGTAGACGCAAACCGCTACTTAATATTGTTGATTTTTCGACTTCCTTATGAAAAGGCATCTACGATTTGAATTGGAGCCAAATGTTTTCATGCATTTAGCATAATGCCAATATATCCCGATATTTTTTTCTGAAGCAGACTTTCTTCCATATAAAGTTACTAGTAGGGATCTCCCAAATAGAAGTAACAATCAATCGCCTCCTGTGGGTGAAAGTACTAATGATATGAGTGCAGAAGTACAGCTTGCTTCTGCTTCACAGCATATTTCAAAATTAAAGGAAAGGACTGTTACTAACGTTCCAGATAGGCGTACTGAAAGTGACAATGAAAATGTCTGTAAAGAGTTTGCTACAGGTAGCTCTACTGACGGCGCCTTCAGTGCTTGTCTTAAGAAAGTGTCCACTCTTAAGTGTTCTGTTTCACCATAAATAATCAGGCCCTTCCCAAAAGCTAGTAATCCCCAAAAGAGGCGCAGAAATCCTAAACGTTCTCAAAAACTCACATCGTCGCCATATGCTAAAATGCTGTCATTGCAAAGTGAAATAAAAATTCGGCCGAACCGAAAGAAGACGACCGTAACATCAAAATCAGTAAGCATGAAGACCAAATGCGTTGGAGCACAACGCAAATTGACTTTGGATGGCGAGAAATATATTGCAAGCATTGGTGATGTGGGCTGTTTCTGTGTGAGATTTGGTGCAATGTAGGAAGAGCCTCCATCTGTAGACTGAATTATTTGCAGCGAATGTCAATCATGGTGGAAGAAACCGTGAACTGATTATATGGGAAAGGGATTTTTCAAATGCAATAAATGCCAACTCACTTTTAAAAACATTGATTTTTTGACCACTGTGCTATTTTTTAGTCATCTATTGTTCATTTTGATTTTTTAGTGTTTAGCATAATAAATAAAATATTGAGAATTATTAAATTTTGCAAACATATCGCAATTGGGCAACGAGATGTAATCAACTTTCTTGAAAACAATGAAAGTTTGATTTTATTCTATGATTAATTTTTGTCTCATAAATTGGGCAAACATTTTTGTGAAATCTTTATGTACCCAACAGGAATACTGCCTTCGATCCCGCTGATGAAATTTTATGTACTGTTTTACTGATGGAGTAGTTAAGAAATAATGTTTTCTAAATTTTTTGATTCTTCCCTTTCCTTAGATGATATTCAAGAGGAAAATCTACAAAAGTCCATTAAATGGGAGGCTCTTCACTTAACTGCAGAGAATTCTCCACAATACGCCAGTGTATGTTTAGGTTTGCAGGTTCCTGAAGCGGAGACTTCAGAATAGGCCAGTAAATCGATTCATCGTCATGTATTTCTTGTGGAGTCTCCACAAAAGGCCAGTAATTGATTTGATCAGCAGGCACACGCAGCATAGACTTAAGAATAAGCCAGTACATGGGCGGTTCTTCATGTACTTCCTGGGTAGTCTAAACAATAAGCCTGTACATGGTTTGATCTTCATCTACCTGGAAGGGAGAATCTACATATGACCAGTATATGGGAGGATCTTCACTTACCTGCCGAGAATCCTCCACAACAGGCCAATGTATGGTTATATCTGCAAATAACAGCAGCGGAGACTCCATATTAGGCCATAAACTCGGTTCATTGTTATTTAATTCCTGTGGAGCCTCCAGAATAGGCCAGTATATGGTTTGATCAGTATGCACCTGCAGCAAAGACTTCAGAATAGGCCAGTACATGGCCGGTTCTTCATATACTTCTCGGGGAGCCTCGTCAATATGCCTGTTCATTGTTTGTTCTTAATCTACCTGCAAAGGATAATCCACAAAATGCCAGTACATAGTCTGGATATTCTGGTGCATGCACCGGAAACTTCATAATAGGCCAGTACCTTTGAGGTTTTTAATATACTTCCTTGGGAGTCTCAACAATATGCCTGTACATGGTTAGATTTTTATCTTCCTGCCAGGGAGAATCCACCAAAGGTCAGTATAATGGTATATATTCACTCACCTGAAGAAAGGGAATCCACATTTGGACAGAACATGGGAGGATCTTCTATTACCTGAAGAGGTGCATCCACAAAAGGCCAGTTCATAGTTGAATATTCTGGTACCTGCAGCGGAGACTTCAGAATAGGCCAGTGCAAGGCCGGTTCTTCAAGTACTTCCTGTGGCGTCACAACAATATGCCTGAACATAGTTTGATCTTCATCTACCTGCAAAGGATAATCAAAAAACGCCCGTAAATTGATTTATAATCAGGTTTCTTGAAGGGGATCCTCCTCAATAGGCCAGTATATCGATGGATATTCACTTACCCGAAGAGGAGTCTCCACATTTCGCACAGTATATTGGAGGATCTTCACTTACCTGTTGAGGAGCCTCCATGAAAGGCCAGTTCTTAGTTGGATATTCTGGTACCTGCAGCGTAGACTTCAGAAAAGGCCAGTACAAGGCTGGTTTTTCAAGTACTTCCAGGGGAGTCTCAACAATATGACTGAACATAGTTTGATTATCACCTACCTCCAAGGGAGAATATACAAAAGTCTAGTGCTTTGTTGGATATTCTGGTACCTGCAGTGGAGACTTCAGAATAGGCAAGTACATGGGTGGATCATAATTTTCTTCCTGGGGAGTCTTATTTATAAGTCTCTACATTTTGAACTTCATCTACCTGCAAGGGAGAATCCACAAATGCCAGTACATTTTTAGACATTCTGATAGCCTGCAGCGAGGACTTCAGAATAGGCCAGTACATGGGTGGTTCTTCATTTACTTCTTAGTGTTGTTTAATAATATGCCTGTACATAGTTTGATCTTCATCTACCTGCAAGGGAGAATCTACAAAAGGCCAGTAAATTGGAGGGTCTTCACTTACCTGCCGAAAATCCACCACAATAGGCCAGTGTATGGTTAGATCTGCATGTACCTGCAGCGGAGACTTAAGAATAGGCCAGTACAAGGGTGGTTCTTCATTTATTCCCGAGGAGTCTCAACGATATGCCTGTACATAGTTTGTTCTTCATCTACCTGGAAGGGAGAATCTACAAAAGGACAGTAAATTGGAGTGTTTTTAACTTACCTGCCGACAATCGTACACAATAGGTCAGTGTATGGTTAGATATGCCCGTACCTGCAGTGGAGACTTCAGAATAGGCCAGTAAACCGGTTAAACGTCATTTACTTCCTGTGGAGCTTCCAGAATAAGCCAGTATANCTCCACAATAAGCAAGTGTATGGTTAGATCTGCTGGTGCCTCCATAGAAGAATTCAGTTTAGGCCAGTACATTGGAGGTTCTTCATTTATTCCTGGGGAGTCAGTTGTGATACGGACATGTATCAAACTAGAAGTATATGGAAGAAACCTAAATCTACAAAAGGCCAGTAAATGGAATGATCTTTACTTACCTTACGAGAATCCTCCAGAATAGGGAAGAGAATAGTCAGATCTGCTGGTAACACAATAGGAGACTTCAGGATAGGCCAGTACATTGGTGGTTCTTCATTTATATCTCGGGTGTCTCAACAATTGTCCTGTACATAGTTTGATCTTCATATACCTGTTTGGGAGAATCTACAAAAGGCCAGTAAATGGAAGGATCTTCACTTACCTGCCGAGAATCCTCCACAATAGGCCGGTGTATGGATGGTTAGATATGCCCGTACCTGCAGCGGAGACTTCAGAATATGCCTTTAATCGGTTCATCGTCATTTACTTCCTGTTGAGCCACAAGAATATGCCAGTGTACGGTTTGATCAGTATGCACCTTCTGCAGAGACTAAAGAATAGGCCAGTACAATGATGGCTCTTCATTTTCTTCCGAGGGAGCCAAAACAATATGCCTGTACATGGTTTTATTATCATCTACCTGCATGGGAGAATCTACTATGGTCCAGTGCATTGTTGGATATTCTGATATTTGCAGTGGAGACTTCGGAATACACTAGTACATGGGTGGTTATTAATNGTCCAGTGCATTGTTGGATATTCTGATATTTGCAGTGGAGACTTCGGAATACACTAGTACATGGGTGGTTATTAATGAACTTAATAGGGAGTGTCATTTATATGTCTGTACACACTGGTCATCTACCAGCATGGGAGAATCCACACTGTGCCANAACTTAATAGGGAGTGTCATTTATATGTCTGTACACACTGGTCATCTACCAGCATGGGAGAATCCACACTGTGCCAGTACATCATTGGATATTGTTGTACCTGCAGGGCAGACTTCAGAATAGAAAAGTAACTGGGTGGTTCATAATGTACTTCCTGGGGAGTCTCAACAATATCCCTGTACATGTTTTTATCTTCATCTACCTGCAAGGGAGAATCTACAAATGGCCAGTATTTTGTTGAATATTCTGGTTTCTGCAGGGGAGCCTACTCAATAGGCCAGTATATCAGTTATATTCACTTACTTGAAGAGGAGCCCCCAAATTTGGCCAGATCATTGGAGGATCTTCAGATACCTGTATAGCAGTCTCCACAAAAGGCCAGTATATAGTTGGATATTCTGGTAGCTGCAGCAGAGACTTCAGAATAGTCAAGTAAATGGGTGGTTCTCTATGTACTTCCTCTGGAACCTCAACAATAACCCTGTAAATAGCTAGATATTCATATTCTNGTAAATGGGTGGTTCTCTATGTACTTCCTCTGGAACCTCAACAATAACCCTGTAAATAGCTAGATATTCATATTCTTGCAAGGGAGATTCCACCAAAGACCAGTAAATATATCGTAGGATATTCACTTACCTGAAGAGGAACCTCCACATTTGGCCAAGAAATGGAAGGACCTTCACTTACCTGTAGAATAGNGGATATTCACTTACCTGAAGAGGAACCTCCACATTTGGCCAAGAAATGGAAGGACCTTCACTTACCTGTAGAATATCCTCCACGAAAGACCAGTACATATTTGGATATTCTTTTAGATGCAGCGGAGACTTCAGTATATGCCAGTACATAGGCGGTTCTTTATTTACTTCCAGGGGAGCCAAAACAATATGCCNCAGCGGAGACTTCAGTATATGCCAGTACATAGGCGGTTCTTTATTTACTTCCAGGGGAGCCAAAACAATATGCCTGTACATGGTTTGTTCTACATCTACCTGCAAGGAAGAATACACAAAAGGCCATTACATAGTTAGATATTCTGGTACCTGCAGCGGAGACTTAAGAATAGGCCAGTACAAGGGTGGTTCTTCATTTATTCCCGAGGAGTCTCAACGATATGCCTGTACATAGTTTGTTCTTCATCTACCTGGAAGGGAGAATCTACAAAAGGACAGTAAATTTGAGTGTTTTTAACTTACCTGCCGACAATCGTCCACAATAGGTCAGTGTATGGTTAGATATGCCCGTACCTGCAGCGGAGACTTCAGAATAGGCCTGTAAACCGGTTAAACGTCATTTACTTCCTGTGGAGCTTCCAGAATAAGCCAGTATATTGTTTGATCAATATGCAACTGCAGCNGTAAACCGGTTAAACGTCATTTACTTCCTGTGGAGCTTCCAGAATAAGCCAGTATATTGTTTGATCAATATGCAACTGCAGCGGAGACTTGAGAATAGACCAGTACATGGGTGGATATTCATATACTTCCGGGGGAGCCACAACAATATGCTTGTACATGGTTTGTTCTTCATCTACCTGCAAGGGAGAATCCAAAAAAGGCCAGTACATTTTTGGATATTATGGTGTCTGAAGAGGAACATCCTCATTAGGCTAGTATATCGGTACTATAAGTGAATGGACTTCTCCTCGAAGGTGTAAACCGGTCTTGATTAGAGGATCATCACTTACCTGTTCAGGAGCCTCCACAAAAGGCCAGTTTATATTTGGATATTCTGGAACCTGCAGCAGAGACTTCAGAATAGGCCAGAACAAGGTTGGTTCTTCAAGTACGTCCTGGGGAGTCTCATCAATNCAGAGACTTCAGAATAGGCCAGAACAAGGTTGGTTCTTCAAGTACGTCCTGGGGAGTCTCATCAATATGCCTGAACATAATTTGATTATCACCTACCTCCAAGGAAGAATCTACAAAGGTCCAGTGCATTGTTGTTAATTCCTTTTACCTGCAGTAGAGACTTCAGAATAGGCGAGTACCTGGGTGGTCCTTCATGTACTTAATGGGGAGTCTCATTTAGATGTCGGTACANAGAGACTTCAGAATAGGCGAGTACCTGGGTGGTCCTTCATGTACTTAATGGGGAGTCTCATTTAGATGTCGGTACATATTGATCTTCATCTACCTGGATGGGGGAATCCACACATGGCCAGTACATTGTTAGATATTTGTGTACCTGCACCGGAGACTTCAGAATAGGCCAGTACATGTGTGGTTCTTTGTGTACTTCCCGGGAAGTATCAACAATATGCCTGTACATAGATTGATCTTCATCTACCTGCAAGAGAGAATTCAAAAATGCCAGTAAATGGGAGGATTTTCACTTACCTGGCAAGAATCCTCCACAATAGGCCAGTGTATAGCTATATCTGCAGGTNTAAATGGGAGGATTTTCACTTACCTGGCAAGAATCCTCCACAATAGGCCAGTGTATAGCTATATCTGCAGGTACCTGCAGCTGAGACTTTAGAATAGGCCAGTTAATCGATTCAACGTCATTTACTTCCTTTGGAGCCTTCATAATCGNGCAGCTGAGACTTTAGAATAGGCCAGTTAATCGATTCAACGTCATTTACTTCCTTTGGAGCCTTCATAATCGGCCAGTAAATCGGTTCACCCCCATTTACTACTTGTGGAGCCCCCAAAAGGGGCCATTATATGGTTGAATCAGTAGGCACCAGCAAATGAGACTTCAGAAGAAGCCAGTACATGGGCAGTTCGCCATTTACTTCCAGAAGAGCCTGANAGTAGGCACCAGCAAATGAGACTTCAGAAGAAGCCAGTACATGGGCAGTTCGCCATTTACTTCCAGAAGAGCCTGAACAATATGCCTGTAGATGGTTCGATCTTCATCTACCTGAAAGGGAGAATGCACAAAAGGTCAATACATTGTAGTATATTCTGGTACCTGCAGCGGAGACTTCAGAATAGGCCAGTAAATGGGTGGTTCTCTATGTACTTCCGGGGGAGCCTCAACAATAAGCCTTATCATTGTTAGATATTCATTTTCCTGCAAGTTAGAATTCACAAAAGGCCAGTATATCGGTAGATATTCACCTACCTGAAGGAGAGACACCACATTTGGCCAGGACATGGGAGGATCTACACCTACCTGTATAGGAGCCAAAACAAAAAGGCCAGTTCATAGTTTGATATTAGGTACCTGCAGAGGAGACTTCAGACTAGGCCAGTACACGGATGGTTCTTCATGTATTTCCGGAGGAGCCTAAACAATATGCCTGTACATAGTTTGATTTTCATCTACCTGCAAGGGAGAATCTAAAAAACGCCAGTACATTGATTAATATTCTGATTTCTGCAGGGGAGCCTNTTTTCATCTACCTGCAAGGGAGAATCTAAAAAACGCCAGTACATTGATTAATATTCTGATTTCTGCAGGGGAGCCTCCTCAATATGCCAGTATATCAATGGCTATTCACTAACCTGAAGTGGTGCCTCCACATTTGGCCATCACATTGGAAGATCTTCACTTACCTGTTGAGGAGCGTCCACAAAAGGCCAGTTCATGGTTGGATATTCTGGTACCTGCAGCGGAGACTTCAGAATAGGCCCGTTCATTAGTGTTTCTTCATGTACTTATGGGGGAGCCTCAACAATATGCCTGTACATTGTTCCATCTTCATCAACCTGCAAGGGAGAATTCACAAAAGGCCAGTATATTGTTTGATATTTTGGTAATTGTAGCGCAGACTCCAGAATAGGCCAGCAAATGGGTTGTTTTTCATTTACTTCATGGGGAGTCTGAACAATATGCTTGTACATAGTTTGAACTTCAACTGCTGGCAAGTAAGAATCTACAATAGGTNTTCATGGGGAGTCTGAACAATATGCTTGTACATAGTTTGAACTTCAACTGCTGGCAAGTAAGAATCTACAATAGGTCAGTACATTGTTAAATATTATGGTTTCTGCAGGGGAGCCTCATTAATACTCCAGTATACCGGTGGGTATTAATTTACCTGAAGAAAATCTTCCACATTTGTCCAAGACATGGGAGGACATTCACTTACTTGTAGAGGAGACTCCACAATAGGCCAGTACATAGTTGGATATTCATGTACCTACAGGGGAGACTTCAGAATAGGCCAGTACCTGGGTGGTTATTAATGCACTTCCTGGGGAGTCTGAACAATATGAATGTTCATAGTTTGATCTTTATCTACCTGCAAGGGAGAATATACAAAAGGCCAGTAAATGAGAGGATCTTCACTTACGNGTTCATAGTTTGATCTTTATCTACCTGCAAGGGAGAATATACAAAAGGCCAGTAAATGAGAGGATCTTCACTTACGTGCCAAGAACCCTCTACAATAGGCCAGTATATTCACACTAGACGGCGTTGGACGTCTTCTTACTTCAGAATAGGCCAGTACATGGGTGGTTCTTCATTTATTCCTGGCGAGTCTCAATAATATGCATATACGATGTATCAAACTAGAAGTAGATGCTGCAACGGAGATCCTACAAAAGGCCAGTAAATGGAAGGATCTTCACTTACCTGCCGAGAATTCTCCACAATATGCAAGTGTATGGTTAGATCTGTAGGTACCTGCAGAGGAGACTTCAGAATAGGCCAGTACATTGGTGGTTCTTCATTTATTCCTGGGGAGTCTCATAAATATGCATGTACACAGTATGATCCTCATATACCTGCTTGGGAGAATATACAAAAGACCNTCCTGGGGAGTCTCATAAATATGCATGTACACAGTATGATCCTCATATACCTGCTTGGGAGAATATACAAAAGACTAGTAAATGGAAGGGACTTCACTTACCTGCCGAGAATCCTCCTCAATAGGCCAGTGTTTTGTTAGATATGCCCGTACCTGCAGCGGAGACTTTAGAAGAGGCCAGTAAATCGGTTCATCGTCATTTAATTTCTGTCGAGCCGCCAGAATACGCCAGTATATGGTTTTATCAGTATGAATTTTCTGCGGAGACTACAGAATAGTCCTGTACATGGGTGGTTCTTCATTTACATCCGTGGGAGCCTCAACAATATGGCTGTACATGGTTTGTTCTTCATATACCTGCAAGGAACAATAAGCAAAACGCCAGTACATTGTTGAATATTANGGCTGTACATGGTTTGTTCTTCATATACCTGCAAGGAACAATAAGCAAAACGCCAGTACATTGTTGAATATTGTGGTACCTGCAGCGGAGATTTCAGAGCAGGCCAGTATATGGGTGGTACTTCACGTACCTCCAGGGGAGAAACAACAATTTGCATGTTAATGGTTTGATCGTCATCTACCTGCAAGGCCGAAACCACAAAAGGCCAGTACATTGTTGGGTATACTGGTACCTGCATCATTGACTTCATTCTAGGCCAGAACATGGGTGGTTCTTCATTNGGGTATACTGGTACCTGCATCATTGACTTCATTCTAGGCCAGAACATGGGTGGTTCTTCATTTACTTCCTTGAGTGTCTCAACAATACGCCTGTGCATAGTTTGATCTTCATTTTTTTATGGAAGCGAGAATCTAAAAAAGAGCATAACATTGTTGAATATTCTGGTTTACTCAGGGGAGCCTCCTCAATAGGCCAGTATATCTGTGGATATTCCCCTTANATAACATTGTTGAATATTCTGGTTTACTCAGGGGAGCCTCCTCAATAGGCCAGTATATCTGTGGATATTCCCCTTACCTGCCGAGGAGCCTCCAAATTTGGCTAGCATATTGGAGGATTTTTACTTACCTGTTGAGGAGCCTCCACAAAAGGCCAGTTCATAGTTAGATATTCTGGTAACTGCAGCCGAAACTTCAGAATAGGCCAGTGCAAGGCTGGTTCTCCAAGATCTTCNTCAAAATCTTCCTGGGGTGTCTCAACAATATGCCTGAACATAGTTTTATTATCATCTACCTCCAAGGGAGAATCTACAAAANAAAGGCCAGTTCATAGTTAGATATTCTGGTAACTGCAGCCGAAACTTCAGAATAGGCCAGTGCAAGGCTGGTTCTCCAAAATCTTCCTGGGGTGTCTCAACAATATGCCTGAACATAGTTTTATTATCATCTACCTACAAGGGAGAATCTACAAAAGTCCAGAGCATTGTTAAAAATTACTTGTACCTGCTGTGGACACTTCAGAATAGGCAAGTACCTGGGTGGTTCATAAGTTACTTAATGGGGAGTATCATTTATATGTGTGTACATATTGATCTTCATCTTCCTGCATGGGAGAAGTCACACAAGGGCAGTACATTGTTGGATATTTATGTACCTGAACCGGAGACTTCAGAATAGGCGAGTACATGGGTGGTTCTTCATGTACTTACTGGAGAGCCTCAAAAAAATGCCTGTGCATGGTTACATCTTCAGCTACCTGCAAGGGAGAACCCTCAAAATGCCAGTAAATTGTCTGATATTCTGGTACCCGCAGCGCAGTGTTCAGTATAGGCCAGTAAATAGGTTGTTCTTCATTTACTTCATGGGGAGTCTAAAAAATTGGACTCTACATAGTTTAATCTTTATGTGCCAGCAAGGGAGAATCTACAATAGGTCAGTACATTGTTAAATATTATGGTTTCTGCAGGGGAGCCTCATCAATAGTCCAGTATATCGGTGGATATTCATTTACTGAAGAAGAGTCTCCACATTTGGCCAGGATGTGGGAGGATCTTCACTTACCTGTAGAGGGGCCTCTACAAAAGGCCAGTAAATAGTTGGATATTCTGGTACCTGCAGGGGAGATTTCAGAATAGGCCAGTACCTGGGTGGTTCTTAATGTACTTCCTGGGGAGTCTCAACATAATGACTGTAAATATTTTGATCTTCATCTACCTGCAAGGGAGAATCTAGAAAAGGCCAGTAAATGGGAGGATATTTACTTACCTGCCGAGAATCCTCCACAATAGTCCAGTGTATGGTTAGATCTGCATATACCAACAGCGGAGACTTCAGAATAGGCCAGTAAATCGGTTCATCGGCATTTACTTCCTGTGGAGCCTCCAGAATTGGCCAGTATATGGGTTGGTCAGTAGGCATCTGCAGCAGAGGCACCAGAATATGCCAGTACATGGCTGGTTTTTAATGTATTTCCAGGGGAGCCTCAACAATATGCCTTTACGCGGTTTGATCTTCATATACCTTCAAGGGAGAATCTACAAAATGCCTGTTCATTGTTTGATATTATGGTACCTGCAGCGGAGACTTCAGAATAGGCCAGTACCTCGTTGGTTTTACATGTACTTGCTGGGGAGCTTCAACAATATGCCCGTACATGGTTAGATATGCATAGTCCTGCAAGGTAGAATCCACACATTGCCAGTACATTTTTGGATATTCTCGTTTCTGCAGGGGAGCCTCCTCTATACGCAATCTTATCGGTGGATATTCACTTACTTGAAGACGAGTCTCCACATTTGGCCAGGACATGGGAGGATCTACAGCTACCTGTAGAGGATTCTCCATAAAAGGCCAGTACATAGTTGAATATTTTGGTACCTGCAATGGGGATTTCAGAATAGGCCAGTTAATGGGGGTGGTCTTCGTGTTCTTTCTGGTGTGCCTCCATAATTGGCCATTGTTTGTTTCGATCTTCAGGCTTCTGCAAGACAAACGTGTGTTTAACTCCAGCAGCACAACGCACAATCCTCAGCAACAGGAGCGGCTCACTTTGCACAACTGTTGATGCATTTTTCAATTGTGATCGTTGAGTAAATGTAGATGCGTATCAGTCTCCTCTTTGCAAGTTACAAATCGCATAAATTTGCAAAAAAAAAAATGATAAAAATAAATTTTTTTATATATGTTCCGTGTAATTATTAAAATTCTTTATAACTTATGATGCCAATATAATTCATTCCATTGTAAAACATTATTTCATTTCCTACTTATGCATATAAATAAAATATTTNCGTATCAGTCTCCTCTTTGCAAGTTACAAATCGCATAAATTTGCAAAAAAAAAAATGATAAAAATAAATTTTTTTTATATATGTTCCGTGTAATTATTAAAATTCTTTATAGCTTATGATGCCAATATAATTCATTCCATTGTAAAACATTATTTCATTTCCTACTTATGCATATAAATAAAATATTTNCTTATGATGCCAATATAATTCATTCCATTGTAAAACATTATTTCATTTCCTACTTATGCATATAAATAAAATATTTTGATCTTATATGTTTTGATCTGTAATTATAAAGGCATGGAAATTTTAAATTCCCTTATTATTTCAAATAAGGATAATATATTTTTAATAAGAAATATTATGGTTTTATGCAGTTGTATAAAGACATGTGACGTAACAAGTCATTTTCATATTTAATTGTTCTGCGTGATATACTCTACGATGTAGGAGCAATTATTTTGTACAAATTTGCACAGTAAAGTAGTGACCAATAACTACTTTTGTAATGAAATTTTTACATAGCAGGTTTGCACAGCTACAGTGAACCACGACGTTTTTTTTTTTTTTTTAGCCTATTTTCCGAATGGAAGTTAGGCTTACGCTATCACTTTATTGTCAGTATGGAAATTATGTCCCTCTAACCCCCTAATAACTTTAAATACGAGAACACAATTTAACCAAACTAGGTCCACATATTATTGTATTTTAGGATATCAGACTTTTACAGTTTTCAATCACAGCGGATACTTATTTTAAAAAATGTCGGCAATTTTTTTAACTTAGACCACTATGTTGTTTCTTTGAAAACAAACCTCTGATTAAAATCAAATTTCCACCATTACTCGTGCATTACATAAAAATTGCATTTCTAATGCGTAAATGCCATATATCTGCCATTTTAAAAGTCAGCACAATTTGAAAAATTAAAATTTTTCTATTATAATTTGGGAACCATTTGTACGATTTGTACCAAATCTCGTACGTTGACAGTGCATGTTGTTAAGTATTGAATTAAGAAACACTTAATATAATTGGGTCACCATTTTGTAAGATCGTGTAAATTGAAACATTGAGCTCTTACGTTATATTTCGGAAACCATTATACTGATTTAAAACAAATTTTGTACGTCAGCATTGCTTTATATGTGCATTTAATAAGCATTGAAATTAGAAACCGATAATAGCATTATTCCGCCATTTTGTAATATAATGCTAATTGAAAACANATTTAATAAGCATTGAAATTAGAAACCGATAATAGCATTATTCCGCCATTTTGTAATATAATGCTAATTGAAAACATTAAATTTTTCCATTATATCTTGGGAACCATTTTAGTAATTTGAAAAAAAAATCGTACGTTGACCTTGCATGGTGTAAGCGTTAAGTTAAAAAATCTATAATGTTATTAGTTTGTCATTTGGTAAGACCGTGAAAAATTAAATTTATTAAGGTCTTGTGTCTTATGTCTGGAACCAGTTATTGGATTTAAACCATATCTGGTAAATTAACAGTGCATGATGTAAGCATTGCATAGTGATAATGCTATTAACCGGCCATTTTGGAAAACAGTGCAACATGAAAATAAATTTTTAATCGTATATCTAGAAAACTAATTCCTACCTATTATAGCACTCAATTTATACTCTGGTAGGTCATGTATATTAACATGTTTTCATGAACCTATTTCGTCCATAAAAGTAAATTTAGAATACTACGCTGTATCTACGAAGCCACACAACAGGTTTAAAATTAATTTTATATGCTTGCAATATGTATAACAACAATACAATTTTTCTACCCAGAGCCTTTTTTGTTCCACATTTTGTAAGACAGCCATACATAAATAAGTAAAGTTTTGTCATATTTCGGGTAACAATCAACCAATTCCTTCCTAATTTGGCAAACTAATANCATACATAAATAAGTAAAGTTTTGTCATATTTCGGGTAACAATCAACCAATTCCTTCCAAATTTGGCAAACTAATACTACTGTGAATGTGATATACCATATAAATTGATAATATATGTTTTAAGAGAGCCAGGTGCTTACTTTCAAAATAGCGTCCATATAAACATTTTAGCACAGTATTCTATCTCTACGAAACAAAGTTACACATTTCAACATTACTTTATATGATGACAGCGTATATGCAAACATCAAATGAGCAAATATATATTATCATTTGTTCGCCATTCTGGACGAAAGCGATATATGTAAAAAAAAAAATTTCCTGTACATTCTCGAGAAACTGTTATCTGATACCACAAAACTCAGGCTACAAGTTATGCTTTTGTAGTCCTTCAAATTTTATATAACTTAAGGATGTGGTCACATATATTCAATATCACAGCAATGTAAATATTTAATGTGAGTATACTACATGTCCCAATCAATTTCAGTAGTATGAGAATCTATTATTTAAAAATGTACAAATGGTTGTGCGTTTTGTTCTCTAGTTTGGAAGATACCACCACATGAGAAAATTGAGTTTTTGTCATATGTTCGTGACCAATTAGCCGGTTCCCACCTATCTTTTCACTCTCTTTGTGCTGCACAAGGTCATGTTTGAAATAGGTCTGGCTTTATTTATAGTATGGATATAGTATAAATAATTAAGAATAGTTTACGGTATTTGGTCAATAATTCGACATATTTCAGTACCTATTAGAAGCATGAGTTATACCTGTACAGAGCATTATTTAGGATGTTTTCTACAATAGCTCAAACGAGACTCTAAAGCCATATCTCGGGAACATGCAAAGATATTTCCCAACAAATTCAGCGCGCAAGGAGAGTTATGGTAGGTCATGAAAATTACATGATTTAAGTGTCTCACACATTGGATTTCAAAATGATGTTAGCTGTAAATATTTTAAGTAGATCACCCTAGTCTACCAAAAATTAGGACTAATTAGTATCGAAATTAAGGTTCCGAATCTCACGTCCACGATGTATGTGGTAGAATGTCAGCTTACTGTACGAGGTGTTCTGTTTTCGAGTCCCAGGTAAGGCACGTGTGTATTTGTAATTGTCACAATANACGAGGTGTTCTGTTTTCGAGTCCCAGGTAAGGCACGTGTGTATTTGTAATTGTCACAATAGTATTGCTTTTATTTCTGATTGCATCTCTAATGTGTAATAGGCGTGTATTTATAGTTTGTTGCAAAATACACTTAAACTATATTGGCTATTGATATTAACTGTAGTTACATATTATAGTAAGATTTCAAGTAACGTACCAGTGGAGGGGCCACGCAGGGGCAAACACGGCTGAAGACCCTCCTCGCCGCCTTCTCAAGGTTTTTCCAAACAGGCATCCTGCACATACACATATACCATTATTGCACTGAGCGGCTGGCACATATCTGGCTAAACTAGCTCAGTCACAACGCATTATAGATTCAGGTTACATTTAAAATGCTGATAAACCGTGACGGTAAATTAATTTATTCTGGCTACATGCTTTACTTTTGCCTTAATTTGTCGAATACTAATGATGTCAGAAGTTATTCCGTAAATTTCTGAGAATTTTTTGTCGAGTCTTACAATACATATAAGGTAATATTTATGGTTGTTTATTATTATTATTTAACTGATTTTGCAAAGATCTACCATTTAATTTTTGGCCTGATTTGCCGAATACTAATGATATGAGGATGATTACGTAAATTTTTCCAATTTTATGTCAAATTCTTACAACATTTATAAGGATATATTTGTTTTAATCTATTATTTAGCTGGTTTTGCAAAGCTCTATCATTTAATGTTTGGAAATTCAAACAGTATTAATATGAAAAATTATAATACTTCATATTTACTTAAAAAAAAATTTTTATGTCAAAAATATTTTAATGAAAGATAACCAAACAAAAATGTAAAATAGTCTCTAGAATCATATTAATTAATTAATTAATTTCTCATTTAACCAGTAATTTTTATTTTTTTTTGGTAATAGATTTCCAAATTTACAGAAGGTAAAGTGAAAGTACAGCTTCTTTAAAAAATAATATTCTTCCCTGTAAACAAATTTTAAGAATATCAAGGCATTTCTTTGTATATTGTGCAACTTTACAAATTCTGTGTAATAATAAATAATAATAAACACAAGTTAGTCAACTACGTGTATGGTTTAAAATGGAAAATTTGTAATATTATTGCGAAGGAATACTAATTGAACACTGGTGTATTACTGCAAGCAAACGAAAAAAAGGAGACATATTTTTTACTGGAATTGTCAGTAGCTTCGGTACCAAAAAAAAAACTGCGTATTGTTAAGCAGTTGTAGCGTGTATGTAGTTTAAATTGTAAAATGAGCCAAAATAAAGGATTCATTAAATTTATGAATCTTTATATATGCACCCATAAAATAATGTCTGGAATAGCTGTAAAATAAGTTTCAATTTATGATGCAGTGCAGATGCACTTTGTAAAAGCAGTACTACAGGCTCCACAGTACGTGCCATTATATCTTTGAAATGCGCTTTTGTGGTTCCACACCCAAATATGGCTGAATACCTATAACAGTAATCGTTTCTTTTTAATACACCCTCGTAATGTATTAATGAAAGGTATCATTCCTGTGTTAGTGTAAATCTATGAAGCTAGTTTTTTCAGACAAATTTTTTGCCTACGTCAAAAACTATAGAATACACATTAATGGAACGAGTTATTTTTGACTAGACAAATAGAAACAATAATATAAATATATATGCTTAAACATAGCAGTGGTTCTACTCATAAAAAATAATGTTGTGAAATAATTATGTTTCATTTTATATAGTGAGATGCTGTTTTTTTATGTTGAATTTAACAATAGTGCATTTTCAAAGTTAACTTAAATTAAAGTAGGTGGAATGGTTGGGATGTACAAAAATGTTTCGGATAATTATGTCACATATAATGATATTTAGTGTCCGTATAATTTCAACTCCTGATGTGAGAGAAGGGATGTTTTGGCGGCACCTAGCAGCTAGTGTCCTTAGCAGCGACTGAGTGGGGTAAGGTGGAAAGGAAAGATGGCAGAATGACTGTGGAGGGTGGAGCGGCAGAGGCTTGTGAAAGCAGAGGCAACGTCTGTCATGTTTATACATGCACATATTAGGAGCGACTATCGAAAGTGCAACAAGACTCGCCACAGTATAAAGCTACTTTCCCGGCTCTAAACCGCAGTGGAAACGTCTTATTGATGTAACTTTGCGTTCCTCTCAGTACCCACACTTTGATATACTTACCGGAAATATGTTGGAACGACAAAATGGCTGACGTAGCCTTAAAACAATAACGAAGCGTACTTTTGTTTTATAGTTCATTCTCGTCTTATTTAAACTGGCCGTATCAAAGACGTTTTCAATTAATACCAACAACGAGGAAACGCAAAGTTTATAAAAAAAAAGTAGTATCTAGTGCCAAAATTTTGAACGTATAATATAAAAAAAGCGCTTAACACATTGAGCACTGTTCATAAAAAAGTTTTTGAAAAATCTTACGAATTTTTGACGCCACAGTTAGATATTCTTACAAATAATTAGATGATATCAACACGGTATTAAAATCTATAATTTTTTTTTCATATATTACTAATTACTAATCAGAAAAATCCATTTGAATTTTTTTTTAATACAACTGTATGTTTGGTTTCAATTTTTACTCCAGCAAAATACCTAATGACGATATATTGGCATAGAGATAGAAAATGTACCCAGACTAGTTTGTTGGTTACGAGAAAAATATTCGTTCCTATAGCCACCTGGATAACTCCGTTTGTGATAGATACAGCGTTCTGCAAGGGAGCACGCTCACAGGACATTTGTCTAAACTCACAGAGTGGGCACTGTCACTTGCCATGTGAGATAACATGTACTGCATTCCTTTCTTTTTAGACGTTTGGTAAAAAGGGGGCGCATGTAAGGACCTAGAAAGCCTGTATACGGTTGCTCATCTCCGAAACTGCAGCACAGAATACACAGGAGTACAGAGATGAAAAAACCGCTTGAAACGTGAACTTGAACTGTACACTGACCAGTAACATGTTAGAACGCAGTTTGCCGATCAGCGTTTGTCAACATACAACCCAGTCAGCTGGCAGCTAATAGGAACTCGTCGCAGCGTTCAGTAGCCAATCAGACATATCAATATTTCCAGAGCCTAGAGCAGCCTAGTAGAGAATATGCACACCGACTTAAAAAAAACAATAATCTTCGTCTCAGTGCACTTATCTACTGTGTAGTGGTAGCAGGTTACTACACGCATGCGCAGGAAGTTTGTTCACATATGTATTAATGTAGGAAGCCAAACTTTGGGTTTTCATTCCATTTTTTTACTTACAGAGGTTGAATAAAATGTCAAGTCTTCCAATATTCTATGGAACCACTACATTGATAGTCGGTCCCTTTACAAAAATAATCCAAGCCGCATCGTGAGGAAATCATATAAAAGTATTTCAAATATGTAACGATAGCAGTTATCAAGGTTTAAATTTTTGCTCTGCGTTTAACCAAAATGTCTACAAGTTTATTGATTTTATCAGAAACTGAAAAAATCTATGTATTTAATATAAATAAGATGTTGAAATAAATTATAAAATATGTGTTATTTCTCTGTAGGTGTTACTTGTGCTCTGTATCATCCGAATTGGCGTAGGTTTGTTGACTTGCTCCACAAATACACATTGGTTAGCTAGTGTACTAATATTAATTCTGTCAATGGCAGTTATTTTCTTTATAAAACTGGAGACCTAGGCGCCCTGTTTCATGAAGTAAAGTTATTCCGTGGTTTTGTTTTTGTAGGCCATGGGGAATAGTGTGGTGATTGGCTTAGAATTGAACAAGCTAAAATTTTAGGCTCGTTCATAACATGAACCTGAAACTGCAAAGATAAAAATCATTTGCAAGAATAAAAAATACGAAAATTTCGTAGGAGTGTTTAAGTATTCCATCGTGAGAATGTGCAGCACATTATTAAAACAAAAGCTAAGTTTGAACATTTAAAACAATTGTGTTTGGTTGTTAAATTGCTTTTAATGAAGATGAACTCACGTGAATCTTATATGATGAAGTAAAATACAACTTACTTTATTTCTTACGTAATTCCGCTGATTGTACGTATTTAAAGTTTGCATCACAGAACGCTTGGTTTGTCGAAAATCGAGTTTCGCTGCATAGCAACAACTACGATGAGTTCAATTGTTAAAGCATTTTGTTTAGAAGCAATAAACACCTGTACTGAAATAACCGATTGTTGCGGAGAATATTAATTGTCTAGTACAACGTGATATATTGCAGCACACGAGCGTTGAATACTGAACTTTAACTGTGGTTCACTAAGAACTCTAAGGCACGCAGACTTAAAGTAAACTTCTAAATAATCTAGGCCTCGCCCCCTTGTGCACATACCACACCTCGCCTGGCGCTACATGTGTTTCACCGTCGACGATATTCAACCGGTGAAACAGATGGACCTGAAATTTAATTGAGAAGTAGTAAATTTATCTTTTACTCGACATATCAGCCTGGCAGCCCCATCTCTAACAACACTGGGATCCTAGGTTTCCTACCTTGTTCTCTCTAAACCTAGAGCCTTGCTTTTATGCTCGCCCCATACTACGATGAACGTGGTTCAATTCCCGATAAGCCACACCGGATGTCCATACGCCATAAACATGGAGGAGTTTGTTGTTGGTCGACGAGCTTCCCTTGTGTACTTCCTCTTCTCCCACCGTTACATATCGTTGCAATTCCGGAAATATATTTCACACCATCCACGGTCTGTCGCACACACGTCATTACGTGATATTTTGGTTGCTGGAGAAATATGTAATAAGTAATTAAGTTACTAATTAAGTAAGTAACTAAGTTATTATATATGTAAGCATGTAATTAAGGATGCAAGTAACTAGGTCCCACCAACTCTCTGTGCCTTCTTGTGTCCTCGCATAACTGAAAGAAATACAGGTGAAAAAATACTAAGATCGGAGCCAGTATATTACGTTTCTTTGCATTATATTTCCAACACATCGCAGACAACGGCACGCCTGCAGTTACTGCTCACTTTAATTCAGGGTCACATAGGAAAAATTGTTAACAGTTTTGACATAGTGACATAGATATCCAGGAGGATGACACACTAGGAAATAATATAGGAAAGATTTGATACTCTCCTTGATAATAACAAATTACAATATTTACGAAGATATAAATATTTTAATTGTACTTTATTCAATGCACTCGCTGAATATGTTCCCGAAGATATAAGGGTAAAAATAATCGCAATTGGTGTCAATTAAATTATTTCCAAAACGATTAAGCCCAGGCAATTCCCATAATCAGTTTATAAAGTTTCTACGTCTTTATGGTATTTAAAATATATTTCCTTGCTTAAAAAAAATCAACAAATTTAGATCTATAAAGTCTTGGCTGAAAACTTACTCATGCGTACTTCACATACAGCAGGCAGACTAATAAACTCTACACATGTTTCGCTATCAATAAATAAGATGATTTTGGTAACCCTTAAGGAAAAGGGATTGATAATACTCTTTTTCAAATGCAAACATAGAGACACACGAAACACATTTACAAAAATAAGTCCAAAGGGAATCAGACATAACGCTCCCAATTAGTGTTCTCTACCCTTCCTCCAATCAAAGGCGAGGAGTCAAAACCGCTCATTTTAACGATTACTTCACACAAATCTATACACGTGCTGGACTGAAACCACAAGGATTCTGAATATACTCTAGTAATTAAGTTTCCCTGAAAATGCATCGAGTCAAGTAGTCGTATCCTCTGCTAAATAATTTTTGCATCTTAAATGTTGTATAAAATGTGAGGGTAAAATAAAAGTCCAAGGCTCATGTGCAGGTAGTTTGAAACACAGAGAAATCCGTAAGTCTTTCGGATGCGCTGAACAATATCAGACTGTCTCTTACATATGAGATGCAGCAATCAACCTTAAGTTATACACTGTTTATTACATTAAAAGAATATATTCAACATATATTTTATGATAAATGAAAGAGAGGTGATGAGTACACTCTTATATTTTATGGATGTAATACTTAGATGCATTATCCGTACATCCTAAGTGTCCTGTTCTTGAGAGAAGGGGACCAAGATATTACGCTGTGAACGCTGTGAGAAGTTCGTTGTTTCCTTCCAGACATCAGTGCATCTATTGCGATGAGACTTTCGCAAATACAAACCTATTTTTCACGAAGTATTCATATGCAAGGAGCCTACGGATCGTCGATGATACTGTCTCTGAGGAGCATAGAGTACCCTTCAAGTTAAAATCCGTTATGCTGCAAGATCCATTATTGGTGTAATTGATGTTAATATCGTTTCGTTCAATAGAGGATATGATGCCTATGCCTATGACATGTATGAATGCTGCATTTGTCAACTCATCACTAGGTACAACAGCGCCTGCGCCGTTGTCTCCCATGGTACGTCACATAGTTCACATTATGTAATTTGTGGGTATACATAGACAGCCTGGTTCATATAAAGGAACTTAGTTTGGCAGTGGCGGATGTGAAGATAAGGCCGTCTCAGCACGTCACAGTAACTCACATTAATATTATGGAGACGATTTCAGTGTCCAGCAACAGTAGCACTATCGTCTGAGATTTTTACAGTGCCATCAACTTGTTCACCTGTGATACATTCATCATTTTCGATGAAGTCGACTGAATCGTTAGGCGAGCTGTCATCACCACTGTTTATATAAATCGCGCCAACTGTTTCATCGGCTATACCATCCAGTTCTTAGGCTGTGGCATCTCCGGCATATTTTGTGTCATCAGCTGAATCACATTAGCAAGATCAATTTTTTTTAAAACTATTTAAACGTTTATTAACACCTACAAATAGCACGTCAGCATAAATTTCATCGCCATATAAGCATTCCAAACGCATCAAGTATCTGTGCTTACGTTGTGTGTTGATTTTCTATCGTAACCATACTTTATCAAGCATGTAAGATCATGTAATGTTAAACTGCTTGCCTCATTGATCCTATGGTGTTTGTTCTGCAAAAAGAACTCCTGAAAAGTTCATCGACGGTGTCATGGACGATAAAAATATAATTTATATCGCGGAAGGGTTTGTAGGCAGCGTATATAATGCACGTGGCGATCTGGGAAGTGGAGCGCAGATAGCAGAAACACGTAAACTTACTAAGTTAGCTACAGTGGTTAACATATATAAATACGAGCCCGTAGCCCACATTAAACATAAACACAGCAGCCCTCGCCGGTTCAATGATTTGACCAAAGTCTGTCGGGTTGCAACTAGATTTACAAATTCACTTAACGAGTTATGGGAACCTCGGTTCCTGGTATCCTGACAGCACAGCATTTCGGTGGCATATGTGAGATCGGAGGCGGTGAGAGAAGATGGTCGCTGACTTCACTGGGACTCGGTTCAAGGCTGAGGAAGCGCTGCGTGAACGCCGGCTTAATAAGGCAGCGTCAATTAGGTTTGGTTGGGGACTGTTATTTCACCCTGGTCTGTCGTGACTTAGAATAATACTGCAGAATGAAGTGACGGGCTTGGTATTTGATTGTGGTGAGTTTTGACTAAGAACATATTAAGCCACTAATGGAAAGTAATTCATTACTGGTAGAAGTGAGCAGGGACTTTGCTTTCATTTGCTGTAATAGTGAACTTTGATTTTGGCAGATATTCACTTTGGACATTGTAATATTTCGTTGCGGGAGTGTGAACATAGCGTATAAGAGGAACTTAGAAATTCCTTCCCTGGACAGGTTAAGAAAATTGCGGTGTTCCGAAGTTACCCTAGATGGGAAGGAAAAGGGGCTATGAAGTATAGTATATGGTAATGGGATGACCTACTCGGAAGCTCAGTGTCCAAATCTAAGTGACTCGGGCACGACGGTTGTTCGTCTAGAGGAAGTAGTCGGGTTCAGGTGGAGGAGCGTGGAAGAGGAAAATTGTGAGCCTTTGTGGTTTACTGATGTTGTAGTTTGTTATTATTGTGCTTTGCTTACTGTGAGTCAGTGCAAGCACTACATGCGGAAAGTATCCCCGGCTGTGTTGCAACTTGGGTGTGTGGTGGAAAAGCAATAACTGCAAGTCTCGGGGGTGTAATAAAGGGGGCATACCATCAGCTAAATGTGTTTTGTGAATGCCTGTATCAGATGTATGAAATAGAGTAATGCCAACACTATTGGTGTTTGGCGATTGGAATACCCTGCACTCATGTATCTTATATGAAGGATGTGTTTTATGAGGAGGACTAAAGCAAAGAAAAGGTTATTTGTTAGTTGATGTTATTTGTGTGATCCTCACCTCTACAGTCAAGGGCCTTGGCAGGCGATGTATTATTGTATTTTGTAAACAATATATTTTTTTGTATGGTTAAACATTCATTATTGAGATTGTTGTGGACAGTATTGTAATATATAAAGTTTTATTTTTTTATGTTTAAATATTAGTAATTATGGCAAGTATTTAAATTATATGAATTGTAACGCCACAATACATGTTCACAACCGACCAAGTGAATTGTTGTTCTTTTGTTGCCTCTCCTTTCTGGAAAGCAAAAGTTTAGTTGTAAAATTTTCCTTGTTTTTTTTTTATTTTTATGTTATATTACTTTTTCCCTTCTCTTCTTTATACTTGTCATAATGTGTAGGAGCATGGCGAAGGTTGGGTGGGAAGTTGTGGTGGCTATTGGTGAGTGAAAAACGCCACAATATGTTTCGCATTTCATGACTTTTTCATTTCATCACACAGGCATTATTTCCGTGCCTGTTCCTTGTACCCATGTCCATAGAAATAAACGGTATGTTCAAAGTATTTAAGAATACATAAAATTGTTCATCAATTTGATATGCATGTAATCCATGGAAACAACGGTTATTTTATTTTCTACAATAAGTCATTATTAGAGTTCTATTTTATTCATGCATATTTCGTGAATTCTATGATTCCCCTGCAGTACGTTTAATTAAACTTGTAACGAATTTGTGATAAAAACTTCTTGTTTTAAGGAAATATTCATTCCGTTATCTCTTGTTACACTCAAACTTTTCAACAAAATTACAGTGGCAAGAAACATTTTCTCAAAGAATATTAAATCTTATTATTTTCTGTTGAGTCATAGAATATATTATATTTTGTTGAAACGATTTTCTATTGTTGTTCAAACTGATGTTTTACTTGAATTACAATATATAAAAGCAAGAGTTTAAATTAATTTTAACAGGTATTTACAAATGCGAATGGGATTAAATTTTTAATTTCAATGCAGCAATAATAACAGTGAACCATATTGAAAGGAATACGTTGCCAAGAGTTATGTTTTCTGAAAAGAATATTATCGTTTAACGGTACATTTGGTATGTTTAAAACAGACCTACGTGAAACACTGTCGGAGAGGAACCTACAGTTTGTGAAATAATATCGACGTCTTTTGGCAAGCAAAACGGTGTGCAAAACTACATTGCGAACAAACCAGATTTCAGCTAAGTAATCATTTACTACACTACGAGACATGAGCACTGCACATATTGCACGGTATTAGGTTCGTTCTTATCGTGGATTCAGATTCAAAGTGTGAATAACTTCCTTTGGGCATGTACTGAAACTTTAAACATTAATGCAGATATTCGATGGAAAATTTGCTTTTGTGGAGAATTCCAGTTCAGCAATTATTACACGGCAAATCACATTAGTAACTATTGCTTTAGTGTTTAGGATACTCGCGGAGTGAGTGGAACTGTGTTCAGATAAACAGACGTGCCAATATTTTTTTCTGTGCTTTTTTGGTCTGCAATTTTACCTACTGCACTTCATTGAAGGAATCCGCAGGAAAAGTTTTTAATTTTGTGTTACTTTGATATGCATTTTTTAAAAAGGATTCCCCCTATTAACTTTATTAAATAAGTGATTCCTAAACGGTTGTTATCCTCGACACTAATCCTTTGACGAAAGGGAGAACATGCAAATTATATTTATATACACGGCAAATAATTTACTGGCAAACTTCCTGATTAGTAATATAAGATTTTAAACTATACAGTATATGGAAATAAGACCACACATCCGGGTGCAAATATATTAATATTTAGCGTCTTTACAATACAAAGTTCGGAACTTTCATAACCATCTGTATCTTTACTGGGAAAATTTAGTAACATGTACATTGATGTAAGTGAAATTAATTTACCATGCCTTCTTTCTCACTGTACATACTCACCGATGTGATATATTTCCGAATAATTTCTTAGTGTTTATACAGTCGTAGAGGGCCGTGTCACATGATCTGTGTGAACATATGACCACTTTTATGTCTTACAATAAGTTTTAAAGTAAAGAGTAAAGAGTTCAGATTAGGAAGTCCTGAATATTCATATACCATTTGTGGATGCGTTTATGTTAGAGGAGAATTTCTGAGCACTCGTTGCATTGTTGTACTACTGGCTATATAATAAAAATGTATAATTTAATTTTTCATAGTAACCCTGTTTCAAAAACAATAAACAGATATATTACTTACTTTTTCTTACTACGGTGTTCTGCGGAATTACTTTAAAATTATGAGATGTAGAAAACACTTTTACAATCTTAACGTTTTTCGCTGCCTAGTAACAACTTTTTTGTGATCTATTGTAGAAGGCCTTGCTTGGCAGATAGTATAACTGTTTGTTGCGATGACGTATTCTCTCTGAAGATATGTTCGCATTAGATATTATTCAGTGGGTTTCGTTACTTTTATCAATTTTAGTGATGTGATAGCTGGAATGTGTAGAGGACTTTTTTGCGAAACCATTTCTGACTATAATTTTGCAAACAGTGAGAGATACTTCGAAATGTTCATGAAATATTTACTTTCTGCTATTTGTTGACAATAATATTAACTACAATATTTTTTTTTGCTGGAAACCATTGTTATTGTGATAGCTTTAATTAAATATAATTTATAGCAAGCAATTTTTTTTTCAATTTAGTCTATATTCGGAATTATAAAATTGTATTTTATATATAAATACTTTCAAATAGAGCACTAAACCTGATTGGGATGTCTAATATACAGTCAGAGTAAAAAGCTGCTGACATTATGAAATCATGAATGCTGTCCTGAAGGCGGGTGGAGGATTGATTGAGCTAACTGAGAATACTGATGCTCTTCGTCATTTCATGGTTTCCTTTCAGGAGCTTGGTAGTGTCATTAATTAATTTCAAAACAGGCTATTCATGGAAAGCCCTAATTTCCAGCAACAAAAGTACACTGTGGTCTATTACGACTAATTCAAGTAAAATTTAGACTACTTCATAGGTTCCATGAAATTTGCCGCTTATAAGTTCTTTCAGAGATCGAAGTAATTATATGCTTATAATCAAGTCCCCTATTGCGGATAATGATACTGCTGCGAGAACAGTAGACTGGGAAGAACTTTGAACACAGGTCGGTCCACGAGGTAGCTGCTTCCTTGCGTCCCGGCAATGAAAGAGCACGGTTTGTTTACTATGCTCTGGCGTGCTTTTCCACCGCCCATGGTAGATGTCTTTGTACTGTTCACTGGAAATCTGGAAGTGGTTAACCTTGCTATTGCAAATTACGTGCTATCCTTTACGATCTATCCAATAATGCAATATCAGTGAACGATATGAAAATTGCTCTTTTCTAAGAATTCAAGATTAATGGACACCATCCTTCTCACCGAGGATGGATTGATCAAACAAACAATGAGAGCAACTTATGAGGCAGATACGTGAGACAAGTTGCCTAAGTCTTTGTGGGTTATGACTAGTCTTGTGTGCTTCTAAAATTAAGGATATATATAAAAATATTTTTAGTAGTTGCGTGAACAACTAGACTGTGGCTAAAAAACAAAACATAGAAAGCAATGTGGATAACACTGGCCTTGAGTAGTTCTTAATTTGTGCATCTGGTGTCATGCAAGTCCCCGAAGATTTTTTCTTATTGGATTGGTTAAATTGGTGCAACCTGGATTTAAAAAATAGGAATATCAAAATGGTTGGCAACAAAATAACAGACATAAAAATACAGTAAGTTTTTTATTTATCTTGAATGGTTTAAAACATATTGGTGGAAAGCCATTTTGCAACCAAGTACTCTTAGTGAAGGCTTTTGAGGTCACCGGCTGTGAGTAATGTTAAGGCTCTAGTTCCAAAAATGTTCAGGACGATCCAATTGACAAATCCACAAGATCTCGCGCTATGTATGTAGTTACAATGTACATTTTCAAGTGCCTCGATTGGGAGGGTTTCCCATTTGAACAGTCATGTCAATAGCCTAAGGTGATATTTAAAGTCATTAATTTCACTCGAACAGAGGAAATTAGCAGGAGTTTATTGAAAATTATTGAAAAATATATTAGATAAAAAAATTAAATTTCTTCATTTTACCGATAAACAAGTTAATCATGCTATGAAAAATGTAATTGTAATTTACATCACAATCAGATAGAAACTTAAGGTTTCTATTCACACATCGCACAAAATGAATTTACGATACAATTTCAGGAAGTATAAATAAACATCATAAAGAAATGTACCGAAAATTGCCTTGTTTTGACTCCTTAAACCAAGCAGTTTGCAATATAGTGGTCCCCAAAATTAAAGGTTGTCGTCGCGAATATTTTCTGTTGGTAATGCGAACAGGACCGTGAGTGAAACGCGTTCCTCCCGTAAAAATAACTGACTTTTAAAACTCCTGATCACGACCTGTTTGCTGTGAAAACCAGGTACAGTTTACCATTCTGTGTAGAAATTAAAGGAGTGTCAACTGACTGGATTTTTCTACTAAGGTATAATGTGTAGTAACTGCTCGTTCAGCAAATTTTAGGCCATAAAGTGTGACGATGCCACTTCATAAGCAATAGCGCGGACGCTTGTAGATGGTTTTTACTCCCATGAAGTAAGGATATCTTCTTAAACTATCTGTTCGCTTAATTCTCTGCGCACCACAGTCTGTTATGTGGCAGGACATAAATTATTTCCAGTAAGATCCAGTAAATCATCGCGGAAATGCTGTGTCCTGAAAGATTTCTACTAAGGTTCCTTTGTTGGTGACAATCGTGCAGGTAATCTGCCGTAGAACTTGACATCATTATACATTAAAGCAATGTTCGTTTGCTCTGAAAAAAAAACCCACTATTGGTATAGTAGTAAACTTCAATGATGAAATATTTAGTGAGTGACAGGTGTAGGTAATGATCTATTACAGGAATTTTATTATTATGTTTATTAATTTATAACATCTAATGTATTTTCGTCATGAACTACTTCTTACATGGTTAATTAGTATAATGCCAATTTAAAAAAAAATAATTAATTTCCCGTTTTCAGTACATGTAATAATGTTTTGTTCCTACACAGTGTGGATGCTAGGCAAATGACGTCTGAGTGTGCTGTCATGGACTGCTTTGTCATTGGACTTTGGTGAGAATTAAGAAGCCGCAGACATCACGGTGATTCGTGGGACGGGGGAATGCGATTGGTCGGCCTCGTTGGTCGGTTGGTGATTGTCTGCCGTCGACGTCGGCCAGGGATTCCGGATTTCGGTTAACTTAAAGTTCGTGCAAAAATTAATACTAATGTGTTAATCTAACTACTTATTTGGAAATGGAAGGAAAGTCCTTTTAGTGAATTTCACCACTTAGCTTTGTCTCGGGAGTTAAGGGTTTATTAATTCTTTCCCGGATTTAAATAACAGAAAATGCCATCTTATTGTAATATTGTTTTACTTAATTTGTAAATGTTTTTATAATTAATTCTTTAAAGGAAATGTTTAAATTATTTCTTTCTACTTTAATGAATAAAACCAAGAAACTCTCTCATCACCTACCAACCTGTAAGGCGCCGGCATTGAAATTGAGAGTGAAAATTACAGAAACAGGTATTTTCAACGTAATACCCAACGTTTTTTTTAACAAAAACTTTTGAAATAAGTTTACTATTGGGAGTTGGGAACAAAGTTAGCATTTGGTAACGTCAAAGCTTTACTTACCATGGTTTTATACATCACTGCTATAAAACATAGCACCAGTTTACTGCCTTACCTCTAAGGGGCATTTGATGCGAGTTATGACAATTGTGTCCTTATCCCTCATTTTTTTTGTGTCACTTGCGTACAAACTAAACCCAGATTTACGGGGCCCTTCACAAAAAAAATTAATTTCAAGAATTTTTGATAAGATCATTCATTGTATATTAACAAAAAAATTATAACTAATAGTACTAGTGGTTTGTTATTCTTACGTTCAATAACTGCACTAAAATTTCTATCTAAAATTTCTAGGTTATGGACTGGAATATCATTTGGACTAGACCGTCTCCAAGGAAGGTTAGTCGTGATCGAGTCATACATATGCAAAATGCAGGCTCTGTATCGTAATAAAATATGTTTATATGTCAACCATTTTTAAAATAAGTGTATCTAACTCTTAAAAAATATCGGTATACATGGCGTACCGTAGTATGTTTAGCATATTTTGTGGGAAACAGCTGATTTTTTTTCTGAGATATAAAAAAAGAAATTTTTCATGTGGTGCTTTTTTACAAAATGGTGGACAAAAGAGGTTACGTATTAGGGTATTTGATAATTGTAATATACACTTTCAGCATACCACGTGTAATGCAAACGGCTCAAGCAGCATGGTATGTGCGTAATGTAAAAATGGCGAATTGTAACACCAGAGTAGCGTAGAGAATTGAAATGAAAACTGAGAAAAAAATCCAGTATACGGGCCATTTTGATTATTTCCAACTGTTTCGTCACATCAGCCCCATTAACGTGGGATATTATCGTATGTGAGACACCGCACCAGCTACACAATAATGCAAGCTATGGCATAATAACTTGGATACCTTACACTGCGATATACGTATCCTAAAGAAAATGAACTTTCTTATATAGAACATATACCGACAAAAGATTTTTAATACACAAAGTAGAAAGGTAATTGTATACTTGTGAAGGTTTTGTAATACACTTAAACCAGGAGCCAAGCAATTAGTCTACTCTCCATTTAAATCGTATATGTTAACATCGCCAGAATACAAATTTTGATTTAAATTAGTTTCGGGGTTTCGTATATAAAGCACCACCATAATCGTTTTTTAAATAGTTCCAAATTTTAAAGAAGTCGAGTTATGCGTATGGAGGTCAATAAACTTCCTCAGATAAACGTTTCTTTCCGAAAATATTTGCTGGAGAAAGACAATACTTAAATATTGCGTTTTGTTTGGTATCCTTTGCAGTTTCAAAGACGTCGTTAAAAATATCTTTCAAAGTCTTTTAAAACAACAGAATGAATAAAATCCAAAGGCTGTACAATTTATGACAGCAGGAAAATTAGTACCAATGCCAACTAAAGAAAAATTATATATTGAAACAGGTAACAATTTAAGGCCAACGTCATGGTTCAAAGAAAAATAATAAAATCCGCTAGAATGTTTCTGCGTTGAGTCGTAAAATGCATTTTAAATTTATTATTAATTAAATAACTGTCTCAAACCTAGCAAAAAGCTCGGTAGACTCCATGAATTAAAAAGGTATGGAGTGCGTGTGGGTTACTAAAAGAAAATTACCTATAATTTTCTATGGCCTAATTAGATTTATAATAGTGGTATCAAATGTGAAATAATATAATTTTTTTTTAAAAGATATCAAACTTTGCCACGCACCGTACTAAAAATAATTCACAGAATATGAGCTTGAAACAAGAGTCATGTCTTAATGAATACAGATACAAACTTGCTACATTTTCGCCCCTTATAGAGATATTTTTCACGAAATAAAATAAAGGGAAGTAAACTAACAGATCGTCAGCTACTGCAAAAAGGCGTGCGCATTGTGGCTGTAAAGAGTAAGGGAATTCAGCAGTACTGTCCAATAAACTAATGCAACTTAACTCATCTCGTTTTGGGTTAATTAAATAGCGTTGCGCCCTACGTCCGGGCGCTACTTTAACTTGAGGTAGGCCCCACAGTTGGGCGCGAAATTAACTCATCTCGCTTTGGTACACTGTTGAAGACATGGCGGCTTATATGGTGAGAGTTAATGTCCCCTAGGCACTGACTATAAAGTGCGTGGAGGTTGTGGGTATTGTAATGAGGTAGACTATTACTGTTGTATTTTGAAGTACGAATATATTGTCTCGTATATATTCACAAATACACAACATCAACACTTGAGAGGTGCGGTACTGTGCTAGTT